>VFFE01006529.1:781536-866525 GCA_008921705.1 Burhinus oedicnemus
GCCGTCCCCCCCCCCCCCCCTCTCTTTCTCTCTCTCTCTCTTTTTGTTTAATGTTTTCTCTTGGGAAAACATATTCAAGTGTCAGTGAGGGGGAAATGATGAGCACTGATTCTCAGCCTCTCAGCAGGATCATTCTCTAAGAGAAATATAAAAGTGAAATATTAAAAACCCTAGAATGTGAAATCCACCCATCTACAATCTAGCCATTCTCTCTCACTTGTACCCTAAGAGAGTGGAGGGGGGAGCCTGTCTATCCAGAAGGAAGGAAAAAGAGCAGGGGGGAGAGGAGGAGGGAGAAGACGTGCTTTGAGCAAGAGGTTTACAGGTTTAGTAGAGCATAGTAACATCTTTTCAAAGAAGTGGGTGTTGCTCTGTGACCCAGTCCAAGATGCCCCTCCTTTGATTCTGGTGCATGAACACTAAACAGCCTCCATTTTCACATGGTAGCCACGATTGACTGAACAATAACCTGGTCTCACAGCCGAAAGGACTGGAATCCTTCACACAATTAGCTGAGACACATTAATCAAACCAGCGTGAAATGGGAATGTGTCGCTGTCCACAGCAAGTTTAATTTGGATAGGGAGCAAGCACAGAGCAGACAGCTGGAGGAAGCACTTTCTTCTCTAAGTTGTTGAAGGTTTGGCTGGGTAGTCTACAAGTTGGAAAGGGTAGTCTGGAAGGAAAGAAATGCTCATGTGTGGGACAAACTGATCACAAAGAATTTTTTTCTGCCAGTCATCCGCTCATACAAGGCCAAAAACTCTTAATGATGATGATTAGATATCCCGATGCTATATAAAGGGATGATCTAAAAGTGCAAGCATTAAGGCTACACTAGCAAAGAAACAGTACAGACAACAGAGAATATGTGAGTGCCCAGAACTGCCCTGAGCAGCGACTCTGGCTTAGCTCTATTTTGTCTGAGTAGCAGTGCTGGCCTCTGCCGCTGTGCAGGGTGCCAGTGGCAGGGCTGGGAGGGAGAGGACAGGCACCTAGGCAGAATGGAAATAGTTCCAGTAAAGACAAGTCTAGTCATTGTAAGCCATTTTCAAATCTGAGTTGCTTTCAGGCTTGATAGAAAGTTTCCCTAATGGACTCCAGTGGGGCAGAATTGACCTGTGCTGTGCTGTGATCCTGTGATGCTGGTGCGTTTTGTGACTGGAGCAGACAGAAATGCAGGAGTTAGAGGACACCTTCCTGTCGGAGCATCCCACCATGCTAGCAAACACATGGGAGAAGGGTGCTGAGCCAGTGTTTGGGTCAATAGCTGTGCCAGCTGGAGAGGCAGCATCCCTTTCCCCTCCTCAGAGCCTGCCTAAGGGGCTCGGAGCTGCTCCATCCACATACCAGAATCAAGCACTTAGCTCACACCTGGATTACACAAACCAGTCTGGATAGAAGAAGGTTAGTCATATAAGGTTGGACTATTTGCCCTAGTCATGAACTAAATCAAGTCAGTTTTTGATGGGGCTGCTGGTAAGAAGGCAAATTAGTCTCTTTGTTTAAAGCTCCTGTGCACTTCCCCTCTCTTCCCTGAAGCACAAGTGCTGTTTCCCGCCCTCCCCAGGATATGCTCAGCCCCAGTGGAAGCTGTGGAGTCTGCCTGAGAAAACCTCTCGAGGTTATTTCCAGCCCAGTTGTGAGAATCTGAGTGCCTGGGATGGTTCAGATAAGCAAACAAACTTTGGAGCACTTCCCCAAATCTGATGGCTTGAATGCTGTTAGCTAGTCCTATTGATGTTCGCAGTGAGTGCAGGCAGCAAACAAACAAACAGGTTCCTGCCCGAGGCAAGGAACGAACACGGGCAAAACAAAGCACTGAGGTGTGATCCTATTCTCATTGAAGTTGATGGCAAAACTCCCACTGGATTCAGCAGTGTAGGCTCAGCCCCAGACTGAGGTTGTTACTGGAAGGGTTCCTGGGCCAGGTGGGTTAGTAGGAATCTTTGAAATGAAAGCTGGAAACCTTTAGATGTTTTCCTGTCACTACTGTGGGCTCGAGCGCATCCTGCTGCAGCGTCTGAAGAGGAGATACAGCATGTGCTTTAGGGACTGTGAGCCAGGCACACACTGGGCAGCTGGAGGACGAGCAGCTCCCCTGCCCCCTCTATGGATACCTGGCAAGGGGTGAAATAGGCAAAGGAGTATTTGTCCACCCTATGCCCCTGTGCCTTCTTGCACAGAGAAGTTCAGAAATGGGCCTTATGCCCATTGCCTAGTTTGCCAAAATCTCAACCTATGCCTGACTCCAGGTGAACAGGAAGGATGGGTGAGCAACTCTTCTGTGGCCAGCCCTGCAGCTTGTGATCTCCCCCTCTCCCTGCAGGAGAGAGAGTTGAGGTAGGGAATTACACACAGCTGTGGGGCCCAAAAGCACAGTTTTACCCCAGCCCTGGCTTGAGAACCGGTTCCTGCAACACATGAAGGGCTGGGAGACCTCCTGCCCCACATCTCGGCACGCTTGCTGGCCCTCTCCCTGGCTCCCCAGGCTTAGGAGCCCTGCCCATAGCGACAAGACTTTGCCCTGTGTTTGTTCATTTGTTCTGTTCCCCTCATTTTGCTTCCCCTGAAAGAGGCAGTTGTAGCTCTGTTAACACTATTTTTGAAAGCTCTCATGCTGTGTGAGCTCAAATCCTTGCATTAATCTACTGCTGTGTTCATTTCACTGCGGTGAAAAGCAGGGAGTTTAAATCCCCTCTAAACACCATTGGTGACACCAGAAGGCCAGTGTTTTGATCCAGCCCCATTAATGGTTACAAGTTTGAATCTAGACAGCAGGGGTCAAGGGCAGGAAAGGATTAGGAATCACAGCCCATGACATTAAGCTAGTGCTTTTGCCAAACTGGGAATACTGGAGTGCCCGATGCACCGAGTTGGTTTTTGTTTCCTTTTTCTGACATTTGGGTTCCAAAGAGCGGGGAACAGTGCTTATTTGTTTATAACATGATGAACTCGCTATGAGTGAGCTTTACTCCTTGATTTATCACACAGACTGACTAATGAATTTTCCTATGGCAGGTAGTATCATCTCACTTAGCAGACGCAGGTTTTACACTGGCCTTTTTCAGATGCAGCAATGACTTTTAAATGAAGTTTTTCACATATCTGCAGGCTTTGCTACGCTGAATGACATTTAGAAGCTTTCCAGAGTCAACTTCTGCTCCAGAGTACAGATTTTTAGTGTCTTCCAAAATGTCACCAGCAGATGGAGGCAACAAGCAGCAGGCTCTGAACCACAAAGTTCAAATGACATTTTTGAGGATGCAGATGAAGCCGGCGCTGCGAGTGCTTTTTTTTTTCTTTCTTTTTTTTAATCTCACTTCTTTATGCCGATGCTTCATTTAAAAAATGGGATGGTTTGAAACTGAATTCTAAAACGATGAAATTTTTGTTGTCATAATAAACTGCATGTGGCTTTGATCCCAAAGGGAAGAGCAGCACTGTAACTAATGCGCAGTATACGCTGGCCAGGCTGTAGGGAAACTTCCTATCTGTCTGACACTGGGCACAGACTGCAGTTTCCAGCCTGCCACGCAGACAGAGCTCTGCTTCTGTCCTGCAGCCACAGAGATTTCACTAATGAGAGAAATTTTCTCTGCCAGCCTGCAACCCCAGCGCCTTCATCCAGCAGCACTTGGCATCCTCTTTCTCTCTCTTCATCAATTAGGAAAGTTTAACTTTTGTCCTCTGGCTTGCTTGCCTCATTATCAGTTCATTAGCCACTTCCACCTGGGTTTTCGTGTAGGAAGGTATTTCCTCATTAGCACACACTGCCTTGCATACCAATAGAAAATAACAAACCCAAGCACTGCCTTTCAGATCTACTCTCAGCCCTACACAATCCCATCATTTTATGTCTGTATCATCATTGTAAGATGATTAAATCAGTAGTTCATCCACTTTTCTGAATGATATCTAAATATTCTTTATCTCTTACCTTTAAGGAGCAGCTGTTTATGTTGTTTTACAATTTTCAATTGGTCTTAATTTTTACAGTAGGGAAAATATTTACTGCTCTGTTCTTACCCTGCTCAACACAATGGGGCCTCGGCATTCTCTAAGGGTTTGTCTATATGGGGTCAGTCAGGAGATTAATCTGAACTGATTTAAAGTGGATTAGTTAACTGCATTAAATCCTTGAGCAGAGACACACTGTTTTCTTAACCATATCTTCCATTTATAATCAAAGCTCTGTATACTCAAAGTGGCAAGTTTGGCAGTCCTCACTCAAGCAGAATTCTCCACTGAGAGATGTGTTTGGACAGAGACAGCAGTAGTTGGCTCCCTGGCTCTTACACTACCTCTTCTAGATAATTATTAATCTCCATGTTATATAAATAATAAATTTAAGTCAAGAGGCTTGCTCAAGACAGCGAAGACTGTAATTCAGGTATTCCTACAAGTTCCCAGAAAGCAAGCCGATATTTCTATCTGTAATGTAAAGAAAATCCTATTTCCTCTTTGGAATGTTAATCCTGAAAATGCACTCCACAAAAACAAAGTGACATTTCAGTTAGATATCATTGAAACATTTTGCCCTGCTGTTATCAACTGAACATGCGTTTTTTAACTTTTATGTTAAACTCATTGAACAATATTAATGTTAAAAGATTTCAGTAAAGTACAATATTTAAGTCATCTTGACATTTTTATTAAATATTAAAGGAAATTGAATGGAATGTTTCCATCTCACAAATCAAAATTTTCTGGCAGAAAATTACAACATCTGAAAGTTTTTGGCCAGCTCTATGAAGAGGTAAAAATTTCTACCTCATACAAAAAAGTCTTATGCCTTTCCAAACCATTTTTAAAATTGTTTTTCTTCTGCCTGGAAACTTTACATCTCTACTCAATATAGACAATTTATTTCTACACTTTTATTACAGTTGAGGGGGCAAAATGAAGGAAAGAGGATCCAGAGACAATATTATTAGTGATCCAAGAGGAATGTTCTGCCAGAGTTAATCTCGGTGACTGATTTGAGAAGGGGCTATTCAAGATACTAATAAATAACCTCTATATATTGTTGATAATTCCAGCGCTCTGGCACCTAAACAGTCATGAATCCCATCCCAGATTATATTGCCATTTACTGCTTTAGCAATTACCTTAGTATTTGTGTGTAGGGCAACACTTCAATTGTGAACTGTTATTTAGCCTGTGATAGGTTTAACAACCTGCTTGCCTGGCTTAATGGTGAAAGATTGCTGTTGGAAAGGTTAAGTGCTGAAAGTTCAGTCATTTATACTTTTTAAAATTGTCTGTGCATCAAGTCAGACACTGAGTGACCGAGCCGCTGGGCCTGGCACTCTGGAAATGGCCACGCAGGCAAAGGCAGAGGGGACTCCTACTTTGCCCGCAGCTGGCAGCTTCTGTCCCTGAATGACATGGCTGGTGCTCCCAGGCAGGAGGGGATGGCAGATGCTCTCGGATGGTGCAGCATAAGCCCCAGCTGAGTTCCAAGTCCCCTGGCAACAGACCAGTGGCGCCTTCCTCCTGGTGGTCTCACTGCCGTGGGGAATGCTTGTCCGGGCTGGGCTGGAAGAGAGGTCTACACCACCTTTCCTGCTCTCCTTTCCATGGCTAAAGCACTGTTCATCTCTGCTGTCAGAAATGGTGCTCAGGAAAATGTAGCTGGGTAGAAATGACAGCCTTTCTGGTGCAAGAAAATGTGTCTGTTGATCAGCTCTAAGGGGAAATCTTCCAGGCTTAAGCCATTCATTCATATCTAAGCCTGAGAAAATTCATGCTTCATAAGGAAAGCTTTAAGGAATGTATTCGTCTACATTTTCCACAATGTTTAGAAATGTGTCCTTGACAAATGGCAACAACAACACAGCCTTCCCAAAACTGCAAACTCTGCAAAGTTCCAGTCTGGTAGAGATGTTTGAATCAGTAAGTACAAAAGGTGCATGAAAATGGTTAACTTGATAAACGACAAACTTAGTGAGGGATTGACAGCAAGAGCAGTGGGCAAGAAAAGAGTAGGACCCAAGTGCCTTTGCTCCGTCTCCAGTCTTTCTGCCAGATCTATGCAGAAAAGCCCCATATGCCCACAGGGCAATACATGAAGCTCAGCAGCCCCTTGGTAAGTCAAGACAATTGCTGGGGATTCAGGCCTGCAAACCTCTTTCTGCTTCCTTTGTTTGAAGGCTTCAGGGACTGATGCTGCATTTATTGAAGTCAAAGCGAAGACTCGAACTGTAACAGAAGGAGGCCCAAGGCCTATATTCACAGATGCATGAAAGGAAAGGGTTACAGAACTGGAACAGCCTTATTAACATCAATGCTGGTACTCAAGTCCTATAGGAATAATGTATATTTATAAATACTAAGATGACAGATTCTATAGGGCCCTTTGAAATTCTGAGCCCGTGTTTTTTGTAAGGGCTCAAAGAATGGGTTTTGGCTTGATTTTCATTTAATCCTGTGATTGCATATTACACTTTCTAGAACTGGTTGCTTCCAGGAGACCTCAGAGACTCCGAGTCATCTGTGACAGGTAAGCTACCTATAACGGCAACGTCAAAATCGCCTCTGGGTTTATTTGTTTCATTATGCAGTCATTTAACTTGAAATAAGCTCTTTTGGCAAGCTCAGGAAGAGCTGGGTGGCTCTGTAGTAGCAAGCAGATCTAACATCAGTTAAGCAACTGATTTTGAGAGATCACAGCAGAGGTAGGCACATAGTGGGTTTATTATTCCCAGAGGAGTAGTGATTATTCTCAGATAAGCAGTGATTCAATGACATTATGAGCAGCTTTTTGCAGGGCAGAGTTCCATTCAGAAGGTCGTACTTTCCCAGGCCCTCTTGCCCAGACTGAAGACAGACTTTGCACTGTTGCAATTTTCATTTCTAGAAACAGACTGTAGGAAGGTTGCTCAACAGTGGTAAGGAAGATGTGCTAGGACAGCATTTTTACGAGACAATGAAATTATCTTGTGATTAGTTAGGCGGGGAAAATTTGCATTCTTCAGTGGCCAAAAGCTATGAGACTAGGGCCATGGTTACATACCTCAGCTTGACCAGGCACACCAAGACCACCCAATCACTCCCTAGTGTGCTAAGAGAAGGGAATATTTTTCAAGCATATGTATATACACGCACACACATATACATAATGTATATATGTATCAGTGAAAGAAATTTATAATCAGGCAAAGTGCCCTAACCTAGCTCAGAGAGTCATTAAAATCTACTCTGCCCCCAATACTGATTTTGAGGCACACAACAAGCTTTATAGTTATGTAGGAAAAGACTAGACAGGATTTGTCCTCAGGATTGTGTTCATGCACAGAGCAAGAATCAAATATTCTTTTGAGGCCGTAACCACATTTTTCATTGCTGCTGTTTATTATCTGTTCAGCTCATTGCTTGGGATCCAGCCCTGCTCAGAGGGAAGTGTGCTGCCCTTCAGAGATGGGTTTCCCAGACGCTGTTCTGAATGGCTGAACAAACATGCTGAAGTTTTCAGCAAAGCACAGGTTGCTGAAATGCCAACCATTGTCGTGCACATCTTCAGAAACACACAAAGCTCAGCATGTCCCAAACCCTGATAACACAGGTCCTGGAAGAGAACAAATCCTCTCTCAGCCTGAACAAAGAAATAACTATATTCCTTGCAATTCTGCTGTATTGCACTTCTGCTTTTTGGCCATAATCCCTTGACCGGCCTCATTACAGCCCCATACTGATAGGCTCATCCAGTGCCTCTGCAGCAGAGCTCTGGGTGGCATGTGCGCCAGCTCCAACTCTGGGTTACAGAGTCCTTATGCCAGCATGGCCAAATGGCTGCCTTGGCATGCTCGGCTTTTGAGAAGGAGATAGCTGCTTCATACAGACCATTCAGCTGTGACTCTCCATGGCCAATTACGAAATCAAAGAGGAGCTCTGTGCAGAGCTTGGCCACCACCAGGAAGCCTGAGCTGTGGTGGGAAGCACTGAACCATGTTGCTGCCCAGTATGGGACCCTGCAGCAGCAGGGACCAAGGGGACAGAGGGTCTCCAGTAAGACCCTGCCATGGCAGAGGCAGCTTGTCGTGCAGCTCCAGCAAGCAGCCTCAGGCTGGATGCTTTGGCTCCCTGACCCGTCTCTGCTCCCCAAGGCAGCAGGCGCTCAAACCATTTTGCTGGAGGTGAGAATTCAGCAGTTACCTACCGCAGTGAGGTCAGATACCTTTTATAAATCTGTTTCTCAGGATCTCTCTCTCTCTTTTTTTTACTTTTTATCTCCTCAAAACAAAAATGTCAGCATGTCAAACGTCCTGTGTAGGGAGGGGGAGTGCAGGGGCAGGGGGATCCCAGTGCCTGATGTCACTTGGAGGGGAAGCATCGGCGGGAGCTGAGGGAGGAAGCACAACAGGCCATGCTCTGATGGGGCTCCTGATGCTGAAACATGATCAGAACAAACAAACAAACGAAAAGCTGTAAAACTAAATTACTATTTTTATTTGTTTCCTTGTTGGTTTGTCTTTTCTCTTCAACTTCCTTGTCCCCAGCTGTGTGCTCCTCTAGAAGGCAGCTGCTTGGCACTGGTATTTGCTGGGCATGGAGCATGTGTGTATTACATCTATTTTAAGCACTTATCCTGAGAAACAGATTCATCTCCATGAATCCCCAACACATTTTACAACCAGCTGCACCACTGGTACTAGGGTAGGAAAAGGGAAAATGGTATTTTCTTTAGTTTTTTAGTTTTGACCTCTGGTCTGCTCAGCAGGCCATTCAGGTTATTTTGTGCACTTGCGTTGTCACTGTAAAACTGGTAACACCAACCTCTGATATTCCAGTTACGACGTGTAAAATACAGTCTCCCCAGCAGCATTTTCCATTTTATTTACAACCTCCTTTTTACATAATAACAATTTATTTTCAAAATTCCTCTGAAAACATGAGTTTGAGCTGAAATCCTGGATGCATATACTCCAATATAATCAAACTCACATGGAAAAGCAAATGTCCTGGAAAGCTACACAGCTGGGATGGGTTTATCCAGCTCCTCTGTGTCCCTCCACTATCTCTGCCTCGAGCTCTGAGAAAGGCTGGGTCAAGTTCTGGTTCCAGCTTTCTGGCTTGTGCTCATCTCCTATGCTATTTTTTCTCCTGTTTTCCTAGGCTGAGCAGGGTGCCAGCAGCAGAGGATTTGGCCTCCAGGATGCTTACAGCCTTCCCTAGAGGCCGGATCTCTGCGCAAGATGCACTTCTTCATGGCTTCTTCAGCCCTCTGCCTCCTCAGCTCTATCAGGTTTCTGCTGGTAAGTTAACTCTTGATTTCATCTCGCCAAGAAAGAGCTACTTCACATGCCATTTATTAGGAGTTTCTTCTGTACTTTGAAAGTCTCTGCCATTCACCCAGACGTCTCTCTCTTTTCTGCCTGCCCTCCCTCCTCACTCCCATATGCTGCAAAGTTTACATCCCATTGCAAATTTGACAGCTTGTTTTTCTGTTTTCTTCCACTTGACCATGGTGTTAATACTAGAAGGGGACCTGGATGGGCTGCCACCATGGTACATTTACAAAGTGGAGGTATATATGCTTTGACCAGTCGTTTCTCCCCTATTCTGTAACCCCAGGGGCCTAGAGCTTTCCCTCGGGCTGGCTTACACTGTGTATTCAGTGTAACTCACATGCCAGTCTCTCCTAATGTCCTGAATTCCCAGCTGCTCAGCATGATGTGCTAGCCCAAATTCCCTTGGACTGCTCCTCTTGCTCCCTTTTGATGTTCAGAGACAACAGCTGTTCCTCGTACCCTGTCACACCAGTTCTCCTTCAGTTTTACCTGCTTTACTTTCTTCTTCCCTTGCTCCCTTCTCTTAAGCACACAGCTACATACACACAGATCTGTCTCGCCTGCTCTGAGCTGACAATAAATAAAGGGTCTCTCAAGCTACAGGTTCTGTTCCTTACTAGGAAAAGCTCCCTCCTACTGGGCAACAGGCCAGAGAGCCCTCGCATTCCCTGTTGCCTCCTGGACACCCGCTACACTAGTTAGTTTGGTGTTTTATTTAAGATAGGGGCAATTAAGAAGAAGTCTTCTTGGACTGTGTTGTCAAGCTATTTGAAAACTTAATTTCTGGATCCTGCGACACATCCCAAGTGAAGGAGCAGCCAGCTAGCGTCTCTCCCAAACCGCCACCCTTCAGAAGGTGCTCTCTGTGTATATGTGCATGAGTGAGAGACATCTGCATTCCTTTTCTATTCACCCAGCCACAGAGCACAAATCTACTTTGACACTTTTAGAAAAATGAAAAGATGGAATCTCGCAGGAGCCTGCCTGTGCCGGGGGGGGAGGAGGGGAGCACGCACAGCAGGAGGGAAGTTGACTTTTCTTTATACATATAGGGTTTTTTCCATGCAGAGTTTAAATTATGCCTGATAAAAGGAGTTTCGTGGATGTTTCAGTTCTTTCAAACCCTCCTGGCTTCCTCCCAATTAAATGAGGTTTGTCAAAGCCACAGGGCTCTGCTGCTGCCGGAGAGGCGGACAAGCACTTCCCGCAGTGACATCTCCAATCCCCAAGGGAGAAGATGAAAGTGTCAGTGCCAAGAGAGAGAGAGGGAGTGTGGAAAAAAACAGGTACAGAGACAGACAATGTGAGAGAAAGAGAGAGAGTGAGGAGAAACAGAAGGAATGAGAAAACAGATTGGCATAATGTGTCAATCTCTCCAACACGCTGCCAGAGAGGGGATAGATTCATTTCACCTGGGTTTATCCACCATCCCATATTTATTATCCCCCATATTGCGGTGAGAAGTACCTTGTGGACAGGAAACTGCATGGCGTTATCATAGCAACCAATGTGTTGGGAACAGAATCAAAGTGCACAGGGCTGAAACAAGTACAGTATGATCATGCAAGACCATATTCATGAGTGACTCATTAAGCCTGTAAAAATTAGGCAATTCTGAATAATTTCCCATGTAGCCATCCCTATTGCCATAATTGTGTAAGACATTTGTTCTCTTGTGTCATTTTGGCATCACACTATTTTGGAATTTAACTGTATAATTTAAAAATTCTGGTTGCTATGATAACACAGTGCAGATTTTAAATATATTCTGTTCCCACTTTGTTCTGGAGGATGCTGGCTATTAGTCCCCGTCCTCTGAAGGAGAAAGTTAAAGCAGAAGGGCAAAGAATGAGCTGGAGATGAAAGGTGAAAGGAGGAGGGGGTTGATCCCAAGGTATGTGAGAGAGTAAGTGGGAAACAACATTTGAAAAAATAAAAGGTTCCCATAAGAAATTATTTTCTATTTTTATGAAATAATTATAGCCATAACTGTCCTTCTAATAAGTTGCTGTGACAAGCTGGAAGCCAGAGGATGTTTTTCAAAGGTCAATTCCTGGGAAAAAATAATTGGAGAAATCAGCGTTTCAAAGATAAGTACCCCTCCAAATAGCATGTTTCTCATTACTGAGGGGAATGCTAATGACTAGAGGCTGGCTGCTGCCCCTGGGAAGGGGGAGAGGGAACAAGGGGCCCTTTGCTTCCTAGTGGTCAGCTCTTGCAGAGGGGAACAGGTTGCTGTTGCTTATGCCCATCTGGATGTAAAGTGCTAGAAAAAAAGAGTAGTCCATGCTGTAAGAGAGGAAGACTCTCTGTCCCCAAGTGGGGCTGGTCCACAGATGGGCCTCTCCTAGAGCTGCTCGCTCCTGTGCCTCTAAGGGACTGCTAAGGCCCAGGTTCAAACCCTGCTCATCATCTCGGTGGCCTTAATTCTATACACACCACCAGCACCTCTGGATATGGCAATGAAGGAGAGGAGCATGGGATTCTCCAGTTTCCTTCCACTGTGGCTAGCAGCCTAAGGGGTGGCAGTGATGACCTTTAGTAAAACTGGAGCATTTGCTGTCCTTTTTCTGGCCTAAGCCAATCCTGAGACAATTATCTTTGTGCAGTGCAGACCTGCACTACCGCAGCTCTGATAAAACTTCAGTCTAACCCTTTGCCACCTGCTAAAGCAGAATGTTTTCTGTCCAATTAATCACTCCTGGAAGAAAGATGAGATCCTTGAATCAAGAAAGCATGAGCTGTGCTCTCAACTCAGTGTCAGTCCTGAAGTGCAAAGGGCCTTCTGAGAAGGTATCTCACTCTGCTGTCAGACAGGTCAGACACAGTAACAATTGCAGCTTATTATTCTCAGTTATAGATTGGGTTATTTTCCCTCTCTTTTGCCCTCGAATGCTTTAGAGCAGGCTCGCAAGCAGGGAGGGCGAGCAGTGGGATTTGGGATTAGTACCAGTGTGCTCCCAAGAAAACATATTGCAAGAAGAGCTCTGGCCAAACAACCCAGGCACACAGGCTAGGAGGATCTGAGCTGGCACCTCAGATCCTGTCCCCACTGGACCGATGTCCAGGCTCAGTACAGACCTTTCTCACAGTTCAGGAGGCCTTCAACCCTGGGCATACCATCGGCACAGCAGTTAGTCATCAAGTCCAATTCGTGCTCTGTGAGGAGGACTGTGTTTTGAGTGGATATGATTCTGGCTTCGACTAGGAGGGACTTGCTCCTTCTGGGTACCGTTGGTCTCTGGTTGCTGCCTCCTCCCAGCAATTCAAAACCAGTGTGCCAGGTGGTGATGACACTGTACCGTTTCCCCTAAAACAGCCTGCTATTCAGCTTTTCAGAGACAAGGAGGAGGAGGGAGGCTTGACATTGACAGAGCACTGTCATTTTAATGCCTGTTTCATCTAAACTAAGGCAAAGCAATGAGGAGGTTAAGGCTGCAAGCCATTGCCTACCAAAAATCCCATAACTGTTGGGATTAGCCAGTGCTGGTAGATGTTATCACAGGGCACGTATAAAGAAGAGCTGGCTTTCATGGGCATCTTGTTTGGGTTGGCTGCTTTCCCTAGGTTCTCCTACATAGCTTAAAGGTTTATATAAAGTCACTTACATTTTTTTACCTCTGTGCTTTGCCACGTCTGTATATAGCAAATGGATATCCTTCACTGCAAATCAGATACAGACACCTAGAAAGTGAAGTTCCTACCAGGTGTACGAATCTGGTTTATAATGTGTCTTAATAAGGGAATAAACCAAAGTTGGTGTTGAGCAGCAAATCAGCTGTCACTCCTGAACCAGATGCAGTCTCTTCTGTGAGGTGGTAAAGCACATCTTCACTTAAGTCCGGAGAAACACCCGTCACTTCAGATGGTCTGATCTCCACAGTGGTGGAAAGTCTGCTTGTGTAAATACTGACAGGACACTGAGGTTATGTATTAGGTCATTAAGCCACCACCCTGGGAAAGAGCCATTGCAACATCACAGCAGAGGCTTGCCAAGGGCACAGGCCTCTGGAGATGCTGCCCTGCTTAAGCTCTTCCCCGGTCACTGGCCTGGAGCAGACATCATGCTGGCAGGTGCTGGGCCCTGTTTAGAAGCACAGGGCGAAGGGCAAGATGGGAAAAGACGGAAGGTTTCCTTTGCTCAGTCCCCAGCTCATGCTCTTGCAAAAGCACAACTGGCGCAAAGTTTGGCCCACATGACTTCTGGAAACAAAGTCCTACAGACATGGATCAAATGCTCTGAATCCCATTGATCTCAAGCCAGAGAATCTCTATAAAGGTCTTATTGTTCAAGGAGATGAACTGGGGGGAGTGCTGTTAATACCCTTCATGCAGGCAGATATTATTGCATCAGAGGTTAACAGACATTTTTCTGTATTTTGTTTAATTGCAAGTTATATCTGAGGTTTTTTTAACTTCCACTTTCTCTTTAATACTCTTAAATGCAAATCTGAGAAGATTTAGTTGTCTTGTTTATTGTGAAGACACCCAGACTGGAACTCCCGTGTAGTCGTTTCCCATCCTCAGGTGTACTTCTGCCTTCACCGAATTATCAGCAGAAAAGAGCAAATGGGGATGTAGCGATCAGATTTCTAAGGCACAAAAGTTAAAGCTAAGTTTGAGATTGTGACAGCAAGCAACCATGAGCCTAGGAACTCAATTAGCCTGAAAGACAACTATCTCATTATCTTTCCTAAAATGATATAAATACATAAGAATATAAAAATTTAAAATAAACTCTCTCTCTATTGACTGTCTAGATGACTGAATTTCACTGCTCAATTTCTTTAAACACCCACTTTAGTATTTATTTATTCTAAGCGTGAAGCAGCTACGATAATTAGACTGTCAGATTTGGTAAGTTAATGAGGAGTCACTGGAGTGGAAGGTTTTGCATTTGTGAGATTGCTGAAGGAGAGAAGCTCCGTGCCTTCGCTCTATCTCTTTTTTCTTTTTCTTTTTTTCCCTCTCCGCTGGGTGGGAAGGAGAGAGCTTGGCAGTGCGTAGATCCATTTGAATCCTTTTGATTAGCGGGTTGCATTCCCACCACTGTTCTACCAAATAATATTTTGCTGGTTGCTCCAAGAAAAAGAAAAAGAAGAAAGAAAAGAAAAGAAACTGTAGATGAGATTTCTAGAGAAGGGTGCCTAGATTAAAGAAATCATTTTCCAAAATAAAATCAGAAGGAACAGAGCTGTGAGAAATAGGATCCTGAATTAGTTTATATTGTGGCTAATGTCACAGGAGAGCATTAAGAAAGCAGCACAGTGAAGAAAAAGGACCATTTTGCAGCTTTCTCTTCAACCTAATCTTTCCACAGGACAATCAGTGCTCACAGTTCCAGGAGTGAGACTGCAACCTGAAATCTGTGACCTGTTTGCTTCTTACCGAAAAGGCCATCTCTCAGGAGGTTCGAGCAAGTTTTGGTAGAAAGCAGGGATGATTGACTAATTCTTGGGTAAGCATCTAGTTGCCATTGTCAAAGCTCCTGCCGTCATCCTTAGCACATTAATTCCTTTGTGTATTGAAGGTGGGAAAACAGAACTGATACCCAGGGCTGGATGACCACATCCCAAGCTGAGGACAAAGTGGGAAATCTCACATTCAGAGAGAAGAGATCAGCAAGCCAGTGTCCCCCAATGCACAATGCTCAGTGGTATCGTGAGGTTTGGGTTTGTTTCGTCATATTCCCAAGTCTCAGACCAGCGCCCTTTCCTCTGATGCCTCCCCAGTCAAAATATTGCTTCATTTCCCCATTGCTTAAACCGACCAAATTGCTTTGCTTACCTTTGTCCTTATCTATTGAGTTCATGTTTTATAGCTTACTTGTTTTGGTTTCACATGCAATGGAACCTGAGCAGAGCTAGGCAAAATCTCCTTAGCTTGTAACGTCCTTGGTTTAAATTAATCAGTATTTTAATATGACACACCTCAAAATGATGCTTCAGCATCAACATTTTTTATCTCCTTTTTGTTGCCAAAGACCAAAACATCACTTAAAATCACTGTTATTGAAAGAAATTACCAGAAAATACCCTTTTATTATATCCTGTCTCTTTGTTTACTTTGTGCATTTGTTAACAGCATGTGTCCAGTCAGTGTCATTGGCTGGGTCTGTGCTTGCAGGGCAGACCTGGAAACTGATCTTGAGGCCAAATTAGTTTGACTGTCTTATTGTCTGCCAAGCTAAGAGGCAACCTAGCTGTGATAGTAGGGCAAACCTCAGCTTCCCGTCTGTGCTTTCAAATGCGCGTAGATGGCATGTACCTGCTATAGGATCAGGTCCCAGCACTCAGTGCCTGGTCTCAAAGCCTGTCTCTACCCCATCTGTCCTCATCGTGTAGACAACAGCAGGCAGACAGGACAGCCTCGAGTCCCTTTGAGAAGGATCTGACATTGCCAGCCCTGTGGCCCGATTGGGTTTTGGAGGCAGCCTGAATACAGTCCCTGCTCACCTGCTCAGCTCAGTGCAGACAGGGTGGCTGTTCCCTCTCTGTGATCAGAGAGGAACTAATCCTGCCAAAAAAGCTGGTTGTCAGTTCCACTAAGGCTTCTGGGACAACTCACTTGAGGAAGGCACTCATGCTTCTGTGTTCAGTGAACTTTGATTTGGCCAGTTTTAACTGATTTTGACAGTATTTCACAAACACATCATTGAAAATAGTGAAACCATGGAAATAGCAGGAGATACTCTTAAACATTTTATTTTTCTTTTTAATATTAACCTGGCCTCAAAGTGATTGTGTCCCTTTGTTTAATCTGCTTATGAAACATACTAAACAAGCTTAAATGTCAAATTAAGGTTTCTTCTGCACTTCATTACAGGAAAACATTCTATAAGTGATGGTGTTCATATCGTTAATTTCTCTTTTTAAAAAAGGCATCCAGAGTCAGATATGCAAGCAAGGTTATAAATGAAACAGTGATTTTTTTGTCATTTTAATAGGCTACCAATGGAAAGCACGGGGTTCTGTATGCTTTTTCAAATCTAATCAGAGGTAGGTAGGCATCTAAAGCACAACAGCCGCACGATGGCACATGAGAGAATGAAATTTCCTGGGAACATAATGAAACTGGCCAGCCTTCCTTCATTGGCCAACCTGAGTTAAGTTACAAAAACAGACAAAACCAAAAAACTAAACATACCAGGCTCAATCATGAATCCATGGGCCCTGAGTGACACAGCAAAGGATAAAATATCATCACGGTCTCCTCCTTGTTCTCCTTCTGGTTTCAGGAAGGGAAGAGATAGTGCCAGGCGTTTATCCCAGGGTGATATACACTCCATGCCAACACTCCATCCATTTTCTATCCTATTTCACCTCTTTCCCTCTACCTGCTGAAGAGGAATATATGGATCATTGGAATCTGGTTTTGTTCTCATGCTGCCTCTCAAAACGCGGATAAATAATACAGTGCCTCTTATATGTATGTGCTGCTGTATTTGCTAACTGTAGTTGAATCTACAGGAAGATTAGAGCTTGTTTTAAACCAACTGTTAACAAGCAAAGTAACTGAAGTCACTAGCCCCGCAGAATATTTGGAATTAGGATTTATTTTTCTTTTTGATTCAGGATTGAGGCCATGGATTTTTATCCTAACAGAATGCCTTTGCAACAGGGGCAGATTCTACCCTCCATTACACCAAGGACCTTTGAAATAACTCTTGATATTGACAAAATGAAGCAAAATCTTTGGGAGCATAAAACAAAGGCAGAGTTTGTTTGGGGGTGGGGCGGGGTGGTATTTTTAAAAGTCACCTTTCAGTAGAAGAGAATGAAATTGTGCAGATGTCCTGCCTTTTGTTTTTCAGAAAGCAATGTCAGAAAGATTGACTTGGCAACGAAGATGTAACAGCACAGTCTGGACACTGGACTTGCAGAATAAACTCAACCATGTGTCACTTAATAGAGAGATCCCTGGACCAGAAGATCGATGTACAAACAGGACAGATGGGGACTGACAATTGAAAGAATGTAGAGGCTGATCCAAGGCTTACAGAGACCTGTCATTCCTGGGGTTTGCCTACAATCTCCTTCAACAAAAGAGCTCCTGAGGGAAGGGGGGATTAGTCAAAAGTTGAGTGAAGTCTCCAGGGAAGATGGTTTCTTGGATAAAGTTGTCAACAAAAGTAATTGTTTAAGACTATTTGTTATAATTTCCTAGAGGGAGCTTCTGCCATTACTAACAGGATTACCAGCATACTGGTTCCACACCAGCAGAGCATTAGATGTGTGCATTGCAGACTGGTTGCTTAGAGCTGAATTCGGGGGTCTTCTTATACTGGGTCCCAAATGTGTGCAGGTGTTGATGAGCAGAGGGGAGATGGCAAAGAATTAAGATGCAGACAAACACAGGCCATTTTTAGTCCACCTGTTGCAGAGAGTCCTGGCGCATTAATGAGTTACCAGGGTGTTTTAATTGCCTTGATCTCAGGGCTGCTGACAGACTATGAGAAGGAAAGCTAATCTGAGGTGAGTGCTGGTCAGGATACATGCGGAAATCAGAGAGCTCTTCCCAACTACAGTTACTGTGAAATCTCTCACTGAATTCTTCCTGGAAGAACTGGGAAAGCAAGTAACTTACTGTGTTCGTGTATTAGTCCACTTCGTTTCAGTTATCTATGATAGTTTTTCTCAGCTCTAGGACATCAGAAACCAGAAGCCTCGGTGTAACCTCACAGTAGATCTGGGAAGAAAAGGAAGGCAAAGATAAATCATTAAGGAGCAGGCATGCAAACCTTCTTGAATACTTCTTATTAATCTGAGTAGTGTCACTGGCATGACTGGGAGAACTTCTCTGAGCAAGAATTATGCAGAGCATTGAGGCATTGGAACAAAACCAGTCATGGAGCTATGGGGAAACACCAGAGAAATGGGTGGCAGCCATAGAAAGAGCTGGAAGGTGAGATTTTAGTGTAAGGGAGCTACATCTCCAGCCCCACCCCAGTCCATTGTTTGCTAACCACACACTGCAGATCTGGGCAGGAAGCAGCACAACTGTTTCTGTTCCCCTTTGTCCTTGCTATAGACATAATTGCAGGAACGTATAGATTAGCTATGTAAAAGAGCACACAGCCTATCTGCAGGCACTGCTCAGTTAAGAGGACAAGAGGTATTCCTTATGTTACGTCACAGTCCTTAAAGTTCTCTGCATTGATGAAAAGGCAAGCTATGTCCCAAAAGACTTTCTGCCTCTGGCATGTGTGGACCTAGATCTCCCAAACATCAGCCACTGTCAAAGTGAGTGTGAATGCCTGATCTCCCTTTGCAATCCTGAACAGAAATTTGTCTCAATATTAGGACGTTCTGCCTTTCATTTGCTCTGCAGTGAATCTGGAATAATATTACAGTGACCTCACAGCAGTATAAGCAAGATCAGAGTACAGTATCCTATAAAGTTCTACTTAGGCATGTATCTCTGTGTCAGCTTCCCATGTGCAGGTTTATTTGTGGAGAGAAGGGCATTTGGAACCTTTCTAGAAAAACAATAGTTCTTAAGCACGCTAGCACTGGCTGTTGCATTGCAAAAGCTTCTAAGAACTGATACAAGTAAGAACCTTTTCTAAAGTGGATGGCTGGCTGCATAGGTAGCAGATAGCTCTCCGCGTCTGAGTTATGCTGCATTGTCAAATGCATGTTCAGAGTATGATGCCCAAGTTAGGATAGGGGGGTTCTGCATTCCTTTTGCGCTCTTGGAGATGGCTGGACTAAGAGCAGTGAAGAAGCAGGATCTTTAATGCCTGCCATGGGATGGTTATGGCTGGGTGTCTGCTCCTAATTGGGAGCCACTAAATACTCAAGATACCTTAAATGAAAGGATTTGTTATGCATGGGCAGTGAGGGATCTAATGATGGGAACTGAATCACTTTCCTCATGGTGTCTATTCAGAACATCAGTTGTAAATTTCTTCTGCCCTGGAGCAGCAGAGAGAATAGTTTTGCTCTTTTACATAGCTGCTAACCCATAATGGCCAAAGCTCTTATGCTAAATTGCCAAAGGGCCAAACGATACTTTCTAGCTCTGTATCTGGAGGGGCAGAAAGCCAGGAAGACTCTGGCAAAGGGATGTGCTGCAACCCAGCACTCTTCTGTTCATTAACTCACCATTGGAGGCCCGATGCCTTAAATATGCCAGATCAGAGAGAGAAATTGCCCCAGAGCCGCTCCTCTCCCAAACTAACGGGAGTACTATTTACATCGGGAGTACAGATCTCAGTAGGTTTTCCATCCCCTGGCCTGCACAGTCTCAGGGGCAACAGCTCTCAGGGAAATTGGACGTAGTGTCGTAAGGAGTCGGGAAGTGTAGGTAACAAGAAACACATCTGAATTCATGTACCAAGTTAGTGCCACCCAAAAAGGCAGTCCTGCTTCTCCATTTCCCTCCCAGCTTCAAGCTTCACAGTCTCTCTTTTGCTCCCTGGCATTTTTCTAAGCCCTTGATGAGCTGATTTAACTCACTAAATAGGTGGAAAACTATTAACTCTTTTGTTGGGTTGGTTTTTCATTGCTTTTGTAAGCTGACTCAGATTGTGAAGGGGTCAGAGAAGTACCAGACTTTATGTATGGCTGAGTGTGGAGTGGGAAAGCAGGAGCAGGAAAAAGCAGTGAAGTTCAGACTGTCTTATCTCCAACTTGCTCACATCTACTTCATGTGGGTGGTCATCCCCTGTCACATCCGGATGTTTGATGTTCTGTTTTGAGGTAATAACTGAGTAGGTTCTGGTGAATAAGTGCTCCGTACTGCTATCATGTATGTGGGCCCATCTCAAATCTAGGTGTTTGCTGTTGAAGACCTCACAAAAAATCCTAGACATTGGCAGAGAATTGCAGGACTGACCTTTCCTTTTTTCCAGAAAAGACTTTCTCTTGGCAGGGGTAGGATGCCTTGGTAAAGCAGGTGAGAGTTTATGAAGTGCATGTAAATGGAGATCATTGTGCTTGAGGGTCATCAAACTGTTTCTTCTCACCACCTAATAAAAAATTAAAAACAAATCTGAGATTTTGGAGAAATCCTTTAACGTCCTCTTTTATGTAAAGAGAGTTTAACAGCAGACTTAAATATTTGCTTTAAAAACATCTTGAAGTAAATGAAATAGCTTCTTTCCCAGGCCAAGATTCTCTGTTTTACTTCAGCCCAGAGCAAGTTTGTTGGCCAAATTACATATCCCTAAGAAAAAAATCTGAGGACTTTTAATACTTGCAAACCCCTGTCTGTAATGGCGCAAGCAGGCAATGCTCTTTAACGGGGGGAAAAAAGCGCCAGGAAAATCCCCCTCACAAGCCAGAACTGCATTTGGGGAGCCCAGATGAAAGCCCTGATGCAGGTCATGTGACAGGTGTCACTTCAGTAATGATATTGGGGCAGAGATAAAAGTCCTCGCCGGCTGGTCATGTGACACCGCTTCATTACCAGCACAGCAGGTGGTCGGAGAGTCTCAATGCCTTTATTTTTTTGTTATTTTTTTAATTTTTTTTTATTCTGTGATAATGAGAAAATGTTTAAACTTCCATCCGTGTGTTTAAACACTTCTTCATGCTGACAGCAGCAGGAGATCCCTTGATCAGCTGTCAGATGGGAAAGTGCAATTTTTCTGGAAAGTAAACAGCGTGTTTGCCAGTTGGAAATCATTTTCTGTTTGTTGGGACTGCTAGTCATGGCGTGATGGAGCCATGTCACAGTATCTGACAACTCGGGAGCGGGGAATAGAAAACAGGCTGAGAAATGGGTTTTAGACTCTGCCTCTGATAAGAGGCGCTTGAGATTTTTGACACTTCGCTATTGTTATTGTGGGGGAAAAAACCCACCACTTATGGATTGCTTATGAAAGTTTTAAAGCAGCATCTCAGTGTCAGTGAGCATACCTTGGACCTTCTAAAAGAAGCTCCTGCATTTTAATAGAAACTTTCCTAGAAGAAAAACAAAAGGGACACACAAAGGAACTGAGTGGGTGTGGAGATACAGCGGGGGTGAAGGTGGCCAGATCTCATTCCTGGCTAGCAATAAAAAACAAGAAAAAAGTCTCCTTGTATTAGAAAACTTTTCATGGCTCTGATGTCTGCTTGGGGAACCCACTGGGAGTTTCAGGTGAGACAAGGAAGGCAAATGTGGTCACAGGGTCATGTGAGAGAGCTCAGCCCCATCCCAGAGCACCCGGGGCCTGGCTGAAATCCAAGCTGTTACGCTCTTCTTCGGAAGTACCCTGGAACCCAACTAAGTTCACTTTAAATGCTAAGCACGTCTTTTTGTTTTCCTATTAGGCAAATACCTTCTCTAAGTCAATTCCCATAAAGAACAAGAGATACAGATGTAATGCACATAATTTTAATTAAAATTAAGGTTTGGATGTGCTTATGCAGAGGCATACACAGCATTTCTCCTATGTAGACATAGACAACATCTTATATGCAGAATCAACAAACCAACCTGATTTCAACACTGGGCAAGTTAATTACTCAGAGCACGGCTTGGATCGCGTATTAGATATTTGCAGCAATTATGTTACGTGGACTCCTTGGTAGTCTCCCAACAAATGGCTTTCCTCTGCTGGCTGCACTGCAGCCTTCTCCCTCTTCCTAAAGATCCCCATTCAAAGCTTCCTGCCTGTAACACTTCATGAAGCACTGGCTCATTAAGACAGAAGTTTCGATGCCCAGTTGGTATCTCACTTGCACCGGGAAAGCCCTAGAGCTGGAGCTTTGGTTTCAGCTCCGCGCTCTTGAGTGAGGCCGGGCTCTGCGGAGGCTGGTGGAGCTGGGGAGGCGGCTGCCTCCCTCCCGTGCCCGCACGGCTGCAATTAGGGGCAGGGCCAGACCATCAGCAAAAATGATCCCAAGCGAAAAGATCAGATCAGAATCTGGCCCTTTGTTAGCAGTCATTAAAAAACATTGCACTTTTCATAGGAGCTTATTCAATTAGCAGACTAACAGGCTCCATCAGATAAGCTGGGGATTTCCCTGGGAATCTGAGTCACATACTGCCTAAGTGGCTCTGCACCCTATGTTTAACCCTCTCCGCACAGAACTGGAATGAAGAGGCCAGATCCCAGGGAAAGGTTTATTTTTGGATTCTTAAGGGAGAAGGAAAAGCCCTCTATTGTGCCTTGAAGCCCCCAGGGGTGCCAGTGCTGAGTGTGAGTCGCACACGCTGGAAGGACCCAGGAGGATCATGGCACCAAACTGTAGCTGCTGGAGACTCGCCTGATCTCTGATAAACACGCTGACATTTGGCAGCCTGACAGCTTCACAGTCCCGTAAGAGGCTTCCTAATTAGAGCCTGGTTGAGAAATAATCCACAACTTGAAGTTTGTCCCTAGCTTCCTTGCTGTACTTTTCCCCCCCCTCCCTTTCTGTGCCTTTTCTCCCTTTTCAGTGTTTTCTCTCACACGTTCTCAACACATCCCCTCCCCGCGGGCGGAAGCTGTTTGAAACAGCAAGCAGGAGAAAGGGTCATTTTTGCCTGTTCTCTCAGCTCAGAACAGCTGCCAGCAAAAGCACCCCTCTTGCATTCCAGTGTTGCCCTTGAAGAAGACGGGGAGATAAGGCAGGGGAAAGGACAGTACATGGTGAAGTTTATAATGAGGCAAAGTACAACCGGTCTGGAAGAAAACCAATCCAGTCCCATTCACTCCTAGTCAAAGAAGTAGGGCAAACCTAGTGCTCCCAGCAGCGCAAGAATGGGGATTCTGGGTCTGGATCCAGCCCTGAATTTTGCTTTCCTCTACAGCAAGCTGGGCCCAAACAGCACATCATGACATTTTGGGTCTTTTAGCTGGAGCCAGGGTCTGAATTTAGCGTTGCCTTCAAGACATAGAGTACCGTGATGCTGCTGTATCATAGCAAGACATTAATCCAGCTGGTCATAAGATGAAATATAATTTTTAGCGATATGTACTGCTACAGAGCCAGATCTTTTAAAGCTAAATCATATTCCACCCATTTATGCCATCCCATGCATATTCTCTGAATAGTTCCAGAAAAGCTCTTCAAATGCAGTAACCTCTGAATTTGAGATCAACAAAAAACATCTTCTAAGACAAGGATAACTCTTTTACTCTATTTATTTCCTAGAGGGTTATTTGCTGATAGTGGGATTGATTGTTCTCTATTTAATATCCCAAAGTCTTTTCCAGGGTAATGAGACAGGTAGCAAAACTCTTCAAAGGCAATAGCCATTGTATACTCTGCACGGCTTGGATACAGATACAAACATCAGAATCCACTTTACGTCAGAGTATTGTTGCCCTTTACCATCTTCCTCAGTGAATACCATATTCCCCAGATAGCCACCCGCAGAAGGCAGAAACGTGGGATTCTCCAGTCTTGGCCATACATTACATGGGACAGCTCTGTATGTTACCACCATTCAGCAGGATCCCAGATGATGACTTGGGACCAATACCTACAGATAGCTGACCATTAGCTCTCTCCAAAGCAAAGAGATTTCATTCGAAATATGCAGTTGAAGTTATTTCCAGGACAAATGTGTGATTCTATGATTCTATCTCTATCTAACGCCTCTAGAATTCGATATGAGTCTTATTCAGAGGACTGGGGATCCTTGAGGAGTGAACTTTTTTGAGGTTTCACTTTGGGGGCTTCATTATGATTGCTGACACCCAAGTGTTTCATGTGCTGCAGATGTCTATGCATTGTGCGGCTATGAAAAAAACTGTGGACCTACATCTTTGTACTGGGGAGAACAACCTTGCATTCAGACTGGAAAGGCCTGTAACATCATCCTCATCTGTAATGCCTGTGCTGCTAAGATACTGAGGCTGAGAAAATTGTTTATTGAACTGATATGTCCAAGAAACAGATGTCTATGAAGTAAGCAGATCTGCTCCCTGAGGTTCTAATATTAACAAAGTCCCTGAAGAGATTGTAGCTGTGTGTTTTCTACCATCCCTCTCTATAAACTGGAGTATGGATTAGTACACACTATTTAGAGAGTCCAGCCCACCCACTTGCGCCTTAAGCACCCCTGAAGCTGAGGGAGATGTAGCTTCATTCATAGCCAGACACCACCTACAGGGTCCATGTAGCATCGTATCAAAATTCTGCCTTTCAGCATAGTAGAAACCTTGGAAAAAAGGTAGTTGGTTGTTCTGGACCTAAAATATCTAGCTCCACCCCTGGCCTGATTTTTCTGCATGATAAATGAGTATAGAGATGAAGAAGGAGGAGAGCATAGACATGGGGAAAGCTGTCCTGGAGGACTGACTGGGGAGGAGATGAGGCAGAGCTGGCTCTGGTGACTCGCTCCTCGGGCACCTGCAAAGTGGGCACAAAGGTCAGAAGAGCGGCATTTTACACACACATGCATGTGTGATATGAACCAATTTAAAATTCAGGTGAATCAGATGCCATGAACAGGTGCAACACCACAGGAGAAAAGAAAAACACTGATTCTTTTCAATTAAACTCAATTTTTTCAGGGTGTAGAATTTCAGTCCTTTAAATCCATTTTAGACTAAGTCTTAGAAATAGAAGTTGGCAGCCTGGAGGAATTAATTTTTTTATTATTTTATTTTAAGGGATTAACTCAAGTTGATAGATTTAGAGCATTTTTTAAATTTGTTGGTTTCAGATGTTTAAAAAGAAATTTAAAATAAACAAACAAAATCCAGTTGAAAATTTGGCAAGGGCTGAATCCTTTGGGCAAAATTTTCCCAGGAGAAGCATAGATCTCTGATAAGCAACAGAGGAGATGCCGTATTTCACAGCTGCAATGCAGATCTGTGGCGTCTCCAGAGACTCCCACACACTAAACAGGGATTTCTTTAGTTTAAATGCCAGATCTGCTTTGGTCCCAGTGAAACTCCAGAGGGGCATTATCTAGGAAAATGGGGCACGTTTAATCCACTTTATCATTAATGCAAAGAATAGTCTCAATATTTGTGAAAATCAAACCCATGCGTTATGAAAGGTCCTTCATACCTTGGGGAGATTAAACTCTGCTCATCAGCCTCCCCGAGGCAGTTGGGCCATACTTTGTTTGTAACATCTGTATTTATGATAGACAGGTCTTTCTGGGTCTGTGATGAAGCAAGCATGAGCTAGATCGCTGGCCTGACTGGGCACTTCCCTGAAGGATGTGCTGGAAAGTTTAGTTTGGTGACTAAGGCTGGAAGTGCCACAGGTGCCAAAGGAAAATAACAGCTCTGAGCAATGCAGTCTTACTTTGGCTTCCACCTTCTCATCAGCAATGGTTGTTGCACTTTCTCTGCAGAACCTTTCCTGCTAGTGAAATATCAGGCCGCTTGATATTTTGACTGGATTTAAAATAAAAAGGATTAAAAGATTCTACGCCACTGAACATGGGTCTTGAGTTTATCACCGTGTGACACTACTGCCAAGGCCAATTGTCCCTGTGATGAAGTCTGGGAACAATTCTTGTGAGCTAAACATGATGCTGTTGCACAGGTCTCCTCCTAGGTAAGTAGTCCCCATGTCAATGCTGGTCAACTGTGGGCTAAGCTGCGCAAACCTGCATCCTGCAGTCGGTGAAAACCTACAAGGCAAACCACACCATGCTTCACTGGGTAGGTGCAGAAGGCTTCTCACCTGATTATATGTCTGTCTGTTTTATACAAAACCCTCTGCTTCACACACGCCTCAAAGATTTAATTCAGTTGAAAGAAGACTGTCTGCAAGGGACGTGGGATCAGGGATGCTGACCATCCCACTGTGGATCCTGTGCAGAAAGAGCCAGGAGACAAGCTTGGAGATAGCTATGAGGCCCCAAGCTCAGGACCATGTTTGAGGCTCCTGCTACTTGGGGGCTGAGTGAGGAGGCAACCTGAGAACCATAAACTCTTTGAAGGTGACAGAGAGAAACCCAGGAAAGCAGCTGCCCAGCCAGCAGAGAAGGGACTGTTATCGTCTGGGCATGATGAATGAAGGCAGACAGGTTGCTAGCTGTCCCCGTGTTTTCAGGGAGCTGCTTGTATGCACCAGGCTGCACCTCAGCCCCTGCTGGGGCAGGTTCTGCTCAACTTAGTACAAGTGAGGAAAAGATGGCCAGGCCTGGAGGGAAGCACACTGTGAGCAGTGAGGGCCAGCCACTCCATGCCAGACAGAGCCCTAGGCAACTGTGGAGGAGATGTCCCTCAAGGGGCTGTCCTGGGGCCCTGGCCTGGGAGGAAACAGCCCTTGAACACAACCTCCTGTTGTTCTATCCTTCACAGCAGGCAGGCAAGCAGAGAAGCTCATCCCCAGTCGAGGGTGTCTCTGGGCAATGCCCATTGCAGCAAGGAGCACAGCACTTCCACAAGCAGCACACCCTTCAGAATGAACAGCCATATCACCCCCTTTGGTTGTACCTAGGGGTCTCCGCTGCCTTCAGGTGGACCCCCCAGCTGACACCAAGGAGGAAAGGCAAGCCTTGGGCAGATGTTAGAACCCCCCAGCATGATCACCACATTTACCAGGCATCCAAAGCACTTTCAAGGGTCTGAAGGTATCTTCCATTGCTTGTATGATTACAGCTCTAATGAGATTTGAAGCAAGCCATTTCTTCTAAACAACGGTGCTATCTCATTCTAACCCATTTAGATGATAATCTGCTCTTCCAGATATTAATATTTTTGTATTAATGTAGATCCTTTTATCCCTGCAGCTTAGCACTGGGTTCTGATTTATTAATAGCTGGCTCCCTCTGGACTAGGGGAGCAGGATGCTGCGTTGTGATGAGCTTAATAACTCACTGCTCACCATTAGTAAATCACAGACTAGCGCTTCAAATTTGCAGAGAGAATTGGGTTGACTTTCCCTCATCCCTTGAAGCATCTTAGTCCTGTTGTGCAAAACTACCTGCTAACAATCTTTCTTAAACGAGCCAAGTGCTCTAATACGGGTTCAGCTCACTCGACTGAACTTTTAACAGCATTTCAAGGAGCAAGGGCAAGAGCAGAGTTAACAGATTTCACTGGTTTTTCCCATCAAATGGTGCCAGGGCACTTTTCTGGAGGCACCAGCAATATAACATCCAGCAGAATTAATGTATTTATTATTTTAGAAGAGCTCATGTTTTTTTAATGTCTCCTGGTTTGAAGGAAGGGTTGAAAGTAAGGGCAGCCTATTTGCATTGTGAATAAAGTTATCTGCCTCCTCCACCCCCCAGAATATGCAGAAATAAATGCCTTCTAATGAACCCTGGGGGGCTGAAGCTTTGATATGGATCTTGCCGATGGTATAGTGGTCGGGAGAAGTTCTCGCCAGACTGAAACCCAGCATGGGGGGGGGGGGGGGGAGGGTAGGCAGTCTTCCTCAGAGTGCGAGAGAAGGGAAATTGGATTATCTTCCTAGCAGTTGGTGTTTTTCTGTCTGCAAGAATTTACAGATG
Organism: Burhinus oedicnemus; assembly: GCA_008921705.1. Lineage (NCBI taxonomy): Eukaryota > Metazoa > Chordata > Aves > Charadriiformes > Burhinidae > Burhinus > Burhinus oedicnemus. Next base: position 809,175 of record VFFE01006529.1, read on the forward strand.
AGAGGCCCCAGTTGGGAAGTTAAATTCAGCGCTCTGCAAACAGTAATGTCTTTTTTTGTTCATCTAAATGAAAGAGATGATCCTGTTCAAGTTCTGGAAAATTCTTCTCTTGCTCTGGTTGGGTGAGGGTCAGGTGGGTAGAGACGCAAAACTGCAGGATTTGAATTTTAGTTTGGTGGCTGCTGAAAGTGTTGAGTATGTGTGGCCATGTGTTTGTAAACACAGCTTACTCTTTGAATGTGACATCTGGCTTTCAAGGAGCTCCCACAGCAGGCAGAATCACAGCAGTACACACTTCAGTTCCCTCAGACAAATCTATTGTAGGACGCTGTTTTGCAGTTTACAGCACACCGAATAAGCTCAAAAAACAACGAATGCAGCTGAAGCCCCTTAATAGAGAAAATCTGGTTAAATGGGTTGCTTTCTGGGAACAAATTATTGAATAAAAAGAACACCCTGGCAATGGGAAAGTTTTCTGCACTGCCAAGAGGTTCCATAAAAGGACCATTTTATAGTGTTAACCCATTCCCTATAGAAGCCAGAGCATACCGCAGAGGATCACATGCTGCCTGGGAAGCAGCAGCACAGAGAGACGAAATACAGCAGTCATTGACGGAAAGGGCATGCGGCATCCAGGGCGGCTGTGCTCGCTCCCCGGGCAGCGGCTGGCGCAGGATGGTGTCATGGGGATTCCACTAACAACGCCAGACCAAGCAGCTCTACCCTCGGGATGCAGACACAATGCCTTCCTGACAGAGAGGGCAATACCAGGAGCATTGGGCAAATTCCCTGGCACCCAGGATGTGCCAAGGAAGGAGCGAGGGGAATCACCAGATTTTTCCTCTCTCCCAGAGGAGAAAGATAGGGAAGAATCGATTCTGCAAGAGAGCTGGGATAGACAGAAGGAACCAAGTGCTGCTGTTGTTTTTCAGGATCTGGATGCCACACCAGTAAGTTTCACAAGGTTGCAGCATCCTTATGCATCAACTGCAGAGTCCCAGTGGCAGCATTTTGGGATGATTTGCCCTGATTACTTGAGAATTTCTGCAGCTTTTTTGAGAGAGGCATTTGTCCCCCTCCCCGTGCAAACTGCAGGCCGGTCCTGATGCCAAGGCAGGCTCTGGTATCAGGCTGCAGTTGCATTTTTGACAACAGTGCTGCTTACATCAGCTTAAGCAATCCTGCTCCCCTTCCCCTCCCCATTGCTTCCTCAGCCATACCCTGCACCATACCAGCATGCCGTCTGTGTAGCACATGGCGAATGAGACCAGAGAACTGATCCAGATAAAAAACAACCTGAGGAAAAAAAAATGTTTATTTTTCAGCTGGATTGGTTCCTGCTCTGGGTCACTGCACAGCAGGGCAACTCAGGGATGAGAGCAAGTGCCAAGGACGGGCTCTGTAATCTGTCAGTCAGTAAAGGTCCCCACCCCCCCACCCCCTTTCTACTGCTTTACATGTTGGTTTAGACTTCATTTTCTGTAGGACCTTTAATTTACTTTAGATCTCTCCACAGAGATGTGATCCAACCTACAACAAGAGCTTGAGACCCTTCCTATTTCACAGAATAGCCTTGGAGTGTCAGGCTACATTTCGAAGTGCAGCGCGCTGCGAGGATCCTCAGGATCTCCTGCAAATAGACTTGTCTGTGCCGGTGGCACCATCCAGCACCACCAGTTGAGAGCAAACCCGGTCACAGGAACAACAGAGCCGTGTTATTAGCATGCCGCATGCTGCATACTTAGCTTTTTGCTTCTCAGCATGTTTTCGGGTCACAAGGATATAGCTACTCTGCTCCTGGCTCTGGGATTAGGGACTTTTGGGCAGGCAGAGCCCCATGCTCCACCACAGGCGGAAAAAATACCCAGCAAACCTCACGAGGCAGCCTCTCATTGGGCTGCACGAGGCTTGTCTGACGTATTGCAAGTTTTAGCACCAACCACTTCAGTACCAAAAGGTGTCATGGAATTTTAATGACCACAGATGGCCACAACTTCTGTTTTATGTCTAATCTGAGTCCTCTCACCCCCAAAGGACGACCACAACAGCACTGTGCTCCCCTCCTGACAGGCTGGGGAGAGGGTGGACTCAGGTGAGTGAGTGCTGCCAGTTCTACACCTCTGCTACCTGCTGCTCAGCCTGGATTTTCCTTACCTAATACAGAATGTGTTAATTATATGTAAATGTGATGGAGTCAGGCAACAGAAAACTGTAGGTGAATGTTGAGTAAAATACTTTTGATCCACCTCCTCTAAAACATTCCAAATCCATGTCCTCAGGGTCTTTGAGACACGTATTAGCTGGAACACCTTGTTTTTGTACTGGATGATTAGATTCCCACATTTTTCCACAGGCAAAGGAAGCATGCCCAGATACAGTTCATAGCAACTGTGCAAATTCATTGTAAGTAGTGGCCAGATGTTGGCAAGAAAAGACTGAAGAAAAGCGCATGCTATTTTCTCATTTAAGTATATAGGAAAATGGATCCTCCTATCCAGCTGCGAGCCTTTCCAGAATACATCCCAGAGTACAGCTGATGGATGTGCCTCCCACAGCCCACAGGGTCTGATGCCGTTCCAGGCATGCTTCATGGGGAGTATTCCATTCAAAACAATTATCAACTTGAATAGAGTAAGTACCAATCTATGCAAAAGCCACTTTGGCTGCTGCCTGGGAATAGATTACAAAGCACATTTGGCTATTGTGTGCATGCTTGTAAATTTTAAAGCGCTGGGTGAGATGTCTGAGTCTGGAGAGCATCAGAGGATCTTGAGAGCACTAATTAATTGTGGAACCCAAATCTTTCTGCTTCTTCCTCCCAAAGGAGTTCCACACTATAGTTGGTAAAAGTCACCACAGCTTCAGTAACTCCTAATAAATCTTACACTAGCTTCAGATTTGGGGAACCCACACAGGAAAAACCTGCTCCCAAATTCTCATCTTCCATCTTGGTTACATTAATTTCTCCTTGTAGTCTTTCCCTACATTAATTTCTCCTTGTAGTCTTTCCCTGACATCCATAATGCTCCACCTCCAGTCCAGACAGATCACAGTAGTGCAGATCTGAGTCACGCAGCATTGCCACCACGTTGCTCTCTCTCTGTCCCTCCACTGTGGCACCCTTTCCATCACACCATGGAACAGGGCATTCAAGCGCCTCTCTGACCCTGCTCTTTTTTATTTACCCACCAGGTCTTCTGTTACACTGCCAATAGCATGCGGCTACACACTTTGCTCCTCCAGTGCTAGCTGCTTATTTTCCTCACTGGTCTGCATTTCCAGCAACTGCCTTCTCGTTTCCCTCTGCAATGCCTCCCCTCAGCACTGGTTTGCCTCTGAAGGTCTGCACAATACCACCTCATTTACACCCCTCCTGGATACTAGTATCCCTTGCAGTGCCCATAATAATCTGCCTAAATCAGTCCCAGGCTTCTATACTTCACTTTTCCATGGGTTTTCCTTAAGGCAATGAGGACATTGACTTTTGAGTTACATCCCAGTGTTACAGACCTTGAAGGCAGATGAGATGATCTTATGTGTAATTTAAGCGCACGACAGACTCACTGAAGACACGGTAGGTTAGAAAAGTCACCACCGTGCCCCGAACACGCAGCCAGCTGAGGTACAAATGTAGATTCCCCACATGTGATTGAGGTCTGCAGTCTGGGCCACAAAGTTTCAAGACTTAGGCTGTGGTTTGATTATAAAATAAATCTGACTTTGTGGTTCCCAGTATTAGATCAAAAATGCCACAGCCGTATGACATGAAGCATGGATCCAGCATAAACCCACTCCACCAAGTTAAATGCATTTAGAAAATTTAGACGCCAGTTTTACATGGCAAGGCGTTGCGGTGGACCGGGTACAGTCTGCCTATGCCACCCTACTTTCCTACCAAATCAGGTATAAACTGTCCACCGCAACCAGCCCAAAGCTGACATAACAGCACGAAGTTGCATAAACTCTGTGTTGTGTGCTCGGGCTAGTTTGACAGAAATGCAGTTTTGTGTACAGGACTGATCCATGTTAAATGGGGACTGCTGGGTGATCCGTCAGTGCCCAGATCCCACAGCGCTGGTGAAACTTGGGCCTTCAGAGTATTGTGGGGTTCTTTCTTCCAGGACAAGGCAAGATTTTCTGTGGTTGCAGCTGCGTGGTTCATCGTGCTGCAAAAACTGAAGCAAAGGGGTTTGAGTGGGCAACTGAGACTCCAACCAGGGTATTGGAGAGGACAGCTGTTAACACTGCCAAACCTCTCTCTGAGATTAAAACTCTTTGCAGGCAAAGACTGGCCGCTCTAAAGCACATCACATATTGTGAGTGAAACTGTACTGCCTGTAAAAGAAGCATATTGGTAACCAGTCGCAAACACAGCCAAGGGTGAGAGTAAAAAAGTCCTGCACCAGGAAACAAGCAAAGGCATCAGGAGGGGATGCATTCTAAGTATGGGAAGGCGGGTGGGACGGGGTGCCTGGGGCCAGGGGCGCTGGTGCAGCTAGAGAAAATGGGGCAGCCAGGGGGAACGGACACTCAGGTGGGATGGGATGCCTGAGGGTATGGGGCTCCAGGGTGGGATGGAGCATCCAGGAGGAATGGGGTGCCCAGGAGCGATGGGGTGCCCCTTCTCCATCCCCTGCAGCCTGGGAGACGGCTGCAGAGCTGCAGAGAGGCTGCAGAGCAGGGAAGGGGTTAACTGGATTCGGGTAGCCCCCTCTCTGTTGAACTCATTGATTCATTTTCTCTGTTCCTATTTCTTTCTCTCACTTTCTTCTTCTCTCTCTTGCAGACTGATTAAAAACTCTTTGAGTTTGAAGGTTTTTGTGTCAAAACAGCTCAGCTGCCAGCTGGGTGCCAAGCAGTGAATATTCATGGTATTTAAATGTGACAGTGTGGTGGGGGCTAAAGGACGGGCTAGTTAGCTCTTTTTAGATGGAGATTAGCTGCCTCTTTGCTCCTAATCACCACTGTTGTTGAAATATTACAGCTTCTGTTACAACTATTAATGTCCTAAATGAAGAACAGGCTCCTCTGAATAACATCAAACACGAAATGGTCACTTCCAATTTCAGCCTGTTTCTCTCCTCTTTGCTAATGCGTGTTTTCATTTCTAGCTGGAGACCTGCCTTGGTACCACACGGTTCAGCTTCAAGCCCTGCAGGAGGAGAGGACCTAGCCTGGCTCGAGGGAGCTGATGGAGCATTCGCCTCTGGGTCACTGGTCCAAGAGAGGTCAGTAGCTGGACAGAGGTTGTTATTTACCTCAAGAGGATGGCGGCTGCTTGGAGTCAGGAGTGGGTACCCAGCTGCAAGTCGACCCTTCATGGGCGAGCTTTCAGAATCTGCTACTGTAGGTGAAGCCCCTGTTACCAGCACAGGATGGAGGCAAATAAGTTATTTTCTCACACCTAGCAAGGGTCCAGGCAAGTGTAAGCTGAGGCCCACCACCGGAGTGAATTGCAAGAAGGCACAGTGCTCCATTGCTCTCTGGGCTGGTATTCAACAGGGACAAAATGAAAACCACAGCCCTGGGTTCCACCAGGAACATTATAAATGGTGAGGTAAGCTGACAGGCTCCTATTTGAGCTTTACTCAGATAAAACTCCCACTGAAGTCAGAGGCTGGATAAAATCTGTGACAGGGTGGTGTGAGTTGGTCCTTTCACGGCAATATCTGGAGGGAAGCCTGACGGAAAATACTTTGCAGAAAAAACTGCCCAGATGTCCGATGCGTGTTTGGCCATTTGGAACCTCTCCGCATTCATCCACAAGAACTGCCCGCTGTTATCCAACAGCATGCCTGGCAGTGTGATGAAGAGGAGGGAAAACCCATGTGTGGTCCTTAGGCTCTGGCAAGAAATAGCAGAGCAGAACACCAGGCTATTGATTTCATGTTTGCTTTAAAAACAACCTAAGTGCATTCCTGGAGCAAGGCTGGTCTGGAAGCCTAAATAAAATAATATTCTTCAGCCTTGAAAACTGACACTAGACTTCAATGACTGCTTTAAAGTCCTGTCCCCCAGACTAAGACCTGCACATTTCCTAAGCTCTTGTCTACACACAAAAATGGTGCTACTTTAACTAGACCAGTGTAGCTAAAGTAACGCATCTCTCCCCTCTTCCATCCCTTTCTCCTTCCTTGCGTGAAAACTGTTAAAAAGCACCCTTATTTCGACAAAACCTTCCTTATTGGAGGGAAGTATGTTTTTACCAATATCGAGGCTTATTAGTATCAGCACATCTAAGTAGGACTATACTGTTTTGGTAGCAAAAAATCACGTCCATAAACAGCATATTTAGACTGTCTCAGAAGGGATGCACAGAGCAAACCTATGGAAAAAGGCAAGCAGAAGAGGTCTGATGCACCTTCCTGCTGGCAGGACTTACGTGCTGCACTCGACAGAACACAAATGATCCCATCTGCGATAGTCAGGGACTTCTCTGACTCTCACCAGACAGCACAGTATCTGGTTAAAATGTGTGCACATTTACAGTGTACAGACAACACCACAGAATTCAGACCTTCCACAACATAATAAAGAAGATCAACAGAAACTATATGTTAGCTAAGTTCACTAGAAAACAAACAACCCCCCCCCAACAACAACCAAACAGAAGCCACAATGCATTCACAGGTACAAATAATAGATTTGAGCACTGCTCTGTTAGAAATGCTAGTTTCCGCGGATGGTATCAGAAATATGTGGGCCTGGCCCTTTAAAATTCTTGCCCTCAAGAAGAATTGCATTGGCTAACACTGGGCTTCTGAAGAAAAAGGAAAAAAAAAAAATATAGGATATACATATATTCCCTTCTGGCAGAACATCAGAACCATAGATTTCGACAGATTGCATTTGATATTCAAGATGCTCGTGGGCAATGCAGTTGTACAGGAAAATCAACATGATTTCTCATTGGTACCTTTGTAAAGGCATCCTGGTGGTGGTAATAATAGTAATAATAGTAGTAGTAGTAGTAGTAGTAATAATAATAATAATAATAATAATAATAATAATAATAATAATATTATCAAGCTCCTTCTGTCTTGATACTCTCAGGATTTTCCTGCATCAACCCTATTACTACTCAGGCTGAACAAATTCCCAAGGTTCTAAATGCTGTATTTAAAGCATCACCAATTCTAATATTCTCAGTAATAATATCAAAGCCTTCAGGTGTCTTATCCATTGAAGTTAGGATGACCTGAATTGCATTAGATTTTCCCTTGAACAGTGGTTGTTTCATTCTTTCTAAGTAAATCAGATGGTACTCAGTACATACTTCTGGAAGAAGAAAAAACAAAAGACAGATGGATGTGACTCCCAGCAGGCAGCAGTTTGAAAACATGGCACCAAATACATCAATAGTACCAGTCTGTTCTTTGACATATTGGAGCGCTTCTTGCCTTCCTCAGATAATTTTTTTCAAAAGTGTTCAGCCCCCACAAATTCTGAGCTCCAAAGTTGTATGAAATAGGAATATCCCCAACACAGCCATAACTGAAGCTGCAAAGTGGCATAGCTGTACAGCCAGAAATGCAAGAATGCCCCTAATGCACTAATGCTGGTGAAAATCAGTGTGCAGGCACTATTAGCTAGCAAAAAAAAAGCTGCCAGCAACCTGGCAAAGTTCTTCTGGAATAGCCTCTCCTTGCTGCAGGGCTGGGAGCCCTATGCTAAGGGGTTGGGCTGCATCAGAGAGCTGTGGGTGTCCAGAGCTCTCTGTCCCCAAAAGGAGCAGGTACGCCAAGAGCTGGTTAGCTAAACCGCAGCAGGACAGGAAAACAGGGGAGCAGCTCTCCAGGCCAAAAGGAGACTTATCAAACGGGCACACATTTCAAGGGTAGACAGTGTGTCACATTCCAGCATTCCTGCTTGTTAGTCAGGAACCAGAAACAAAATGATAACCTGCACTGGCAGAGCATGGGCTATGAAATTCCTAACACCTTTTCTTTCTGACAACAGCGATCACAGAAAAAAACCCATCCAACTCTTTCATCAACTGTTCTGCCTGCCAAATAGCTCTACAGGAAGAAAGGACGTAGAGCAGTAGGCACTACTTCTCTTGGTCACAAGTGTCTGAAGACATCCTCTTTCCTTCATAACTCTGTTGTTCTCTTTGTCAAGGGTTACTTATGCTGTTAAGAAATTGTGATTTCTCAGCTACTGATTGTGAGCAGAATGAACTGAATGGTCATGTCCATCTCTTCCTTTCACTGCTGCCATATAATCTCACCTCTCCCCACTTTCTAGTTCACCCAAACTTCACCAGTAAAGTTGCCTTCCTTAGCTTCATTACAAGTGTCACATCTTTCCTCTCTCCCCTCCATCTGTCCTTCCTCTTCAAGACTTCAACTGCTGACCCCATGCCCCGTTCAGTGCCTTCCCCTTCGTGCTCCCTAGCTCCCTTTGTGTCCTTTCAGCTCTTCTGTCTTTATCATGCTGATCTCCCCTCCTCAGCACAGTTGCCCACTTTCAAGCCACAAAGCCTTCCCCAGCTCCTCCAGGGGCACCACTTTTTAAAGCAATCCCTTCTCTCATAATATCTCTCCATTATCACATGCCTCTTGTGTGTTTGTTTCACCTGCCTGAATTGATTGGCGCAGACAAGTTTGCAGGCCAACGTCCAAATTTGATTTATGAAATGATTGATAATGAGGATTTTTGTGCATGGATACAGCAGACCTTCACAATTAGGAAATTGTGTCAGGTCCCCACTGTCTCCTGGTGGTCCAGGTATCCCAGCTAACAAAGCCTTTCTTGTCCTGTTTGGCTAGGAGGTAGATGTCTTTACTTTCTACTCTGAAGTCTGCTTCAGATTGGGTACCTGCCCTGCACACTTCAAGCCCACCAGCGTGTTGGCTGAAACAAAACCCAGCTCAGCTGGGAGAACTCACACAGAGGTCCCTGAACTCATGAGGAGCATGGTGTTCCTGCACTGGCCAAGCTGCAAATGGGCTCTGAGGAATACCTCAAGATTCATCTCATTAAGTCCTATTTGATTTGGCTCTGGCTATCTCTGAGACCATCTCTTTTCCAGCTTTCGGGAGTAAAAACCATTTGGGTGGCTTTGTTAACAACTGCTGGGCTACTTTCACATCTGACTGATGCAAATTAAAGCAAGGACTGAGAGCACCTGATACAGGAAATTTTTCCATGAGAAAAGCTGGAGGTAGCCAATCTCCTCCTAAAAATGAGAACAGACTCCAAACGGGCGGTAAAAATACAAGCACCTCTCTCCTTTCTGCACAGCTCAAAGCATGCAATTGCCTACATCCCGGCTGCATCCCTGCTAATCCTGGCATCATGCCTTCTCCATGTGCATCTCCAATGTCCCTGCTTCCAAGGATATTACTCCAAAGTGACCTACTTTCCATGCACTCATTTTTAGAAGTATTTACATAAGAAAACAGTAGATAGAGGCTACACAAATGAATGTTTCCCATCATTCGCCTCCACCATGTTTTAATTTTCTTGCCTTTATTGTCTTGTACGTATGTCCTGTTGGCTGCCTAGCACACACACTGGCACATCACAGCCTGGGGAAGGCTGAGGTGACTGCTTCCTGAAGTTACAGCTTATCTAAGAACCAAGAAAGGACTTTTTTAGATTAAAGTACATAAAATCTGCACTTCTTGTCCATTCACCAGGATAAACAAGGGTACACCTCACTCCCAAAAGCCTACCTGTTGCCCTGTGGCAGGAGGCTCAACAGTGACAGAAGTGACAGACCTCCCTGGCCACCAGCTGCCTATTTACTATCTCTGCTTGTGTCTGCTCTTCCCTGTGCATGAACCCTCAAGCCTGGCATTTCCCACTATGCCACTGTCCAGCTGGAGAATGATTCTCCATCTTAATTTTCCTCTTGCTCTTTCCTTCCCTTGATCAGATCTCTGTTTGGTTACTTTCTAAACTTATTATTTCCATTTTTTAGCAAAGATCATTGTATCTCATTATGGCTTTGTTTATTAAAATGATCTGCATTTGGATGGGGGGGTGGTTAACTTCTCAAGGCACTGCCTTGCTGCTGATGTCATGCAGCATCAAGCACAAGGAAGAAGCTGAATACAGGGTCTAGGTTCTTTTCACAAAAGCAAAGGCCAGCTTTCCTCCAGGAAAGCAATGTCTCTGCATGTCCCCTCTGCCAGCCGGACCCACAATCAGGCTCTGCAAGGAGCTCTGAGTGAAGCAGCCCTGCTAGCAGAGGAAGCGCTTTGTAATGGCACAGTCCCTTAAAGCAGACCCAGCTTCAGGATCTAAACCCTGGACAGGATTAATTACCCAGCAAGCAGCTTGTTAGAAGCTATGTTGGCACGCAGATAAGCGGAACTGTAATGGAATCAGCCAATTAACCAGCCGATGGTGCTGAACTAAATGTGACCCCATCGTTAATTGTGGTTGTTTCTCAGCAGTTTTCTCATCACATTGGGTGCTCAGGAGAGGAGAGAGAGGGCTTATCCAGGTGCTTAATTTATTTCTGCTCACAAACAGGAATCAGGGGATATAAACTTCATGACAATTACATGGCAGAGTTTTAAATCTTACTACACCTACTCTTCCTGAAAGAGAGGGGAGATGAAAGTACTGGAAAAGCAGAAAAGAAGGCCTCCTCACACTCTTCAGCAGAGTAAACAGCTGTCCGATATAATGAAGCCTTCTTAATGTAGTTTACCTGAAGGTAAATTTTCTGTGTGAGTGGTGTGTGAGAGGAATTCCTCTCGCTCTATCTGCCACATGGCCTGTGGCCCAGCTGCACCGTACGGAACAGAGCGGGCGCTCTCAAAGAAAGCTGACATGAAAAGCTCGGGATGGCCTCAAGCTACAGCTGTGAATCTGGCTCCAGACTTCCCCTCGGTTCAGAGGTGTTTGAATCTCAGCGCCTTGCGGAGCTTTTGAGCCAGATGGAAAATCCAGGAATGAGTTTCCTTAAAGTTCAAGAGGGTTCAAGAGGTTTTGCTTTAAATCCATCTCCGGGGATGACCTAAAGCAGTCAGTGATGCAGAACAAAGGTCTGTCTTCTTGTGGCTGCTCCCCTAAAGGAAATGGTTGGACAATTCTTTGTTAGGAATTAATCTCACGTGCTCCTGAACAGCTAACCCTTCCCTGGACTAGGACTGTGATGAAAAAGCATCAGTCACAAGAACGAGTACATTAATTACTACGTGTGGCCTTGCTTCCTGGAGGACGTGGAGTCTGCACTGATCTAGCTACAGCTAGACCTGTAACACAGCCTCTGCCATACCTGCCTTGGACTTGAAGCCAAAACTTCTTCTGCACCCTATCTGGCAGTAGCCAATGTGGCAGCTTAGAGCAAAATACAGGAGAGAAACGGGATGGAGATTCTCCTAATTTCCTGCAATCTGGAGCATAGAAAATTATGGGCTGGAGGTTTCATGAGCATCCCTGAGTTTAGCATCCTTTTTAGACTTTACTTTCATGGTTTCTCAAACCCTTTGAACTCATCTACTATCATGTCACTGACTTGCATCCTGTGGCAAGGAGTTCCAGGTTTGGCCATGCATTGACGAAAAAGCAATTATTTTCACTTTCCTTTAAAACTTTTGCCCGATAACTTTGTTTCCTGCCCCCTAGCTTCCATGCTGTGACAAATAGTGAATAATTATTCTTACGTCTCCATGCACATCGTGACTTGATGGATCTCTAGTGTAACCCCCACAGCTGTCACCTTTCCAAGATGAAGAGCCTGGTTGGTCCCCCTTCATAAGGGAGTCATTTCATACCTGTTGCCTCTATGCTTGTCACTCCTTACCCACAGCTCTTCAAAATTTCACCCTGTGGCTGCTACCAGCTCTGTCCTTGCATCTCACTCCCAGCCAGAGCCCCATGTCACACTGCAGGACTCCTGCCAGCACTGCCACACTTTTTCTCATTCCACTCCATCCTCTCTGGGGACTGAGACTGCATGCAGCATTCAAGACGCATATGCACCATGGATTTATACAGCAGCATAATGATGTTTTCTGTTTTGCTGCCGGCTCCTTTCCCAACCATTCCCTCCCCCCACCTCCAGTTTGACTGATGCTGCACAGTTTTCCTCCCCAGGATGGCTCCAGATCTCCCTTCTGGGTGGTAATAGCTAACATACGTACACATCCACTTATCATTGTTTTTCGCCACATTACTTCTACGTTTATCAACATGGAATTTCATCTGCCATTCTATCACCCACTCACTCTGTATCCTGCAGCTCTTTGTTCATTACAGCTTATTACAGCAATCTCATGGAAAAACAAGCTCATTACAGTCGAGAAACTCACGCCTTATTCCACTGACTGAGGGGTTGCCTGTGTTGGAGTTGGTGTGACTGCTTGAATTTCTTCCCAGCTACTAACAGAGGGCCCAGTGTGCACTCCCATCCCCTACCCAGAGGGGCAGGACTGATTGAGGCTCCTTCATCAGCCAAAAGGGCAAAGGATCACATGCACAACACACCATTATTTCCCTACTCCTGGCAACTTTCTCCCAACAGATTGCTAACGGCAGTCACCTACCCACATTCCCCTCCAATACTACCCTTTCCCAGCACCACTGCTTCTCAATAGAGGGGGAAGATCAGCTGAAGCAAGACCCTTTCCAGCACAGCCCAAACTTGTATGCTAAGGATACAAGTGGAGCAAGGAGAAGTGCTCTGGGCAAGGCTATCAATATCTATCATAACAGAGAGGTAAAAAACAGAGCAGGGAAATCCAAAACCTTACTGCAGGAGTTAATTGGACCCATTACCATGGAAGGGACCAGGGCCAAGGATGTTTTCTCCAGCTAGGCATGTCGTGCAAAAACACTTCCCTCCTCCTCTCCCCAGAGGAGAGTGGTCTATGTCCTAGTCTGGGGAGGAATGACCTAATGTTAGCATCAATCCTGTTTTATAATTTTATCTCATTATTCCTGGTTATAGCTTGTTACAGCTGCTTACATTACTCCACTCCCTTGTGGAACTCACACCTGGCAAGCACATGGACACATGTAATCTCATTTTCTCAGGCTCCTTGTTATCTATGTTGTGTTTGTTTACTTTTTTTGTTTCAACGCCAATCAACCTCTCCAGTCCTACAGTACATCTCTGTGCCTCTCCCTGAATCCTCACAGATTTACCTATACCCTTCTGCTGTCACACAGCCCAGACCTGAATGCGGTATATTTTGCTTGGGATCTCATCAGAGGCACTGAGAGGAAGCGGTGCCTCCCTTAGCCATGATTTGATGCCTTTCCATACATAGATAAGAATCTCATTAGCTACTTTCTCTTGCTACCATAACACAATGTAGTCACACATGATATTCAATTTGCTCCTGTCTCGTTTGGCATAACAGCTTTTCAAGTCCCTCTTCCACTGAATCACTATGGGCCAGCTGACCTAAATGGAGTACACTGATTTGCACCCGTTGTTAAAGATTTGCCCTTTTGTTTGCCATAAGTCCTCTTTAGGCTAAGCAGCCTTCTTTAATCCAGGTCAAATCTCACAGCATTTTGTGCTTGTATTGCTAATCTTTGTAATTTCTGGGGAATTTTCTCCAAGAGAACAGTCATAACTCTTTCTTCTCTGGTATCACCTGTGCGTTTCCACCCACACAGCCCATGAGACAACTGAGTACTGTGCACCTTTAAAGACTTTCCCCCTTAGAATACTGTGTTTCATTTCCAACTGTGTATACATGGTCTATAGATGGCATACTGTCAGCCAGCAGTCCAAGTATGAGAATTCATTTCCAGAATGACTGGAAAGGTGTAGTTCAAACAAAGCTGTGCCTCATTTTCCACTTCTCTACTGGTTTCAGTGGCGGCCACACCAGCATGGAGGCAGAGCCCAGGAGTGCCACAGCAAGGTCTGTGAGAGCTGCTTGGCTGCCTCACAGGCTTTCCGGGTTTCAAATTTTATCCAGCAGGGCTAGCTCCTACAAAGCCCTTCCAGAACTAGCTCCTACAGTGCACGTGTCTTTTTGCCAGCTGCCCAAAATGCTGCACAAGACTTGTCAGGATTTAGACCAAGATAACAAGACTGATTTTGGCCTGCATGTCCTTACCAGGAATGGGAGGCTTCAGGAAAGTGGGAGACTTGTCTCATTGTGCTCCTGACTGCCTCCTTGTTGCCATTCATCCCACAAAGGATGGGATGTTGTGAGGGTCTTTTGCTTGCTCTTTGGAGAACTGGCATTCACAGCTGCAGGGAAATGTTTGGTTGAGCCTCCTAGCCACACAATACAATGACCAGATGGAAAGCTGGCTGCAGTATGAAAGAATAAGGGGGGAAGACAGAGGGGGCAAGTATCTAGCCAGCTTCTTACCATGCTGGCCCTGAGAAGCAGAGAGTCCTTCCCAGCCTGTATCAGTAGCCAAAGATGTGCTTCCCCCTCTATATTAAAGAAACACCCCATCCTATTCCCACGAGCTCCAAAACTTTGGGTCCATATTGCAAAACAGCCTGTGCGAATTTAACAAAGCACGTGGGTTCTGGGAGTGCTGGACAGGCAGAGGAGTGAAAAGAATCAGCGACCTGCAGGGATGGCAGGGCAGGGCTGAGAGCCCTGGCAGGGTGCCCACAGGCTCTTCCCCCTGAAAATGAAGGTCGAATGTACTGCGGTCACCGCTTGCATGGTTCCTGGGGAGAATGTCAGCTGGCTTTGCAATGAAAGACCTAAGGGAGGCAAATTTTCCTTCTCTAGGTCTACTCTTTTTATTTTCAGAGTGGCTGTTTAAAAGCAAGTAAAGAAGTCCATACAGATGAGTTTGCAATGCTAAATCTGGATCTTCATGAACAATTTAAGCCAGAATAAGGCAGCACAAGTGGGGATAAAGGTGCCTTTATACAGTCATACACTCCCTGATCAGTTCGTAAGCTGTCAGGAGCTTTCTTGGTCCCTGCTGAGAGTTAGGGCCAGGAATTGATCTCATTCATTCTTGACCTGTGAAAGTCTCCATAAGCTCTTGTAAACTAAGCAGCACCTCAGCTATACTTGCTATATGGGCAATTTCCAGACCAAGTCAGCTGTATGTACTTACCAGGGAATTCCAGAGATTCCTGTTCATAGCTACATTAAAATACCCTTAACAACAATTAGCACAGATAAGGCAGGTAGTGTGGCACAATAGATTTCCTCCACAGATTTCCTTTATCCTCTGCAAAAAGTCTGGCAGACTTTCACACCTCAGCCTGCCTCTTTGGTCTCTTCTCCATATCCATACAAAGACAGCAGACAGTGTTACTGCTGTTTGCAGCAGCTGGGGGAAGGCCCCTAACAGTCTGTACCATGAAGCTGTTTCAGGATCCAGACACATCACGCTCAACCCGCTCGGACTGTGGCTCCACAGGAAGGCAGATCCAGCTGGAGGGAGCCCAGTGCCAGTTCAGTATGAACAAGCACTGTATATATATCAAACACCTGAGATGTCACTTGCCAGCTCAAATTTACTCAAAAAGTGGCAAGGAGGAAACTTAGTCCTTGTAGAGTGGATGCCGGATCAGGTATCACATAATTTCCTCCTCCCCTGCAGCTGACAGAGGCCAGCACCATGTGCTATGCAATTCAGCTACCAAGTCAGAAAATAATTTGGGCTCCCTCCTGATGCAGATGAAAGTCATGCAGCCTTGGGAGGCTGCAGAAGAGCACAGATCTGGCATTAAAGAAGGTTCAACTATGCTGTTAAACTAAGCACCTACACGCTATGCAGCTGCACTGGGCAGCTTCCTCCCCACGCTCCCTAATGTCCCCAATGTGTGTGATTCCTCGGTAGCAATGAGGGGCTTCATCCCCTCCACGATCTGGCTCCTCCCCCCCAGGGGTTTAGGAGAACGTATTTTAAAGACCCTCCCGGGAGCTCTCTCAAGCTCTTTGTTTACACAGCAGATTGGTGGCTTCTCGTTTGAAGTCAGGATTTAAGCTGTTCTTTCTAATTACAGAGAGTCTGAAACCTGAGAGCTCTCTGCTGTTGAAGACTAAGCACAGAGGAAAAAACCCCACAGTTGCATAGGTAGAACAATACTACATCCAAACCCTTGAGTTTGCTTTAAACAGAAGGCCCCTGCAGCAAAATAGGACATATGCTGTTATTCGTCCCCTATAGTCTCTTTTCATCACACTATTTTCTGCTCATCACCTCTGTTCCTTGCAAGTTATCACCAGCACTCAAGGACATTTGTTCCACTTTGTCTACTACAGAGGATGGGGGATAGTAGAAAATATCTGAATCCCAGTGAACTTCCCTAGACAGATGAATGAAAGCCAGGGTATTTCCATCCTCTCCAAACCGACAGCTGCCATGGGATATCACTACAGTAACAAATTATACATTGAAATTCATTTGAACTGATCAGTCAGTAATGTTTCCATTAGGATAATAAAAGGGAATATAATACCACCCCATTTCAGAAAGGCACTTACAGTTTTTAAATTATTCTTTAGTAGCTCTTGTGTTTCTAAGAGCCAAAAAGTGCTGCCCCAGTGCCCCAGTTCCTGTGCAGATGTCAAAGATTTTGAAGCACTCATCCCTGCAAGGAGGACAGGATGGAAGAGGAGATTTGGGGCAAGGTGGGACAGCAATGTTTGCTGCCTCCCAGAGTGCCTTGTCTGTGAACAGTGTAAGGTTTCCCATGAGTAGGGCTGGTTCTCACAGCCCTTCACATGACAGGGTCTTGAGGCTGCCTGGAGCTTCCAGACACCGCTATCAGCTGTGTAAGATGGGACACCACCTCCACTCCTTTGCTGTCACTAGCAAGTGTGATGTTTTGGCAGTTGACAGAGGAGGCAGGAGGTGGAGGAGGTAAGGTGAGAAAAGACTTCGGGAACTTTCCCAGCACATCAGAAATAGTCCTCCAGCAGCACAAACCCACAGTTGACTGGTTCCCAGTTCACCTCGGGTGTGTGAGCCAAGCGGGGAATACATTAAATAGCACGTTTGAAACAAGCTGAAGCACATGGGTCTAATCACAACCTGGAAGCAAGTCCAGACCTTTCCTCACCTGAGTTTCCTTTGCAAAAGAGCACTGCTCCCTGTTGGCTCAGGGCAGTGCCTGTCCCTTTGGCTCACTGTGGCCTGAAAGGCTAGCACTTCGGTAATCAGATTAAGAGCCTCAAACAACAGCTGCATTTGTTCTCTGAATTAAAGGCAAAATAATTGCAAGTTATTGTTTTCCTGCAAATTAAAATACTGTCTCCTCCTGATTTCCAATTTTTGCCCTGAACAAATACATTGCAGCATTAACAGCAATGAATTACTGCTGCTCGGATCACAGTGATCTGTGCAGACTTCATAACATTTACAATCTCTTATCTGAAAACGACTTAAGGGAAGGGGGCCATAAATCCCATTGAAAGTGAATTCCTTCCAGTATTATCCACTATTCAAATGGATATAGGCTGAATAATTGGACCTGATTAATTAAAAGCTGCAAGGCACCAGTGGGAGAGACTAATGTAGGTCTTCACTGCACAATCCCCCGAAGTTTTCCGCATTATTTTAAAAGACAAAACCCCCCACTGCCCCAGCTTCATTTGCTCCAGGCCAAGTGACACCAGAGTAGGATACCTGTGAGCTGTGTTGCGGCTGCCATGTTCCTTTTGCCCTGCAGAACAAACACAGCTATCCTCACACCACTGCGCTAGCGTGATGTCCTAGCACAGACTCCTCTAGGCAATTTAAGGGACTCCTTGCACATACAGCAATGTGCTACAGCTTAAACGCTTCTCTTCCTTGGACTTTCTAACCAAAAATCATTACATTAGCAACAAAAAAATTATTACAGGAGCTTATGTTCAATGCCCTGGGTCACAGAGGAATGTAATCCCTGTTTGAAGGTAACTAAGTTGTGGCTGGCCTAGGGATCCACTCCAGATCCCATGGTGGACACAGCCACAACACCATCTTCCTGCCCACTGATACAGCTTGGGATCCGTGTGTGCTGCACAGAAAACACCACATAAGTGTAATGGTATTTATGTGGCTGAACCAAGGTGTGATGTTGAGATTTTGATGCAAATTTTCTGCCGTGTGTTTCCAGCTTCAGTGATATTTGGGCACCAAAGACCTCGGTGAAACAAGACAGTGCCAGAGACAGCCTCTACAGGCAAGATAAGTATGATTTGATGGGAAGCAAATGAAAATGACCCCAGCTCTCACGCTCAGGATGTTATTTACTTCCATAATCACTCTCCCCTCTTTCCTTTTCACCCAGTAAACCAAATCTCAGCCAAATCTCGCAGGGGTGTTTGATGACTTGGCAACAACTTCAGGAGCTGAACCGTTCATGATTTGATATTAGGAGCAGAAATTACCACTGTGAAATCTGAGACAGTTTTCACACACATAGTGGGTGGAGAGGAGCGCAGGCAGAAAGAAGCTTTACCAAATCTGCAGTGTAAGTCATTCTTCTCCTCTTTCTAAGTTAAAATCACCGGCTTTCCAGCTTGAATATTAAGCACAGAGCAGCAGAGCAGCAGTGAGACAGCTGCGGTGATGAATTTTTATTCCTTTGTTAATGGGAGGATACAGAGTCTGAAGGGAAAATAGTGAGTACAGGAGGCAGGGGAGAGAGAAGGAAGAAAAAGCTAGTGGATGTTTCTGGTGCTGGGAAAACTGCTCATACGGAAGTTAACAGTGTGAATTTTATGTCAGAGGAGAAAAAGCAAAATTACACCCATTCATAACACATACACACTTCACCACAGCCACCCTCTCCCTTGCACTAAGTCTGCCCACACGGAGGGAGACCCAGGGACTGTGCCTGAGGTGGGGGACCCTGCTGCAGAGAGCAAATAGCACTGACAGTGCTGATGCTGGGCAGCTTCTCCATGGACTCCTGAGTCACATACCATAGTGCAGTAACTTCTGCTGGGGTAAAAGAGGCTTGTTCCCTTGCTAGGGGCTTCTCTGCTCCCCATTATACATTTATGTATATATATATATAGTTTTTGTTCTTCAATCTCCAGAGAGTCTTTCTCTAAAATGCCAGGCAGAAGCAACAGCTGGTTATTCTGCTGCTCCTGAGCAAGTAACAGCACTCAAAATAACCCTTAGCTGTTTGGGTTTCCTGAGGTTTTTCTCTTTAACTATCTGTCACAGAAAAGGATCCCCTTTAATAAAGTTAAAGCAAGGCCAGTGTCAACACTTCTGTTAGAGTACCACCCGTGTCCCATCCCTGGCTAGCTTGGCTTTAGCTCACTGAGAGCTCCTGAGGGTCTATGTTTTCTCCAGCTGCATGTATTTCTAGTGTTAAACAGAATAAATCTTCTGAAGTGACACTATGGTGAAATCCCCAAAGCTAATGATCTTCATGTTCCTGGGGATTACTGATTGAAATCTACAGTTCAGTAACGCCCTCTGCAACTCTTGGTTGTTTAAAATGTCCTAAAACCGGTTTCTGCCTCTCTCTGCTGTCAGGCAGAGTGATCAGACACATCTGAAGAGGCCACCAAATTAGAGAATTTAGGATGTACTCACATAATATACTGGCTTGGCAATTACACAGATTAAGAAGTTCCTGCCCCTCTACCTCTTGCTGTTTCTTCCCAGGACGTGTTGCCTGGCCCTGCCTCCTCAGTTGTGCCAGAAGAGAAGAGTTCATAGGCACTGATGCAAATCGGGCACAGAATAATCTGGGCAAAAAATAACTCATTTTTTCTTCAGTTATTTTTCCACAATTAAGTGCGTATGAGAAGATGAAAGTGACTTTTTCCTTTGGGATAATACAGTTTCCCTACACTACGGTTAGCTTGACATAATACCAAACCGAAAAAAAAAAAAAAATCCACTGATTTATTTGAAACTGTTCTTAACTCTAGAAAGTAGGAGGGACAGGTAGGCCATCAGAAAATGCCAGCTACACAGTAGACTCAGTGAGAGTCTTCTTTGGGTAAGAACTCCAGAGCTGGATTCCCAGTCTTAGATGACTGATCCCAGCATCTGGTTTCACCCAAACCTGATACAAATTGAATAGTAGCCCCTTAAAATGATTAAACAAATGCAAAGCTTCAAGCTTAAGTTCCTTGGGACCCTAATAGTGATGGTTTTCATTGTACAAACTAAAAACGAGAGAATGACTGGTCTGACCCCAGTGTCAGGCAGGCATCCTGAAGGTTTGTACCAGGAGAGTGCTTATAACCAGGTGTGGTCCCACACAGACGGACTCTGCACTAGCAGCCCCTGTGCCATGACCAGGGCCAGCTTCCCCCTCCCAGGCACTTCAGAAGGGAGCCGTGGGCTGGATGGCAAGCACAGACAGAGCTGCTCTTCCCCAGAGAGTCTCAGACCATGTGTGAGGAACAGCATGGACTTCAGATGCCATGAAGAAATCCCAATTCCTCAGAGTTTGAATGGGTTGGGGCAGAGGGGCTCTATATAAACACTAAAACAAGGTAACCTGCAGTTTAGGGAAAGGTAAAGCCACGTCAGAGCTGAAGGACAGAGAACTGTTGGTCAAACAGAAGGATCAAACAGAAGCAGAGGAGGAGTATTCCACTCCCCCTTGAGAAAGTCTAAGGCAAGAGAGTATGTTGAGGACAGGGCTGGTTTGCAGAAGTGTTCAGAATAGCACTCCTTGCTTGTTACAACAAGCACTCCTTGCCTTTCTAAGAGTGTTCAGGACACAAAAAGTTGTTACAGTAAAATATATTCATTGTACCTGCACTGTTAAAGTTCACGGACTGCACAGACTGAGGAATCTGGAGATTTTTGACCATCCCTTAAATCCTACAACGTGTCCTAGGAAAGAAAGCTCTCAAGCAGAAAAGGCTGAGGCCACTGACAGGAAAATGAAGAGGTATGGCGTTTTCTGAAGGTGATAATAAAAAGCCAAGTTTTACAGGCACTGAATTTTGTCACAGTTAAAACCAAGAAGCCTTGTAAAATGAAAATGAGTCACGTGGCTGTGTGCTGTGTGGCACTTGCTGAAATAAGGACTCCAGTTATTTGTGTGGGGGAAGGGAAGGCACAGTTACTCTATTCTCCTGCTGTGTTTGCTTAAAAAGTCCAGGGCACGTGATGAGTTGACCCTTTCCTATTTAATGACTCTGAATTTCCCGCTCCTCTAACACTGTAACCAGCCTCCTTGCAGGGGTGAGTCCACTTCCAGCTCAGGTATTTGTCAATTTGTTCTTCCGAGGCTTGCAGTGAAGGGCCCCCTGATCTGTTGGAGGAATATACAGTTGTATAGATGGTTTTGCAACCCTTACAGGGACAACAGGGCCCTTCCTACTCATCGGCTTCAACTAGGTCTGTCACTCTCTACTGACCAAAGACAGAGCTTTGGGAGGGGACAGCATGGAGACTATACTGAGCCTTTTCTTGTGGAGCAAGAGAGCATATGGAGCACTGAGAGAGGGGGATGAGTAACCCTGATATGGGAGGAAATAGAGGCAGATGGGAAAACTGTACAGGACCTCATGGAAGGATACAAAGAGCTGCGAAGTGTTAAAAATCTCAGCAAGAAGTTCTGAAGCAGATATCGCCCCATTTTACTCCAGAGGGACCCAAAGACAAGCCAGGCTGACACCAGGATACAGTCACCTACATGTGGACCCAGAAAGGGCAGGTGAGCCCCTTCTGGCAGGTGTGTGATGCAGACGATAAGGATGATGTGCTGTCATAAAGACGAATAGGTGCCACAGGCTCCAGGGCACACGGTGCTTTCATCCCCAAGTACACCTCTTCAACTTTGTTGTAGATCTATACAAACACCTTAAATGTAGCCAGGAAAGCTGCTCCCATTTAGGCAGATCTCTGACTCTCCTCTCTGGGGAATACATATGGCTAAGGTCTCAGTAACCTGGCTTTAGCCTAGGAACACTAAGTTCACCTCCTTCACAAATCCCAGAGGGGCTTTTTCAGCACAGTGCAAAAAACCTATGCTCTTAAATTGCTAAATGGAAAAAAGTTAGGACCTTTGTAATGAGTTCCCATACAAAAGCAGAAAAACACCCTGATCATGTTCTTGTGAATCATCTGCAGTCATCTGCAATCCCTGTGCTGTGCCCCTGTGCAGGTACAACCAGTCCGTGCAAGAAGCAAGCAGTGCCCAAGTGTGAAGCTGTGCCAGGACAAAGCCCCTGACCCCAGAACTGACCCTCCAGGGCCCTCTGTGCCAAGGGCCAGGCAGAGAGAGATGCTGGGGTACAGGGACCATGACTGGGTCTCATGGTTTGGGCTGGACTGGCCACTAAAATGAACAACAGATTTATTGGTGCCCAATGCCAGGCAAGGCCGGAGCGCAGCAAAGAACAGGGAGGCTTTCAGAGCACACAGGAGAGAGAGGTTGAGGGAGGCAAGGCAAACCATGAATTAAGGTAATGCATCTTGAAGGTGCTCTCCAGAAGCAGTTATCAGCAATAAAGCTACTGAGGATAAAAGGGATTTGAGTGTAATTTGCAACACTGAGGTAAGGCTAACCTAGCATCCTGGATCTGCACACCTGGGGCATGTGGAGACTGATGGGATCAGCTCATGCAGAAACAATTGCTTTCTAACTCCTCTTTTTAGGAGTGAGCTTTTCTGCCTCTCTGAAACTGTAGGTAAATTCCCATCTGCAACAACGGTATCAGGAATTAACACTGCAACATATCCGAGTCCCTGGATCTCATTGCGCTAAACATGACTCTGCCTCTTCAGCACGTTGGTTGCTCAGCAGACTTGGCATAAACAATTGGCATTGGTGGGGTGTCACAGTAGGGCAGCTTGTTACTGCTCATCAAATATCAGCAGCTTCCACTGTGCACCGCAGAAGCAGGGAGAAAAGTGTCTCATCTCATCCAGTTCTTGTGTGTGATTGTATCAGCATTTTTCTGAGATGCAGTTAGTTGGGTTCTAGTACAAAACTGTCACTCCACCTTTGAACAGATGATAGTAACATTTCCTCTACCCCCAACGAAAGAGACACTTGCTAGAGATTAAATCATAAACCCTGTCACCCTCCGCCAGTTTTAAAGTGCATGAAGTAATAAACCCAGCATCTTTCTGGCAGTAAACAGCATGGCAATTAGCGCAGAAAATTCTCCCTGAAATACTTCTTGTAAATGAAATACCTGGGACCTCCCCTCAGACTAAAAGACATAACAGCAACAGACAAGAAGGACCAAGGACTTTCCAATGACACTTTCCCAGCCTCTCCACACAGCTCCTTCCCTACTGACACGTGAGCTGGAAGAAGAGCACTGGGGCCCTGCCATAGAAACCCTTTGCAGTGCTCTGTGCCCCAAGCGGAGGAGAGCAAACCTCCTGTGAGCTACCAAGGGACCAAGTCCCCTTTGATTTTGCTGAGGGAAATGTACTGCCTTGCCAGCTCCCATGCATGCTGCAAGTGCTGCTCTGATTTTCCATCAATCAGATAAATAAATACCAAACCCAGGCATAGCCGATTGCTTCCCACTGCCCCAGGCTCTGACTGCCCAGCACAGGCACAGCTCACTTTGTTTCCCCTCACAGTGCACATGGGGCACTGGATGGTGTCTAGTTCCCATTTCCTCTGTTTTTCTTCTTTTCAGTGAATGATTTTTTCTTTTTTCTTATTTTAAATCAGCCTGAACCCATACAAGACTTCATGCTTAACACTGAATGACCATTGGGTGTTTCTCCGTGTTACCTTGACATAAGCTACATCATCTTGGTGGACTATTTATTCTACCCCTATTATTGGCAAATCTCAGTATAATTGTCAGCTGCTGAACATACTCCACATGCTTAGTGGCTTCAGAGTGAGACAGGAGAGAAGTTTCTAAATATGGGTTTAGAAGCCACCTGCAAAACTGAGTAGCTATTTTGCAAACCAGTCTGAGCTTCTGTAAGTCCATAGACTTTTGTCTTCACACTAAAAATATGCAAAGAAATAAAAAGAATTAGCAGTAGTGACTGGGCTTATGAAGCAAATTCCAGAAGCTGGAAGCAGACTACTTCCTGTGCTGAAGTAGAGTATTCACCCTTTGAGGACGCTATTTCTGACTTATAACATTTACCTTCTACACTGCAACAAGTTCTAGCTCCTAAAAATTGTGGCTGGTATCTGAGAAACTCAAGTTTGGCAGCAAACAGCTGGGCAGAAAGAGCAGAAAAGTATTCCTACAGTGTGTGTCATGCAAATGAAACAATTGGGAGCTCCCCAAACTAGAAAATACATCAGCAACATATATGAAGGATTGGGGTCCTGCCAATGCCACTGTCACGTGGCATCTAAACCCCTTTACCTTCAGATACAGAAACAGTGGTTCAGCCCTGGGGTGCTGACGGAGCTGAGAAAATAAACAGCAAGGCAAGGCTGGCTCCCAAACATCCCTCTGAGCAACTTTCAAGAAGGTGAGAATCAATTAGATGGATGACGGGTGCTGTAGGAATCTGCTGCAGACAAAAAGAGAGAAGGCTACACTACACACAAATGTAGTCTCAGTAGTAAAGCACTCGTCAATGAGAATGGATTCCCCTCTTCTCATCTGCTACTCTCTACTTTTATTCCTGCTCCTGTTTCCCAGCTCATCCTTTCACAGCTAGCCATAGCTAGCCCTCAGGCTACCTGCCAGCAGGCCATTCTCATTCACAAGGAGCCAAAGAGAAGGCACAAAGCCAGCCAGTCAGAAGCATATTAACCAGGCCTCACAGGCAGCAAGTCCCTTTCTGCCCTCCCTGAGTCCATTCAGGGCATGGATTCTTGCTATGCAGAGAAAGACCTTGGATATTTCAAAGCAGGAAAGGCATCTGTGCTTGCTTTTGTCTGGGGATTTAAGCACCAGTTATGTGTTTGTCCCAGAAGATTTAGTCAACAAGAGCTCTAGTGAACAAAGAAACACAAGTCAACCTGGACTGGAATGAGGCTGGAAGGAAAGCAGATCAGGTTTCCAAGGCGGTTATGTAGGAAGCCATCATTAGATGCTGAAAAGTGTTCTCAGAGTTTCACGTTGGAGCTAAACTCAATATAATCAATGCCAGCTGTTTCATCAGTTTCAGTGAGATGCTTGTCAGGCCCTTTGAGAGCAAACCATAAATTGGCACCAGTTCTCCCTTCCTGAAAGCAGCTGATGCTCTTTTTCCCTTCCAACAACACAGGTTCTCACTTTCTGCTGGATGTTGGGCTGATTGCAGTATTCTGATGGCAACTGGTCTGTAGGAAAACCTAACAAGAAACAAAATAGGAAAACCTTCGTTTCCACACTGATTACTCACAAGTGAGTTGCTGAGACTCAGGACTTCCAGGAATTCAGCGGGTGCTCAGCTTTCAAGAAGCTACAGTGGGTGCAATTCCCTCTGCCACGCAACAGCACTTACAGTAGGATCCAGGGTACTGAAGATGAGAAGGGTGGTATCAGCAAACTATCCAACCAAAACTGGTTGGTTTTGAGCATCCTTTCCAGGACACTTAGGCTACACTGTCCCTGTTATACATGTCATGGAGTGGTCCTGGTCCTTGCTAAGTAGGGCAGGCTGCCTAGACAGTGCAGAGCTTCCATACCCTACACTCTGATTTCCCTGCCGAGAGAAATGCCGGTACCAGAGTATGGGTTCAAACTAATGTGTATGCAATGCAGCTGTTTGGGGCTGAGAGGCTGGAGAGGAATAGTATGGATGCACCGAGTCACACAGGATGCAGAGAGGTAAAAGCAACGTTCTTTGCTCGAGCTGCAGAAGCACAGAGACATTCCCAGCCACACTCCAGCTCCCCTACGGCACAAAGAGTTGGAAACGCAGTCAGATCTCCATTCCTGGGGAGAAATCTTTAAGGTGGTGCACTGCAGCAGTGGCTCTAATACAGTGTTTGATGCTGGCAAGAGGTGCTGTGGGGCTGAGGTGAAAGAAGGATACATGGGGTGGAAGGAACCAGTCTAAATCACCTCTGTAAAATCCAACCATTACTGGCTTCCCAGAACAGCTTTTTGGACCTGGCTGTGATAAGGAGTGGTTTATAGAGTCATCCTGAGACTGTTAAATGACACTAGGATTCAGAAAAATGCTGCAAACAGAAGCTCTGCCTGTGAAATCTCTCAGCTTCCAATTAGGATGACGCTGAGCTCCTAGCCCAAGGCATTTTCATTGCAATCCTCATAACAGCTTTTGTGACTGCCTTTCCACACAGTCTCAGGGATTTAGGCAGCAGCTCTATTACGTGTGTCTTAATTCCTGTTACTTTTGAAAACCTCAACCACCATGCACATTTGCAATGTTCACACAGCACTGAAAAGCCCAAATTATACAGACAACTTAGTTACATATACAAATGATATTTGATGTTTCAGCCAGGACTGGGCAGTCTGGGTTAGAAAGGCCTCTGAAGAAGACCCTCACACCTATTTACATCCATTCTGCACAGTTACAGAGGCCTTTGAATTTCATGATGGAACTATTTCCTCTCACAAGGCTGAGTTTCACAGTTCACAATGGGTGTTCATCTGGTGTTCACTGTTCTGGACAGAAGGGTGTATAAAATGGATCAGCCTTCAAGCCAAGGCATTCAATAAGGACAGAGTAGTCAATAGGGATTTAATAATATAATTTAAGGCTAGCTTGCTTTTCAAACTTTTCAAAGTAGTTTTGCCACTATGTAGTTTAGAAGCCACTAACTCTTGCTTGTTAATCTCTTAATAGCAAGCCTTAAAATCGTTTGCATAAAAAACTTTGTGCTGGTCCTCAGCTCTTTGCTTTCTCAGGGTGTCTGTCTGCTGCTGAGCCTTGCGCCAGGGAAAGAGAACTAAGAAAAGTAGACTTAGCAGAGTGCCGAGTGCCAAGTGCCACAGCCAGAGAAGTTGGTCACCGACAGGCACGAAGCAACTTGTATGCAAGCTGGCAGGGCCCAGCTGCTGTGCCAGCTGCTGAACAAACCCTCTTCACTTCCCTCCCCTCTGCCGGGCTGCCTCCCACACGCTGCGCTGACAAGGGCTGCATTGCTGCGTCCGACACTTCATTCTGTGCTTTGAAAGTCCAGTCTAATTGAGTGACAAAGTCATTCTGCCTTGCATCTCAGCAGAGGATTTTACTCTAAAGACCCTTTCATCTTCTGACCTTCTCCTCCTTGCCCTTCCTGAAGCCTGGCTAGCCCAAGGCCCAAAAGGGCACATGAAGGGGCAGCTGAACCTTTCCAAAGGCACATCATGTGCTCTCCCAGCCTGAGCCCTGCCAGTGCGGTTGGTACTTAGGGGAAGCATCTGGTTGGGAATCAGGAGAGGGAACCACCCGCATAGCCGGGCTTCCTGGGAAGAGCCCAGCCCCTCCACAAACACCGTGCCATGCAAAAGCCATTACTATCCTGCTCACAGCGCTCTCCACCAAAGGACAAACTCTTCTCATGTTCCACAAGCAGGCTCTGGGTTACAACTGCTTTGACCAGTACTGTTCCCCAAAGGCTAAAAAATTAGGATCAGGGCCCTCTTGCACAAACACTGCAAAAACATGACCTGGCAAGGTCCCTGCCCTTGCCTGCTTCCAGAGTGAACACAATGTAAGACAAAGGTGGAACAAAAAGTGGAGATGGGAAGGATAAGGCTTCCAGGAATCAGATAATGTTACTCAGGCTGGACATAGTGATGAGTGTTACATGAATCACCTGTCCAACTGCTTAGTTCTGATGAGGCAATTTCTTAGAAGCAAAAAGAGTAGTAAAAGTTAAAAAAGAATTAAAAAATACAGAACTATCATGAATAATTTAAATAAGGGGAATCTAGTATGGTCCTTAGGTATATCACTCCCTGAATTTAGTATTAGTGACAATCTTGCCAGAAGAACAGTAGGTCAATCTCTCTTACACTGCTTTGCTTTCATAAACTTTGTCTTTAAGTTTTATCATTCCTGTCACCTCTGCAGAACTCTCCCTGCAGTCTCTTTTGCCATCTGCTCACATGGAAGAGAGATAAAAAGCAGAATTGTACAGCCATCATGATTCCCAGTGATGGATGCCCAAGTGTTATCTCCTTAGAAGGCATGTGTTTTCCTTCCTATTCTGCCCAAATATCCTCTTCTTCCTCTCACAATCCCCTATTCTCCTCAGTTTAGGAGAGTACAGTCCTGCGGTTGCCCACACCAAAGTGCAAACAATTAATTTCTGAAACACTTACCACTTGGGATGTCACTGATTCAGTACGTGGTGTTTTCCCTCCACAATACACAGATAACCTCAGGAAGTGTCTTTTTTTTTAAAGAACTGTCAAAATGTCCTGTTAAAATTCTCATGCCGATGTGGGTGATTCCTCTCCGCCTCCCTGAAATCCCCCTGCTATCTTAAACTGGTGCTTTCTTTTTCTACCTCTACCCTAACCAGCACAATCCACCCTGTAGACCATCCATCCTCCAAGATGGTCCCAACTGTTCTGCTACCTTTCCAGAGGAGGAGGGGGGAACTGCTGCTTTGGCAGCGTGTAGTACACATCACAGGAGTAAAGGACCAGTGTTCCCTGTGCCTGTGAACAGCTCAGCACTTAAACGTTCTCCATAAGGGAGGAAGAAGAGGCTGGTGCCATGTTTCTTCCTATGCTCAACACAGAAGTCAAGTACTATTATACTATTACAACCTGCACGATGGTCCCAACAGGGAAAGCCAGACTTGCCCAACCTCAGCTATTAGACATGATTATGAAGTACTGTAAACACCATGCTAATTCCACACCAGAAGTGGCTTCGTTTCCGTGGAAGACATTACAGATTTTACCCTTTGCAAATCTCTATGAACAAAAACATGGGATAAATGTAAGTATAAATTGCAATATATCTTTATATTTATGTCTTACACAGCACTATATTCATTGCCTGATAGGTATGCACACAGGTATACATATTTAATATCATACAATAATAAATATTAGAGAAAGAATGAACCAATGTATAGAAATCACTTTTCCCTTGCAATGAAGCTAATTATCTTCAGGTGAAATGCAAGGGTTCTTTTTATTAGCTTATACTCTTCTGGAATGTGGATTTTAGTCTAAGAAGCAATGGCAGGCTCTGTTCTGAGGGTTTAAGGGCCACTTTGCTCCTCATACTTTATTCTCTGTAAGCATCCAAAAGGAAACCATCTGGTCTGAAAGATGGCTATGCTATCAATTATCTGTGAGGATGCACTTTCAAGGGAAATTATATCCTTTCAAGGTTTGGCTAGTTTGTTTAGACAACTTTACCAGTGGAGAGTTTTCTTTTAGGTGCCTTAAGCGTGTAAGATTTCAAGACTGAATATCCGTGAAATAACAAAGTTAAAAAAGTCAAACAGGAATGTGAAAGGCAAGCTGGCTATAGACTGTACTACCAATGGCATACATTGTTCTGCCAGAAGTCACTAACGGGGAGGTATTCAAATCCCTAGATAAGTACAGAAAGAATGCCACAGAGAAAGGGATGTCACCTGATAAGTTTATGGACTGCAGAAGCCAACAGGGCAGATGGGGGGACTAAAGGAGGAAAAGTAGAAATAAGGATTCTGCTTCTACATGCACCACAGGAAACTACTCATTCACAAAGAATACATGTGCCAGTACAGCCTAGGGGTGTAGCAGCCCAGGGACAGCCCCTCTCTCCAAAACGTGTCCAGCCTTGGCTCTGGCATCTACAGCCATAGCTGAATGATGTCAGGGAAAAGAGTATTGCATCTATAGTACCAACTGCTGATGTCTCAACATCTCTCTTACCGTCTTCTGAAGGACTGGAAGGCTAAGTGTGGTGGATGAGCACAGCTGGCTTAGCTGGGCTAGGTAACACTTTCAGAAAAACTAGAAGTTTGAGATCAGGAGTCAGCTTTGCATGATCTCCAGGGTGCCATACCTGCCTGTTGGAAATTCTCCATTATTGTCAGTGTACCACAGGCAATATAATGGTGAATATCTGCATCTGTTAGTAGAATAAATAAGGCCTCTTGGCCTGAAGGTAGAAGGATTCCTGAGAAGTGCTCAGCTGAGAGGAAATAACCAGTGCTCAAGATGTACTTCTGATCTCTCACAACTTCTGCCAGGGTCACGTCCATTTCAAAATACATTTCTCAGTTTGCACTTGGGCCTCCCATTTAATATTTAACTGCTTGATTTTATATCTTTATAAAACACTGTTGTGAGGGTCGTTTCCTGAACAGACAGTTGTTGCATTCTTTCCATACAGTTAGAATAAACTGTTTCAAACTTACAGTAATTCTGATCTCTTTTTTGTTTTCTTTTTTTTGGTCATCATGCAACACAGTCTTCAAAACATATCCATCACTGAACACTTCCACTTTAGCAAATACTTGCGTTCTCACGCACCACACATCAAAGGAACTCTATTAAAACTGACTGACACTACCACCATCTTGCTTACCACCAATTGGATTAGTCAGCTGTAGCTCAGTTCCTCCAAAGAAGGGTGAAAAGCAAGAGTAAATATCTGTTGCAAGCACTTAATGGAGCCAGGAAACTATTAAGTACCTCTAATTACTGATATGTGCTTTTACCTACAGCTGATTCTCATTCTTGTGTCCTGGAAGAACTGTACTGCTGCTGTTACCTTGAAAAAGTCCTGAACAGGACAACTGCAGCTTGATAAACCCTCTTAAACCTTCTGTGATCTACCAAGAGTTTTTCCTGAGACATTGCTGCAGAACACATACATCTCTTTGTACTAGCATCAACCATTTGCTCCATCCAGATCTTCCAAGTACAAAGTACAAGTTCTGCCTGAAAATCTCTTCTGAGCACAGTCAGATACCTACCTCAACATTACTCCCAGAATATAGAAGTACATGTGGTTTTAGGGGTCTGGACCAAAATCACTGCACCACCTAACCTAAGATGCTGATCTCATGAGTTTACTCTTCAAGCTCTAAATTGTTCAAAGAACTGTGAAGGCTTATCTTTATGTTAGCAAGCTTTATGCTGGATCAGGTACTTTTGATTCACACCACTCTGCCTTTACATGAATCAGGTATCATGTCTCCAGACTAAATCAGAGAAAAAATATCATCGGTTCAGTTGGGTGGCATGGCTGATTTGGATCAAATGTGTACTCTTAGGTACAGAGCGAGCAAACCACCAGCAGCAAAACCCACCATATTCTCACCCTCTGCCCTACCAATGTCCTCAGACATTGTTCCCAAGACTGAGACATGGTTATTGTCCGTGCTTACCCAGAGCCTGTCCTGTGAACTTTACTGTCATCCTACCACAGGCTTTGTGCCATTAGCTATTGCTAACCAGCAATCACCAAACACAGGCCTGTTTGGGCTGATCAGCTTGAATGTGTCTCATCCCCTGCCTCAAGTCCCCCCCTTCATTAACAGTATGCAGCATCTGTCACTCAAAGTCTTCAACCAGTACATCAGATCTGGTCTGTACAGCACCCAGCACTGACATTTGCAGCATGATGAGATGCGGCATCCACAGCAGGCAGGAACCACAGTATCTTACTCCTGGTCTGACACCAACTCATCAGATCACCTTGGGGAAGCCATGTCATGCCTCCTCGCCTGAGTTTTCCCAGCTGTAATATATGGATAATAATGTCCTTTGAAGTCTATCCAGATCCTTTGATAAAGGACAAAGATTTTAAAACATTATTCTTGACTGCACACTCCTCAGGACATGAATTGCGTCCTTGGCATGGGAAATCCTCTAGCACACCACAAGTGCTAACACTGCCCCAAAGAGAAAACAACAAAACTCTGCACTGGCTTATCATTACAGGCACTGGAAAAACACACGTTGGTTGCTGATACACTCTTGGATTTTGGCAAGTCTGTGTGTTATTTCTGAACACAATCACAAATTGCTTTGAGTTCAAAGAATTATTCAGCACTGCTCAGGGTTATCTAGGAGGCAAGCCAACCTCCGGCTGTATCACCCTGCGTCCTTGGGAATATTCCTCTGGTTTGATCTGAAGCTGAGTGGATCGTGAAGCCACACAGCTGGGTTTCTGGACATCATCTAGTACTATACATGCTCCGATCAATGTATTTTATTTGCCAGGGAGAGTTTTAATTTTCATATTTAGAAGAATGAATGCATGTAATGGACATTTACGTTGGCTCTGTGCAATCATATTTTGTTTTCTTCCCTTCGCTTAAAGATCATACAATATTTGTACAAAAGCAGCAATGGCCAAAGGAGCATACACAGCTCCAACTCAGAACGGGGAGGGTCCTTCTTATGTCACTGCTGTCAACTTAGGACAAAAACTGCGATGAATAGGAAAAAATAAATAAATCTTTTGTTTTCAAAGCTAAATAGCCAAAAATGCAGCTAGAAAAGTTCCATAAAGGTTTAGCTTTCAGCAACACATAGTGGAAACAAAGCTGATTCCTCCTCTTGCTGTGCCCCCTGACCTCAGAGTTTTATATGTCACTGCCTAGAAGGCCTCTAGTCACGGCAGCCTCTGTGCATGGCTTTCCCAGGACTTTCAGGGTTTTCCTCAGGGGATGCTTGAGTGGGGGAAAAAAGGGCTTTAGCACTAGCCTTCGATTTAAAATAGCAGGGGGAGTTTACTGATTAATATTCATGAGGAGGGAACAGTCTGCTTTTTGTTACCCAGCCGTTTCCCATGCAAGGTGGGTTGAGAGGGAGGAATACATTAAGGAACATATCCTACTGTCACAAGTACCACCACCTTTAGAGATACAGAAAATCAGGAGCCTAAGCAGAGCTCAGATGGTAAATATTTAACAGGGAAAGGACTTGCCTGCTCTTTCTGCCTGTATATATTAAACTCATTCTTTCATTTTAACAAGGGAACTGTGTTTTCCTGTGCTCTCAACCCCCACTCCTGCTCCCCGCTTAAATTCTGGGCCTAAGTGGATAGTTCACAACATGCTATAAATCCCCTCCACCACTAACACAATTGAATGTATTTCCCTATTTGGTTGGTTTTGAAAGTCACTGCTAGTTATTCTCCAGCGCCAAATGTTACTTCTGTTCACTGGGGCACAAAGAGCAGGACTTGCACTTATACCAGAAAATTTCTGGGATAACGCAGCTGAAATCCATGATTCTCATACCCGTCTAAAGCTGGCATATGAAAAAACACAAATGAGGCAAAGTTTTCAAATGTAGGTGCTGATTTGGGATGCCTCTGAGTTGTGGGCATTCAGCTCAAAGCACCCTGACTCTCATGTACCAAGGCACAGAGCACGGTTCTCCCTTTGACTTCCTCCGTCCTTCTGGCACCCCCATCAGCATCTGAGTTCAGGGATCCCAGAACCAGGAACAATTTCTGAAAATGACAGTGAAAGGTCCAAAGCCTCTCCTGTGAGGATAAGCAAGGACTCCTTAATTTCTGTGCAATCACTGGGAAGATACACCAGCTCATTTGGCAAAGTCAGCTATTATTTAATAACTCCATAGAGATAAGAAATTGTAAGGGCTGCAGTACACCTCCATTTCTGACAGCAGAAGTGGATTCAGGGAAGAGCTGACAGACCTCTCCAAAAACAAATTTATGTCTATGCTCATGATCCTATAATAACAAGGTAGCAGCAAAGTAGCTGAGGGGACATCTGAACGAATTACCATTTGACATCTTCTCTGAGTGAAACAAACTGCTGGCACAACCACACTTCAGCTGATAGAGCCACAATGACTGACTGAGCACTAGAGCAGCGTACATGAGGACTACCGGGACCTTGCAGATAAAATGAGCCCTGTGAGCTCATACACTTGGAAATGCTGATCTGAGCTGATCAAGAACAGACTACAGCAGCGCACAACTGAGACCACATCTGGATACCAAGAGAGCATCACCCTGACTGTCACCTTTTCTGCTTACCTCCACAGAACAAAAGAGCACTAGTGGATCAAAAATGGCAAAACACATGGCCTGTGTAGGGGCCCACCACCCACAGAGGGCAACAAGGGCTACACTTTGAAAGCCAGGTTAGCTCTGCCACCAGCTGCTGGCAGAGCTTGGGGTTAGGCTGGGGCTGGATGACCCAGATCAGCCTCACTGTTTTGACAGATGTCCTTAGACTAAGTGCAGTTAAATGGATCAATACAGCCAATTCACCTGGGCAAGGGAGGGATGGGGGAAGGAAGGAGAGAAGAGAGAAATGACCAGTTTCACCTACGGCAGCAGTCCCTGTCCCAAAGGCCCTGCACCAGTGCAATATCCCTCTATTCCTTCAAGATCCAGTTAGAAACTTTTGCCAGTAGAAACATCCTGGGTTTGTGCTTTTACAAAGATAAAACCATGAGGTAGCTGTACCAACAGAAGTAGTTTTGCTTGTATAGCGTCTGTTCCCTGGGAACTGAAACATGTCACATTGGCAAAGGACACCTACTACCATGAGAAGCTTCATTTCCACCGCTCAGGCAGCAGAGCTGCTTTAGTAGTGCAGATTAAGCAGATGATGAGACCCAGAGTTTCTTGCTGAAACCGAAGAAGCGAGGTTAGGATTTGGTTTAAGGATGGCATGAAGCGTGAGTAGACATTGCATGGAGATAAGAGTAGGTTTTATCACCACACCAGCCAAGGGTAAGAAAAAAGGAACTTTCCAAACATGGCTGGGGGGAGAAGGGTACCGTGCCCCTCGCACCATCTCCCTGACCTTGACTGCAGCACACTCCCAGCCCGAGCAGAGCACGCTTCGCTGGAGCTCTTCCTTTGAAGAGCTGCGCCTGGCTCCAAGCTGATTGTGAATGCAGAGCATGACTCATTTTAAACAGGTAGGCCAAGAAAACCTCCATCTCTCTGCCTTTAGGGACCTGTTTCAGAATACAGAGGACTTACCTTGAAAATGTTTTCCATACTGTTTGATGTTGTGGAACCGTCAGTGGGAATACTGAGAGCATTAGATGCCTGGGTGGCTTATTGATTTGTTCTAGTGTTATTAAATTGGCTAAAGTTCATTCAGAAGTTTCCCTTCCCCACACTCAAATACTTATTCTGAATGCTGCCTTGAGAGGGGCAAACGGCGAAAAAACCAGAAGGGAACTTGAAAGTTGAAAAATTTATCTAAAGAAACCTGTGATGTGAAAATGGACTTCATAAAAAATATATATTATTTATATCACTAACATAGTCTTCTGGGTTCACTATTTCTTGCTACTTAAATTCTGGGAAAAGGTGGGTTTGTGTGTGCATGATGTTTCTAATGACCACATGCACACATATATGTGTGTGTCTGTGTACAGAGGAAGAGAGACCTGAAGAGAATAAAAATGAGTCTACCACAGACAGTAATTTTTCTTTTGTCAACCAAAGAAATAAAAGAAAACTTAGACGATTGCCCCTTTTTGTGAGTAAGAAAGTTGAGAATTACATTCTTGGTAACCTATACCTATGAAGTAATGACAGACAAATTAAATGGCTGAGGTCACACAAGACCAGTCCAGACCTTTCCCTTTCCCCCAACAGTAAGATTAGACACCCTGGGAGATTTCTGAGAAACTTTGCAGATTGAAGTAAAAGCTGTGAAAATCACCAGCGCTCAGCAGCTCAGAGGAGTACCCCAGGATTTCACAAGGGCAGGGTCTGTATGGCTCAGGCCTGCCTGAAGGAGCATGGAGAAAGAAGAGGGGCAGCAATGGTGCTGTCAGGTCCCGGGCGCTCTCCCAGTAGAGGTGGGACCTGCTGCCACATGGGCTTGAGTCAGGCTGGGGAAAACTGAAGATGGGGGGATAAGGTGTAAGTATCTCTTGGATCTAATTCCAGATTTATCCATTCTGATGTGATCCAGAGATAACTGCCAAAAGAATCACATCTGTCAGAACAGGTGGGAGACCTGAATTTGATCCTTCTCTTTGCTTCTTCTATTGCTGAAACAGAAATTTATTTCCACATTACTAACCCTAATGATACTTAACTTTTGTTGGTCTCATTGAGACAGCAGGAGAGATTTGGAGGTTGTTTTTTATCTCAAAAAAACCTTTCTCCACCACCTCTGGTTCTTAAGAAAAACACCACAGATTTCATCTGTTACAACTTTACAATGTCTCTCTGAAAGTAGTAATAAAACAGCTTATTACTCCTCAGCAGATCATTTAAAGGCAAAAGTAGGTTAAAATTGATAATTCTTCCTGCTGTCTAATTCTGGATATATTTTAAGATGCATTTGTGTTTGAATGAGATCTTTTTAAAAAATCATTAATTGAAGCTGTCTGGCTCCATCATCCTGCCCTCCCATTCTCCACCCAATGAATCAGTAAATTGTAACAAGAGAATCTGGCTAAACAAGTTCCTAATTCAAACGCCATCTTATGGACAAAGAAGTCTTTGAAAATAGTATCCGTCATCCGGCTCCTTGCAATGGAGTGGAAAGTTGTGTTTTTACTGTTCACGGAATTCATCTCTCCCTTCAGCGCCGTCAAATGTCGAGTGCAGCGCAGCATGAGAAAGCGGAGTTCAGGGAGAGGAGAGGGAAGGGGGAGGCCTCTGTCAGAGGATCCCAGGGCAAGCAATTTCCTGCCAATTAACGCACAGCTACTGGTAATATTTCTCCCAAGAACAGAGTTCCAGATAAGGAGAAATTTTACACTCGTTGATTCCAGGTTACTGATAGAGCTTCCTTTTCTAAGGTCCAGTTGTCTTCTCACTGAAGTGATTGGCTTCAGTGCGAGCAGGACGGGGTCTCAGAGTGTGCGCAAGTCAGGCTTACTTTGATCACACAAATTAGATGATTGGCAGAAGAGTCCCACTTCCTAACAGGAGGAGGTTTCAACAGCAGCCCCTTAATTAAGCACACAACTTGTCACGGCTGTATTTGTGTGGGCATCGCTAAGCTGTAGCTCTCCCTGTGAGCCCCGTTTGCACTCGAAGGCAGTGTTGCAAAGTTCACTGTACAGCACTACAGAACTAAATTAATTAATCTGTGTAAAGT
This sequence comes from Burhinus oedicnemus, assembly GCA_008921705.1. Classification (NCBI taxonomy): domain Eukaryota; kingdom Metazoa; phylum Chordata; class Aves; order Charadriiformes; family Burhinidae; genus Burhinus; species Burhinus oedicnemus. The sequence goes on from VFFE01006529.1 coordinate 845,902, forward strand.
GGATTCAGAGCCAAGCACTGTGCTATCCACGGTAATAAACTAACCAAACAAAAGAATCCTGACTGCCAGTAATCTATAAAACTGATTTCAAATGTGTCCATTCATGTTCTTATAAAGCAACCTGCTCATGGCATGTGTGGCATTTTCAGGTTTTTGGTTTTCCTTTTTAGCTGTTGGAGTACCTGAGAGCAACAGAGCACAAGGGAATCAGAATAAAAGACGTTTGTTCTAAGTATAAATGCACAGGGCATTTTGTGTGAGGAGACCGGACCCTTTTCCTTTACTCTTCTGCATCTTGTAGCTTCTTTGAGGAGGCTGGTGGGAAGAGGTTAAAGGTTACCTAGAGCTGCCAGTAAGAGTGAAAAATGGTGGATAGTGCCCCTGTTCTTGACTGCGAGTTCCTTTATTTCCTTTTGTCATGGCAATACCTTCCCAGGGAAAGCCTGAATGTTGTAAATTAGTGTTCCAACTTATCCAACTTATCTTTCTAATTACCTCTTCAGGTGTAACAGTGAGCCAGCTGCTTGCATGAACAAAGGAAACAGCTCAGTAGTATCTGTGTATTGGCATCTGCCACAAACTTTTTTTAGGTTTACCGAGTATCTGGCTTGTTATTAAACAAAAACAGCAACAAGATTTTTCCCCTTTTCCTGGGAAAGTAAAGATCTTTCCCTGACAACTTCAGCCCGATACAAAAAATTCTGGGAAGAAATCTCACCTTATACCAATATTTCTTAAAATGACACAGTTAGGAGAACACCTGATAAAATCAAATATATGAGCTGAGCTCAAGAAGCAGGAATTGTGCACTGCTAAAAATGAGAGAACTAAATCCCTGAACACAGGGTTGGGTAGGCTGACTTCTGCCAAAGTTGTACGAACAAGAGCTGCAGCTGCCACATGCTTCTTGGGCACAGTGGAAAACTCCCTCTGATGGGAAAGGACGATGATTTTGGTGACCACGCATGAAAGAAGTCTCAGGAGAAACGTTCAATCCTTGTGCTTGTTCAGAACAGAAACCCTGGAAACTGGAAACAAATTCCCAGGAATGCTGTCATCTGTCAAGTGCTCAGGCTGCCTCCAAGTACACGACTCTTCCTGGGAAAGACGGTGCTGCCATGGAAGACTCCTTCCAGGTGAAAAAAGCTGTGGTGTTCTGCAAGAATTGTCACCAACAAAGAATTGCAGAGACTCAAAAGACAAGACAAAGAGATAATAGACCATAGGACTTCATATGTAATCATAGACAATACAGCTTGAGCAGGATACTGAACCCATCCTGACAGATGATGGTCCAGCCTCTAGCCAGGGAAGAGAGATGAGGTTAACCCAACCAAGGCTGACCTAAGCAAGCTTGTAAATCTGGCAGGGACATGAGCTAAGGCATAAGGATCTGATTCATAGTCTATTGTGGTGGAAAAATCTCTTACTGACCACCATCAAAGTAGACTGAAATCTTACTAACAGTATAAATACACACACAAAAATATATATTTACATGAGATTTGTGGCCAGACAAGGTCCTTGTCAAGCTATATGCAAGTATGGCATGTGAGCTGCAGTGAGGTCGAAGAGCTCATTGCAATGGACATAACGGGACTGTCTTGGGTGCGTGGCTCCAAGTAAATCTGAATGGCTGGGTACCTGGATCTAGCTAGAAATGTTGACTTATGCCTCAAGCCTTTTTGTGAATACAGCCATGAGAGTGTATGAATTTTCATGTTCAACACTGACTGGAAAATCCTGTCACTACCTAACTGTTTTCAGAAATAAAACACCTGCAATGGCATGTCAAAAAACCCGAACCAACCAACAAACCAAAACAGCTTCTAGGTAACAGATAAGTGGAAAAATCTTTTGCTTTATTTTATTTATATTCCAGTGGGTGTGTCTATGTTAGTACGGTGGTCCACAGCAGCAGTAAAGTCTTGAAGCAAATGCAAATCTCCTGAGCATCCCCATTTAGTAGGAATTGGTTTGCTTTGCAGAACGGTTTTGGTGTGCATCAGCTTGACTCCTGGAGGATGCCAAGCCAGAACTGGTTTGGATGCGACATAATGAGCTCCAGTCCATAATGGAGACCTGAGAGTCTGAGTCAATGTGTGGTCCTTTGGAGAGCTTCAAAACACATCTGTGGTGGCAACATTTGGTTCAAGCAACCAGACCACCTAGTCCAAAGAAAAACTCCCAAACTGCCAACAGGTTAGATGTAGGGGTCTCGACATCAAGTAGCTTCAAGGTACTGATCCACTTATGTTGTAGTAAATTACTTTAGAGGCAGTCTAACTGACTCAAAAGATGCCAAGTGTTTACTATTCCCTAATGAAGAGCTGCAGAGCTGTGATTCCAGCTCATAGCAAATTATTACAGCCAAACTATAATAAATAAACCAGTGTTTTTGTCAAGTCACCGGGAAAAGTACAGCAAATTAGGCACTCATTACAGATTAACTTCCAAACTACAGACTGAACAAAGGACAGATGTGATACAAAAGTTTTCACTTAAACAAACCCACAAGTTTCTGGTCATATTATGACAACAGCTAATGCATTCTTAGTGGCTTTTCATGTTTAGCTAATCCTTAATAATGTTATTAAATTACAGTTTCCCTGTGTATTTTCTGTTTGATTGATAGCTGAACATTATAATCTTGCCACAGAATAAGAAGGAAAAGGTGAAATTCAAAGTGTTCTCAAAAGTTGAGTTCAAAATCACCCATGGAGAGCTCTTTGATGGGTGCTGCTGTTGTGGCATCAGAAGTAATTCAGATACCCGATTAGTTCATTCAAGCCCATGCTCAGACAAAGTGGTTGTTTTTCCTCCCTCTCACACCTTAGACTTAAAAAAGTCACTTGTCAATGTTAGGTTTTACAGATAAAAAGTAAAATCCTCGGCACCAGACAGAGAACTATTCTTTTAGAAGGCAGGGAACTTTTTTCCAACTACTATTACATGTATGGGATAATAAAGACATCCTGGAAAATTCAGATAGCTTCAGGTATCAATAGCACTTAATACAACATACTGCAAATATTTCTTTAGCTAATATGTAGCTTTTCATCATACACTCACTATTTTGTGTGTTCATACAGTTCAAGCATATACGTTCATATCACGTGAACAGAACTGATGCCTACATTGGGAATTTTCTTTCCTTTTTTGTGTATAGGATTGTTCCACTTGCTAAAAGCTAAATTCTACTGAAGACGACCTATCTACTGCATTACTATACAGTATCTTCCCTAGCACTTTGCTCTTAGAAGGCTGGGACATTGCATACTATACGTGGAAGTATGTATAGGTTTATATTATAAATTTCAGCAGCTTAATTTCAGTGACAGAGGGCAATAGAATGGCAGCCAGGTAAGAGTCCTGTTAAAAGCACGTTACTTGAAGGATAAAAAAATAATCCTCCTTTTTCTTTCAGTTTCAGGGAGCTAGGGATGCGATCCTATTAAGCTACACACAGTTAGTTAATTTACGCGAGACTGTATGTCTTGATACTAAAGAGCCTCCCTCTCTTTGGTGCAGAAAAGCTGTATGTCCAGCTGATTTCAACAAGCACAGCGGGGGCTTTGCATGTAGTGGGCTCACCCAATGACCATGTGAAAATGGACTTCTGGAGACCATAATGCAACTTTTACACCAGGGGCTGCCCTCCCCACAAAATGTAGTTAAGGCAGGTAAATTCTTAGTACCAGTTTTACACGAATATGAGAGAGGAATTCAGATCTTGCCTTGTGCCAATTCCATATGCTTCTATAAGAGGGTGGGGATCTGACTAAGCTCTTTGATTTTCCGATTGGAAGGCAATCTCCAGTGAACTGCTCCTCCATCTCTCCCTGCCCACAGTTACCTCCACCCCGCTTACAGGGAGGAAAAGCTGAGGAACAAAATGCCCTATTTCCATTGCCTTAATGCAATTACTAAGCAGCAGGTTCATGATCCAAGATGAGCCGTCAGCCAGGGAAGAATGACAGAGGGTGAGTGAACAAGGCAGGTACAGAACGAGGCCAGCCAAAACTCCACCAGAAAGTAATGTTTACACCTCAACAGAGCTGCGCAGGGAGAGGAAGTGACATAGGGAAGGCAGAATCCTTTTCCAGCCTGGTCATTAGCTAAGTCTTGAAATATGATTTTTACCTGTCTTTGAGAGACTAAGGCTCTGTGTGCCTTTGTACCACATTGTCCAAAGCCACCAGAGAGGTCCAGGTCAGAGGCCCCTTTTGCAGCACTCTGGTGGGAGGGGAGCCAGGGTACCCCAGCTCTCCCCACCCCAGCTCTGAGCAGCAGCCACAAAGCCAGGCTCTCCCCTTCTGGATGGCAGACCCATAGGTGTTCACTCAAGTTACTGTGTTTATTGAAAGCCTCAGCTGCAATCTGTATTTCTAATGTGGGAGAGTAGCAACTTCCACAGCTGTTTAAAACAGGAAATTCTTCTTTGGCGTATTTCCTGGCAGTTTTTCAAATTTTGGTGGGTTTGTATGTCCCCGCTTATCTGAGGGGACATGAACAGGCATTCCAGTCCTGGGAAGGTATTCACCCCTCCTAGTTAGCAGCTAGGGCTTTGGGGAGCCTGTAGTGATGCCCTGTCTCCAGGCAGCCGAGTTGCTGTGGGGGGCTGCCAGCTGCCTACAGAGAGAGAGTGAACTGGAAATGTTGATTTTTTTTTTATTTTTTTGTTTGTTTGTTTTCTTTTGTTCAATTTGCAATTTCAGCAGCCACTCCGTAGCTCAGTCAGATCTCCTTCAATGCCATCCGACTGAGCAGCCGCAAGCCTGACCCTGGAGCTCAGGACAGGCAACAGCTTTTTTTTTTCCACACCCTTCTTGTTCGGGGAAGTTTGAGACCAGGACGGTTGGCCTGACCCAATCTCCTGGCTACTTGTGACAGATCACAGTCAGTAAGAGAATTCAGATAGTCACAGATATCATGAAGCTAGAATAAATGCAAATAAATGAAACTGCTACACACAGATTTGCCACTAAGCAAACACAGTGACTTAAGAGGAGATTATAAACTGAGAAAGAAGAGAATGTGGAGTGTAAAAAGTACTTCAAACGTTGATCCTGCGGAGAACTTTACACTAATTACTTTTGAGAAATGCTGAGAATGAAAGACTGCATCAATATGCTAACATTACTCACAGCAAAGTGTGGTTTTAGACTGCCACACCATTCATCTTCTGCCTGATCTCTCTGCATCTTGCAGACATCCAGCAGACAGATTAGAGCAAGGCTAACACGTCTGGGTTTAATTGGACATGCCCTCTTCTGCCCACAGATTTTGTCTGGAAGGAAGGGAGAATCTGAGGACTTTCTTTACCTTTATGTGGGATTTCTGGGAGTCCAAAGGCCCAGCTGGAAGTACTACGCAGTAGCAACCCCAGGTTACTCAGTGTCCAGAAACCCCAGACATTTCCACAGCATCTGCACAGATCAGCTGCAGAGAGTCTGCAAGCGAGTCCAACACTTCCTGGAAGTGTCAGAGGGGCTTGTGGTGCATGTTGGAATCAGCTGTGAAGCCAGGGCAGAGTAAATTCAACATTTCCCAAAGCACTGGATTTGTGCTGCATGTGCAGACCATCTGTGCAATCCACAGCCGATCTTCTGGCACCACCTTGTTATGTTTTTTCTTAACAATATCTTTGCTGGCGTTCTGCAGAAAGAAGTATAGCAGCTCTGGCCTAGAAAAGAAGCCCAAAGAAAAACATCTGATATGAACGCTGACCACCATTTCTACTGTAATTAGGAATAAATTTCTGAACTTGCCGCCTAACAGTATGATGCCAATATATGTGGACCCAGAAGTGCTAGGAGCTCCCACGCTGGCACCATGTAAGCGAACTGTTGGTATGAAGGCTGCAGAAAATATCCTTCTGGGAAGCTGTTTGGGAGGGGTAGGGGATGTTCAGCCACTGGGTATGAACAGAAAGAAAAGGTTACTACGTTTTACTTTCATTAAAAAGTAAAATGCAGCAGAAACAGATTTTTGGTGGACATCAGGGTGAAAAGGAAGATGCAACTAAACATTTCTAGCCTCTTTCTTGCTTCTGAAGTAACTCCAAAAAAAACTAGAGAGAGAAGAAACTGCAGTACTTTTAATCATCACCAGCAGGTCTTTAACCTCACAGGAAACAGAAAAGGAAGGAGATTTTAAAGTATCCAGACAGACTAAAGGTCATTCTTCTTTCCCTTGGGATGAAACATTGCATCTCGCCTTAAGGACAAATATGCATCTACTATATACATGCTGTCACACAGAACATCCACATCTCTTCACTGTCACTCGATAGTGGCACACCAAGTTTACATTTGGAAACAGAGATAGGCATGGCAGCGGTGAGCAAGCAAGCAAGCAACATGATAGACAATGAAAAAACCCAAGACACTTCCCCACAGTGACAGAAGGGTTGACCCAAGCCAGACATATATAGCGGCTGTGTAGTTAAAATTATGTACATTAATCAAAATGTTATTCTTGTGGAGCCTGAGTTGGGAAGTAGGAATTTGGTCTGATGAGAGCAGCCCAGAGCAGAATTTGCTTCCTAGGGCTCACCAGCTCTTCCCTTCATGGATTTTGGGCAGCTCATAAAGCCTGCAGGATACATAACAACAGGACAGAGCTAACCAGGCTGGCTGGGATAGTCACAGAAGGCTGAGGGCAACCAAATGTGCCACCCCGACACACCTTTTCACCAGGGTAAAACACGTTGGCTGAAGGACAGCTGGACGCTTTCCTGCCTGAACACATTCTTTCATGCACAGACAATTTCTTTAGGTTCTTGCAGTCAGTTGCTTCATTTTCCAGCATCTAGCCTAAGTCCTGCCAGGGGACGCTGGCTGATAGTATGGCTGCAGAGCTACCACTATTGATAATTTGCACATTAAGATGGGACCTTTTTTCTCTTGAAAGCCTGAGGGCCAACAACGGGTGGGGGTACTCAGAGCCCAGTGCTCGTTCCCTCAGGGCTCCAGTGCAGAAGGGACCACTTCACTCACCACTCTCCACAGGGCTGTTGGGATCTGCTTGCCCTTCCCAGGCCACTGTGTCATCTAGGGAACCAGAAGGGCTCCCAGTTTTCACAGCCAGGAGCACAGAAGAGGGAGATTTTCATCTCCAGTGCTTTGTGCCTCCAGAAGGAGGGTGAAGATGGGCCCTCCAGCAACGCGCCACTACTGCTAATGGGAAGGCAGAGGGGGAGCTGTAGGCAGAAAGGAGGGTGAACACGTGGATGGTTCTTGCTGCAGCACTTCAGGACCCGCTGCTTACTCTTACGTGCTGGTAATCTCCTCAAGCAGCAGGAAAAGAGAATACTCTGTAAAGCTTCTCTTATCAACAAACACTCCTTGATAATAACATGTAAAGGCAAACAATAAGAAATGATGATCTGGAACCATTAAATGATCAAAACCAGTCAAGGGTGCTGTGCTCCCTGTTGCGGGGCCAACTTCACACCCTCCATACCAAGTCCTGTGCAGACACGTGAGGGTAAGCGGGCAGAAGCAGGTCACACCACACTTACACATGGAGAAATGACGAAACTCTGGGTTCCCAAGCCTGCCTAAACAACACTTGAAATCCTTGAGCCTTGCCTTAGCTTAACCACTCGATATATGAACATTTCAAAATATAAATTGTCAGTAATGCCCTTGTCCAAGGCAGGAATCTGCACAGTCTTTGCTGCTGCCACGGACAAAGTGCCAGGACTCACCTGCACGCTCCAACAGAAGGGAACCACCTGGGAGAGATGCTGACAAAGGCTAACTTGAGCAGCCAAGCACAGTGACAGATGCCTTGTCAGGGCATAAATATCCTGTAGGGAGATGCTGCTCTCTCTCTGCCAACGCATACCCCACTGTGCAGCTGCAGTCCTTTCCACAAAAAGCATCCACCATCAGGGCAGCTGTGTCAGGGAGCTATGGGGACATTGGTGCCACCGGCAGCCTGTTGCTTTTGGAGGCTGGTGCTATTGTCCCAGAGGAGACCTTTAGCAAGGACTGGCACTGAAGTTGTTAACTCTCCCTTAGGGGAAAGCAAGCTGGGGATTTCACATCTTGAGGAGGCCGGGCTTTCAGCAGCCACACTGCAGAGGGCGGGAGCGGGGGGGACACGACACAAATCCCTTTAGAGAGAGCCTGAATTGCAGCAGCACTGAACAGCTTGAGCTGCAGAGGGGCCAGAGGAATCTCTCACTGCTCCACACCCTGTAAATCCTTTGCTAATTGCTTTATTGCTGTTATTTGTGAAGATAAAGGAAAAGGATTAATTAACTAAGAGAGAAGAGCACACATCTCCCTAGATGGGCTTCATTAATTGATATGGGAGGGAGAAAAATCAATTAACAAATTCCTTTGCCTTCCTGATCAGTCTGGAAACAGAGCTGTGGTGCTTTTTGGGGAGGATTGTGAATGGTAAAAACCAGCCTGCTTCCCCCAGCCAGCTGCAATTCATTCATTCAGCAGTTTGCAGTTTACACCACTTAACATCGGTGGTGCAAAGGCTGTGCTTTGCAGATATTTTGCAATTCTGTGACAACAGACAGAAACATAACAATGTCAGTGAGGTGAAGCTTCTAGGCACCAACTCTCTTTAATTTTGATGCTTCACTCTTAGCAGAGAGCTACTTGATTGTGGCAAGAAAACATAGCTCTAAAAATAATTGTAACATGGACACTAGGGTCCCCTGACATTGTAAGTCAGCACATGATTTTCTGCAATGTATGAGAAAGAGCAAAAGAAGCAGAATGGACGAGAACACCACATATTACGTGTATTCATATCATTCCTCTGTCTTCTTGAACCTTTATACAAATTCGGAGCTAGACCCAGACACAGGAATCTACCCAAGATTCCTTTCGTGTAGCATATTAGTTGAAGGAAATGAATGGTCCCCTGGGATAAGGCCTCAGAGGAAAGGAAGTGTTTGATGAATGAGGTTAGAAAGGTCTCGGTGTAGCTGTGTCATGCCTCGGTAAGGGCTTCTCCAGACAAGAATGATAGTGGTTTCCATTGCCTACACAAACAAGGGAGGATATTCAGCATCTGTGTTGCAATGTATAAAAAACAAACAACAACAACCATCAAAAACCCGACTCACCCTATTTCTACAGTTTCATTTGGAGTAAACCAGATGCAATATATTCAATTGTTTAAGCGCTATAAATCATTACTTTGTGTTAAAAACACAGATGGGGGGAGAGTTGTAGTTATCAACTGGGAATTACACAATTTTAATCTGATGTCTTGGGCAGTGATTCTTAAGTTTTGTTGTCACTGTCTCCCAGGGACGAAATTAGTGAATAAAGGAGAAAAGGAGAGCACAGGCACTGAAACAGAGAGAAAAAAACTGCAAAAGAGGGACAGAGCAAGCTAATAAATAAAACAAGAGCCTGAAGGGAAGAGCTGCTTTGTCAGAATATAAATATTTCCCTTCCCCTTTTATCTTTAATGTGGTGCGAGGAGCTTATTAAGGGGAAGTGCAGCTCTGTCCCTGGAGTCCATCCACATAACCATGTAGGGAGGTAGGTCCAACACAACCAGTGCCGCCACTCACACATAAACTCTTCTCTGCTGGAAACAAATGTAATGTACCAAGTAATAAAAGGGAAAGCGGGAACCCACAGTGGTCATTACAACTCTTATCTTGCCGCCCCTGGTGCTGCTTTACATTAATGGGCGGCAGCGCTGCCAGGGGCCCCAGCCGGGGACCTCTCCTCTCCTTGGGTCTCAGCTGCAGCCCGGGCTGAACAAACCCTGTCCTCCTGGTGCTGCAACAGCTCTTTTGTGGGGAGAACCAACGTGGCAGTTTATAACGAAGCCAGATTTTGGGTTTGGGTGAATAAAAAGAGAGAGTGTGTGAGACTGTGTGTAAAGAGGGAAATGCTGCCCTGTAAAAAGACCACGCTGTGTGCTAAGAGCTGAGGAAGAAGCCCTTCCTTTTAACAATGGCTCGGCACAGCCATCCCTGGTGGCCAGGCTAGGCCTCGCCTTCCCCCAGTGCCACGCTGAGTCCTGTGCGCCGAGAGGACAGTGAAGCCTGAAGCAAAATTTTGTACTAATGGCTCCTCTCTCTCAGAGATCTGGTTTCCAATAATGACTTGGTTTCCCTTCCCAGCGCTGGCACCAGCGCCTCTTTGCTGGCCGTTCAAGATGTTCGACCATATGGCTGCACAAAGCTGCACCATCAGTCAAAGCCTCCAAGTCAGGAAGGGGGACAGTTTCAAATTGCTGCCAGCAGATCCTTTCCTACTATTTCCCTTGCCTGAGCTGTCACAGATACAGGTGTCAACCTGGCTCCTTTACCGCCTTGCTCTTTTCATCTACCCTTAAAATAAATAAATAAAGAAAGAAAGAAAGAAGGAGAGAGAGAGCGCAAAGAAGAAGAGCTTTGCATTTCCTCTACTCAGGCCTTAAATTGGAAAAATGAAGGGAACTCATTGTTGGTGCTTGCTGATCCCTCCACCCCTACTGTTGCACCACTGTAGCCCTTTGAGCATGACAAAATGAGCTCCCCAGGCTTGATTATGCAAGCCACTAATTCCTCCTCCAGTCAAGGAGGTGCCTGGGCTCCACAGCTATACAATTTGGGTTTACGCAGCTTTTGTTTTTGCTTCTGTTCATAGAGATAAACACTTGGCATTTTTGCATTAAAAATGGACCTGATTTTTCTTTTAACTGTATGCTTACAGATAGGAAGAGACTGCCATGTACAGTCTTTTTTCAAGTATTTTTCAGAAAAAAATATTGGGATGATGTACATCTTGGGTTTTACCCCATGATGCTTCCACATGAGCTCCTATCCCCATCGTCATTTTTTCATCATGTTTGGAAGAGAGATGACTTCAAATACTACCAGTAAATTGAATTTTCTTGGAAAAGTTTTCAACAATTATTTTCAAAAGTGATTTTGATAAAAATGTAGTGAAAAAATATGTATCTTCAAATTAATACTTTTAAAGATGGACAAAAGCAATAACAAAGTTTTACACAATGCCCGTGCCAGTTCTGGGATTTTTTTAGCTGGCCCTATTAGGAAACAAGCCCTCAGCCCTAGGGAATTCATCTAACAAAATACCGCTTGTGCTGGTTCTCAGCTGCCTGGCTTCAGCAGCAGATCATGAGCAGCTTCCCTGGGGTGGATCAGCGCCTCTGAAGAAGCTCAGGAGCAGCATGGGTCTCCTCCCCACCCATGGCCCTGGTGGTGGGCACCCAGAATCTGAGAGCATCTTAAAGGGAGACTCAGTCTCCCTTTAAAAAAAAATGAAAAAACAAGCAGCTTTAAGATATGCTTTTGAAACAAATCTAATTTTTAGATCTTCGATGTTATAAGCACAGCTGCCTTAGAAGTACTTGGAAAACAGAGCCTTTCTCTGGAAAACTGTTGAGCAAATTTGGAAGCTGGTGAGTAGCCATTACTCAGCTGCTCAGGTTGCTTCAGAGAACCCAAACCACCATATCTGCATAATATCTAGGGACCAACGCCTATAGACTTTACTCACAAAGAGCTGACCCTTGTGGTCAGGGAGCGCGTTGAGTCACAGACACAGATGAAAATCAGATGGCTGCAGCAGCTCCCACCCCGTCACCCTGCCTTGCCACTCTCCCGCACACGGCTGCCCCTCACACGGGGATCTCTGGGCCAAAAGTAACATTGCTCCAGGAATCGCCTCAGTTTGCAGCCCAAGGAGGGAAATGAGACAGTGACAAATTTGAACTGCTCTTACACGGTGGGCCATCAGTTGGGGCAGTCCTAGAATGGCTTTGAGCTGAGCACAGATGTCCTTGCCCTGGAGGCAGTGATCCCTGGCATGGGGCAGGGGGACTGGCTGGGGACCTTCAGCTGTCCCACTTTCCACAGGCTTTCATGAGTCAACACCCTTCTCCACCACAATGCGAATTTGCATGAGTACGATCTCACTGGGCAGAAAATGCCTTTACTGTTATGTCTAGGAAAGCACCAAGGATCACACTGCACTTAATAATGATAATAATAACAATAACACATTTCAGAGGACTATTGCCTCCTTAACTAGGGGCCACTGACACGATGCTGATTTCACCCAGAGATGGGGCTCTCATTCAAATTCAGGTAAAACCAATTTAAAGCATTTCACAAATGCCCACAGATCACCGACCTTACCAAATGCTACCACCGTCCATACACAGTTTCCAGGATTAGCACTCCTCCACCATTGCCAATGCACCATGTGGGGCAGCTTCTAAGATGCCACTGGAGGACTCGTTCGCTTTGCCCAAAAAGTCATTGTTTTAATATTAGATCGCATTTTCCTACATTATCCCCACCACCCGCAACAGCCTTTACGAAAATAAACCAGTAGGAGTTTGGCAAAGACACCGACATTAACGTCTCTACTTCTGCAGTTGCACTTTAATAGCTATCAGCAGCTGGAATTTCAGCTTTCACACCCCAGGCAAAACCCTGCACCTACAGCAGCACGGGGCTGGGAAGCAGGGTCAAACAGAGGAATGCCACCTATTGCGTTCCCAGCATCACTTCCTACACCGCAGGTCTTGCGGCGACACTCGCTCCTTGCCGCACCAGAGAGACCAGCCCCTGCCCGACTTGCACAACTGCCCCGAGCACGGTTGGAAACAGCACTGCGGGGCAGGCGCACGCCATGGCCTCGCCGAGCCCAGCGCCTCGCCGAGCCCAGCGCACGCCTGCTCGCTCGCATCAGAAAGAACTGCGTAACCTGCCAACATTTATGATTTCCTTCAAAATCGGATTTTTTTTCTAGGCTGCTCCAGGCAAAACCCTCAAACCTGTTCGCAAACAATCTTGAGTAGCACAAGCTTTGAACACTTTAGAGTCCTACAATATTTATGTTTTCAGAGATATTTTGTGTCTTTGTAATTTTAAAACACTGTTGCTTTTTAAAATGGCTAGTGGATACTCCATTACGTTGTAGTATATAGAACCCTGCCTATTGAAAAATGCAGCATAAAAATTAGCAAGTTCATCATTAAAACTACAGTTTTACTGTACATGTGTAGCAGCTGACCAAAATATGGCTTTATGGCTAGCTCTCAGGTCAGTAAGCTATAATCATCGACAGAAAATCATTTCAACCCAACAATATGGTTCAACAAAAGCCCCACAGCTAACCGCATCCAGTTGCACTCGTGTGAGCAAAGCAAATGAGAAATAGAGAGTTGAAATTTGAGTTGGGTGCTGTACGTCTCCCCTTGAGGTGCTGGGAGTTTTCAGTTACCTCTAAACTCAAGGGGATGATCTGTGGGAGCAAGGAGAATAGGACATGCTATTTTTAGAAGTCAGTAGTGAAACAGTCTACCACATGAAGCACTTAAGAATTTGGCAGCAAATTAGGATTTGAGAGCTCTGAGTACCTTCCTCAGACTGAGGAATGCCTGTGCATTACAAAAGATCGTAACCATGTCCTAAGTCACAAACATTTCCTCAGCATTTTAAATTCTTTAAAAAAAAAACAACACCAAAACCAAAAAAAACCCCAAACAAAAACCAAGACAAAGATTGATAAAAAAATATTAAATACAAGTATACACACATTCACAAAAAGAAGCTGAATCTCTATTGTTCCGAGGTCTAGCAAAGAAAAGAAATTGTAACTGTGGTCCAGGAAACGTAGGAGCTGCAAACGCCATGCGGTATTAGACTGAATTCAGAGCAGAATTACAGACATTACTTTGAATTTCCCAGCTTTGGTAGGTGCAAACCAGACATATGATGTTATTTCTTTTCAGCCCATATGAGAAAATGTTACATGCAGCGGAAATCTATTTCAGACAGCAGTGTTTCTTTAGCAGAATGGGATTTCTCTGATGCTTTGCTTTGCTCCATATGCTTCTAATTATTGCTCAATTCAAACAGCTATTTCTGCATTGACTTGCAGAAATCTCAGAAGGCACCTTCTACGTAGGCAAGAAGCATAGCCCATAAATAATTTCAAAAAGTATTAAAGAGGGGAAGCTTCATAGCTTTTCATTCCAATCTGACTATGTGGTATTTAAATAAACCTCTGTGGCTTTCCAGTAACATAGTAGGAACTCCCAGGTGGCAGGGCTGGGGGAAGAGAGGGAGGAGAGCACTAAACATACTAATGAACATGTAATTAAGAAAATGGGCCCTCATTCCCTTCAGAGACTCCACGAGGAGGGAGCTTATTTGAAGTGCTGCTTTTGGTTCCCCTCCCTCCGCAGAAGGAAATCAGCTTAATATCTCCAGCGCCATTCAGAGTACCATTGGTCTCAGCTCCAAAACAGTCCTCTCAATGCAGGCTGACACCGAGGTAGAAATCATGGTTTAGAAACAGCTGGTTAAAAAAAGGTAAAGGAGAGCGTGTGATGCTGGTCCACAAGCCTCAAGGCCCCAGTTTCTCAGGAGAGCTGTCTGTAGGGACTGACGCTTGCCCTCTGCCCCTCTTCCTTAACAGCATTGCTTCACTGAAATGCGCTTTGGGTCACCGCTGCCTGGGGGCTCTCCCAGAAAGGGAAGTTCCCATACAGCAGCATCTCCCATCTCCAGGGCTTGCAGGGATGCAGCAGGCAGTAGCCCCGCACGGGAAGCCTTCATGTGGCTTTGAAGCAAGGAACCACCTTGGCAAGTGGGTCTCCAGGGCATGATTGGGACCAAAGGAAGAAACAATTCTGTTTAAGAGTTTAATTGTAATTGTGGAGGACAAGGGTTAATTTGTGTAAGCCCATCGGGAAGAGGGAAAATAAAAGTAATTAAAATGTTTGTTTCTCTTTCCAATTGAATTTTGAAAGTGGAGTCGGTTAAGGAAATTTTACCCTAAACATAGGATGGTAGCAGTGATTGGTAATTTAAGCATTCATGGGAGGAGGAGAGAGGATTTTGTAAACAGAGGCTTAGGAATTCCTTAGCCTCTTTAGACTTCTGGCAAATTCTGTATTGAATAACAGCTCTTCTTCCCTTGTTTTCTAAGCTTTGGAAACAACATATTTCTGGAGGCTGCACTCATCTTTAGTGAGTCTTAATCAAGCAAAGATAAACCATTTGTTTGAACATCAGGCAGTGGCTTCCTGCCAATATGATTGTTAGATGGCAGAATCATGTCCCAAGAGAGATGGCAATAGTCCCATTATTCAAGGCATTTAAAATTAGACTAATTATACCACTAGGATACATAATAGCAGGGGCTAAACAATATAATGGGTCTTTCCCATCTCTTATTTTGGTCTAAATCCGGTTCTTCTTCCTACATAAACAGAGTTTGAGGCTTTGATGAGTATCCTGCTCTGTTTCCATTGAAACATTAACTCAAATAGGACAAGTGCAAACCTTCAGCCTGTGCATTAAAGAGGATTTAAGATACAATCTCAAATAGATGAGTCTCTAGAAAGACAAAATTAAAACAAGGTTGGGTATAAATGACAAAAGACATAGCATGATGCATTTAACCATTGCATCCCTCACAATCAAAGGGTATCAACAGGAGAGTGATCAGAGCAACCAGTCACTATGTCCACACCAACCCTGGTGCTGGATGCAAAACATAATTCAGTGTTCACAAATACTGTGGCACCATCTGCAATGAGATGGGAAATGTATGCACAGACTTGAGAAACTTGGCTGGTTTTCATTAAATTGTTACATACCTCAGTCAGCCTTACATTGCTAGGGCTGCATGCAGAAATGCTCCCAGATAAGAGACTGAAGTCACCTTTAATGGCAGCTATGCAAATGGGACAGCTATACAGAATTGTCTGACTGAAGGAAGGAGAACTAGTTTTCTCTAGCTTTTCTGCAGGTGGCTGGGCTTTTAATTGTGCAGTTCCTTCAAGAAGGACCTAGAAATCAGGCGTTAGCACTTGTCTTTGGCCTCACAAAACTGAAGGAGGATTTACAGAAGGGGGAATCACACAGAAGGAACAAAATCACCAGGTTTTGGAGGAAAAGGGATGTCTGACAGAGAGTCCAGACTAGGTCAAGGATCCATGGTGTGGAAGAGAGGTCTGGAGGAATATTGTTCGAGAAGGTGGACTTGAACCACAACAACACACTAGCCAAATTCCTGAAAAACATTCCATGGTAGTGAGAGCAAGCAGGGAAGGGTATATTTGTTTTTGTTTGGCTCTCTAATACTTTTAGGGTTATAAAGCAAGGAGTAACTCTGCTAGAGACCTTTGCAGACCTGTGAGTCATTTTCACAGGCCCTGGGTGAAGCTCAGGATAGGCTGGAGCACCCATGAGGCTGGGACTCCTGCAGCGTCTCAAAGCAGGTGGCCAGCCCAGGGAGCCTGGGGCAGCTCCATCCGAAGTGGTTCTGCTCACAGTGCTGCCCAGGCTGATACGCCACATATCCCAGCGTATATGGAATCGGCCAAAATAAGCTACAGATGTCTGGGAAGCATCCAAGCACCATGCCAGGACAGAAGCACCTTTTAAGATTTAAAGGATGAGAAAGTAAGTTTGCACGTGCCTATGCTACATCCAGATTCTCAGAGTAGGATCTTCCCCACTGATGGAAAGAGGACAGCAGACAAAAATGTCATCTTTTCTCACTGTCTGTGGAAGCTTCCCTTCTTCATATGGCGATATTACTGCACCCAGACAGAATGATGACAGGACCTGGCTGAGAATACTGCTGCCAGCAGAGAATTTGTCTTGTTAAAAAAGCGTCTTGCTTAAGAAAGTGAAACAGGGAGGGATTGCCTGCATTTTATACCAAAGGGCCTCTACAACCTTGAAATTGTGAGAAAGCAGATTAAATTCACTTTAAAAAAACCAGGGGAATTCAAAGTGTCATGCAAGGGTTAAAATGTAACTGATGTCCTCACTGAACTGCTGAGTGGGGATGAGCAGATCAACTTCAGGTTTTGTTTTCTTATTCATGGATCTGGGAGATGAAAGCAATCATCAGCCTGATAGCCCATCTTGTGAATGTTTCCTAATGTTTTCTCCAATTTGATCGTAAATGTGGAAGGCAGGGGAGCTTCCCTGTATCCTTTGGGATACTACTTCATAAGCTAATAATTATCTTACAAATCCATGATGCAACCAGCTTTTACCTCTCTCACTGTGGGAAACTACATCCCCTCCAGCAGTATCCCCTTCCTTTTGTCACCTGTGCCCTCCCCATATGCTCTTTTCAATCAGTTTCTTATGTCTTCAATCTAATTTCAAATTAAGGCTCCATGGTGGGGGGCAGGGGCTTGCCTTCCCCACTCCCTGCCTGTGAAATACCAGGCTCTCCCACCTCATTACAGAAAGACTAGAGTTCTTTGGTGAGCTCAAACAAGATGCAATTTAGAGTAATCTATCAGACTGATAGAAATGCAAGCAGATATAATACTGTGAACTTATTTTATTTCTAATTATGCAAATCATTATGTAAAATAGGCAAATGCATCATTTCCCCCCAGGCTCCTGGCATTTCCCCACTAAGCTTTAGGGAGTGCAAATTTTGATGTTCTTAGCTCAATAGCCTGCCTGATCATGTAGGACTATATGTAAGTGTGCTTCAAAATGCTGAGGTTCAAAGCGTCATGGAAGTTATTTACTCAGTGTAACTGGTATAAGTCTCACAGTTTAGGTGGTTGCATCGCAGGCGTTGGCAGTGCTGGTTACTAGGACAGCCAGTGAGGCCCAGCAAGTTTCTGCGAGCGGGTGGAAGGAGAAGGGGGAAGCGATGGTCTTTGTTCTTCTGAGGACAACGAGGACTGGAAGCCTTGCAATAGGTAATCTGAAAAAGTTCACCCTCCGGCACCTAAAATAAGCGGTGGG
This sequence comes from Burhinus oedicnemus, assembly GCA_008921705.1. Lineage (NCBI taxonomy): Eukaryota > Metazoa > Chordata > Aves > Charadriiformes > Burhinidae > Burhinus > Burhinus oedicnemus. Next base: position 863,651 of record VFFE01006529.1, read on the forward strand.
GTGGGGAGGGGGTGTTTTGTTTTGATTTCCCTCCCCCCATGGGAAGAGTTCTCTATCAGATGGGATAGGAAACAAGGAAAATTATATTGGCACTATTTAAGGAGGCTTTAAAACAGCAGGAAAAGACATCATGTAGGGATGCCGCTTCTCATTCTGACTTAGTTTGGAAGTTAAACTGAATTTATTTTTAAATGTGTAAAAAGACATAATCATTTTTTCCTAACAACTGCTCCCTATGCATGGTAGTCTAGGCAGACAGCTCCAGAGTTGGTACCAATACCTGAGACTGTAAATTTATTCTGGTATCTTGGACTTGCCACGACTTTGCTTGTGAACGTTTATTGCCAACAGACCATGTGGCATATTCAGAACACTACCCGTTAGGAGAATTTTGGAGAAAACCTTTTGAACTACTATGTGGTAGCAACAGACAATTTCTCAGATGCTGCAAAGTCTTGCACAGCACATTTGTTCTGGGTGGCTGATAGCCTGGCTAACAGTAGCTGCCTGTGCTTACGTGCTGATGAGAATCCCTCCTGTTGTGAGGAAATTTAAGTAATTTTGCAGGCTAACACTTGTGAATTTAGATTGAGGTAGAAACAGGAGACAAGCATAAGTTTGCTGCCTTTTGAAATGTGGATGATGCTACTCACAGAGGATCCAGGTGCTTTGGGGTAACCTGAGTTCCAGAATTAGCAGCCCAGGATTTTCTTAGGCCACAATCTGCCATTTTGAGACTGCTTCAGTGACTGTGTCCCATCTCCCAGTGGGTCAAAATAGGAAAAAGAACCCTGAAATTTGGTAATATGCCCAAGAGAACTTCTTCCTTCATCTTAGTAAATCCTGTTGCACGTTCCTGCCACCTGAGATGGCCTAGCAACATCATTCCATGTGATAAGTTTACTCTCTTCTTACCTCCCTAAGAAATAATCTAGGATACAGATTTCCTTCCTTCTTCCTTTTTACCTACTCTTAAGCTCCTTTTTTTATTTTTTTTTCTGATTCTACATTATGTTCAACATAAGTGTAATGGAGTCACGCAGCTTTTATAGCATGTACCATAGTTCCCAGTTATCTTTTCATTTGTACCATGGTTTGGCAGAATGACTGTAACAAATGGGACCAGCAGAAAACAGGGAGAACCACTGATGCCATCTGCCCTGCCTTGTACATAAATATCCAGTTAAAGTCTTGCGACTTGATTTGATATTCCTTACTCTGAATAGTTTCTGTCACTGTCTCCCTATTGCTGAAAGATAGTTTCTTGCAATACCATTTTACTAGCTCTGAACTTGTCTCTTGACGTACAGAAATCAGAAGCAGCAATGCATGGGGCAGAAAGTTTGCAGTTGCTTTACTTTCTCTGCATTGTCATTGCCTGCCAGTGAAATACCTCCTTTCATCCAATGTTTTTCATAGTGAATATCACAAAATGCTTTGCAGATGAAGTCAGTCATATAAGCCAAAGCAAAAAATAGAGGCTTTAAGGTGATTATTACAGATAGGTGACTCAACAGCTCATGGAGTGTTACAGAAAGATGGGATGGGGAAAAAAAAAAAGAAAAAGAAACAACTGGAAAGAATCTTTTTGAAGGTCACTAACAGCGAAAGAACAAACAATAGAGTAGACAAGTTTATGTAAGTTTGTACCATGGGAGGTTATTTAGATGAAGAGTATCACAAAAACCTGCTTAGTCACTAGGTGTAGAAAAGTAAGGAATTCAGATAACAAGCCTTAACAAACTGAAAAACTGAAGTTCCTCTAAGGCACTCTCAAACAGCTATAACTGAGAATGAAGAAAAGCCTTAGTTCTTTTCCAGAAGCAACTGTTGCAGCCATGAGTAGCTAGTCCTGCCTGTACATATTTTGGAGAGCACAGTATTATTTTTAAAAACACATCCACTTTTAGAGGAGTAAATTTATTTTAGTAAGTCTGTTTATAACTGTCAACTTCTCTTAACAAATGTAACAAAAGCTGCAGCTCCACGGTCTTACTGGCATGAGGACACATTGTTCATGAGAAGAAGAGGATATGGGAAACATTTCTCCAACAATTGCTGTTGGTGTTCCCTGAGCCAAACCCTGCTCTCTTGAATTGCCCTGGAGGATGGTACAGATTGGTGTATTTGCTTAGTCACTAACAGGAGCACAATCCTGAGTAAAGGAGAAAAAGTAAGAATTTGAATAATACAGTTCAGGGGACCTCTGTCCTCAAAGGGAAGGACTGGGTGGGTTGAATAATACTTGGCCCTAGCCTGTCTTTGACCACAGGCTCTCCTAGGCCAGTGTGAAGGAAAAGCAGGCGCTGTTGCAGGGCTTTTGTCAAGCACACCCTTTCTACACTGCCGAGGACAAGCTCTGCCTGCACGTTCCAGAGGCTGGATGGTTCCAGCAGCCCGTGTTTCAGTGGTGCACCTCAAAACAGCTCTGCTGCAAAACCCACACGTCCTTAGCAAATGTACGTTGGTCTAGCTCTAGATCTGCTCAGCATCGCCTGGCAGGCCAGTAACAGCCCTCTCCTGAACTATTGCTATTTTCTCCCTTGCGGGCAGGCTAGGCGCTTCCACAGAGGAACTGCTGCTTTTTTACAGACTTCTTGAATCTCTTAAGGAGTTGCAGCAGTGCCGATGGGGATTTAAAATCTCTCCTCTTTTCTTAGGTAACACTGGACGTTTCAAAAAAAGCTGCCTTCCCCCAGCTAAAGCTTAGATCTGCATGAATAAAGCGTTTATTCTGCCAGCAAAAAGCAACGGTCATGCTGCGATAACAAATCAAACCCCCCACGCTGGGGGAGGCGATGGCGCACAGACACGAACATCCCGACCACGCAATCAGCTCATTCTGCTGCTTCCCCCCCCCCCCTTTTTTTTTTTC
>VFFE01006530.1:16289-40049 GCA_008921705.1 Burhinus oedicnemus
GAGTTTTCAACGACGATATTAAAGTCCTTTTTTTTTTTTTTTTTTTTAAACCCCCATAAAGGAGACATGCATTAAAAATAGTAATGTCTAAAACAACATTATTTAATTCCTAAGACAGGGCATCTGAAGATTCGGCATTGAGCATCTTCTGAAATCAGCAGAGGCATCCAGTTTCACGGAGGCACCAGTGATGGAGTTTCTGAAAGCGTCCTCCGAGCCGCAATCCGCAGACATTTGGGGCAGCCTCCAGACTTGAAGCATGCTTTGTGAAAGCACGTTTTGCACTCTGTTTATACGTACAAGCAGTTTAACATTCAGGAAAAAACCAAATGAAAAAATGAATCAACCGCTGTGTTCCTTGAAGGATGTTCTATCTAGTTCACCCAAGTATAAAAGTAAACAGTGCAAGGCTGGGACAAGAACAACCACTGTAATAACTATGACTAAACATTTTGGTAAGATTCTCAGAATTTACAATAAATGACAGCAATATCTGATCTAGCAGCAGTATAGCACTGTCCCAGGCTGGTTTTCAAAGATACATGCTATCCACGGTTTTCAAATACACGTGCAGGTTTTCAAATATGCATGCTTTCAATGAAGCAAGTTCTCAATGTTTTCCTAAAATAAGTGTGAACAGTTTTATGCACCAACATCCCCCCAAGGAAGAAAGAAAAATGTTTGGTTTGGAACATACCTGTGCACCTTTTGCATTTGGCAATCTGATAGGGAAAGAGCAGATCTGCACTCTGACAGAATTCACAGATAAACCCCTTCGCTTGACAGAGCTACAAGGACAGCAAAAGAGTTGATTTACTTTTAATCTAAGAAAAAATTATTTGGAATGTCAGCAGGGATATTCCTTACACTAGCAGCTGCAAGGACACTAGAGCCCTGGCTTTTCTTTACCTCACAACCATCCACGTGGGAAGTGGAACTCTTCAGAATATCTTTAAGAAGGGGCAGTAACTGCCCTCGTTTGATCTTCACCAGATCATCCAGTGAGAAGACATGCAGTTCCTCTGTCAGATGGCTGGGGACCTGTTCAAATTCTTTCAGTACACTGCAAAAAGAAAAAACAAATCAAGGTACAAAAAGTTGTTTTTCAAGTATATTTGAAGAATAAGCCTCTTTCACTTCTCTAGTTACTCAGGGATCACACAAGGCAAGTTCATGCTAAATCCTATCTCCCCTCCCAATATGAGATCAATTAACAAACTGGAAGGTTTGGGATTTAGGATAAAACGTCTGCTTTGAATGTGTATTCCTTGGGAGTTGCCATGGCCAGTTACCCCAGCAATTCTTAAAAAATGTGTAAAGGGCTCTCTCCTACCTCAGGAGCAGTAAGTAAAATCCCACATAGTATCTAATGCAATAAGCTAGGGTTATTTACTGGGATTTTTTTTGTTTGCAAAGAGAACTTTGAGGGTTTTTATCCCACATAGATCACTATTGGGTGAAACTATGCTTGTATTGAACAGGTGAATACTGAAAATATAGCTATTACTTTTAAAATATCACAGAATCACAGGGGTTGGAAGGGACCTCTGGAGACCATGTAGTCCAACCCCCCTGCCAGAGAGCAGGGTCACCTAGACAGGACCGGCATCCAGGCGGGTTTTGAATGTCTCCAGAGTCAGAGACTCCACCACCTCTCTGGGCAGCCTCTTCCAGTGCTCTGCCACCCTCAAAGGAAAGAAGTTCCTCCTCATGTTCAGATGGAACTTCCTATGTTCAAGTTTGTGCCCATTACCTCTTGTCCTATCACTGGGCACTACTGAAAAAAGCTGGTGCCATCCTCCCAGCACCCTCCCTTTAAGTATTTATAAGCATTGATGAGATCCCCTCTGAGCCTTCTCTTCTCCAGACTAAAAAGACCCAAGCCCCTCAGCCTTTCCTCATCAGAAAGGTGTTCCAGTCCTCTAATCATCTTTGTAGCCCTCTGCTGTACCCTCTCCAGCAGTTCCCTGTCCTTCTTGAACTGGGGAGCCCAGAACCAGACACAGCACTCCAGGTGTGGCCTCACCAGGGCAGAGTAAAGGGAGAGAATAACTGCCCTCAACCTGCTTGCCACACTGTTCTTGATGCACCCCAGGATGCCATTGGCCTTCTTGGCCACCAGGGCACATTGCTGACTCATGGTCATCCTGTCATCCACCAGGACTCCCAGGTCCCTTTCCACAGAGCTGCTTTCCAGCAGATCAGCCCCTAACCTGTACTGGTGCATGGGGTTATTCCTCCCCAGGTGCAGTAACCTACACTTGCCCTCATTGAACTTCATGAGGTTTCTCTCTGCCCAACTCTCCAGCATGTCCAGGTCACGCTGAATGGCAGCACAGCCTTCTGGTGTGTCAGCCACCCCTCCCAGTTTTGTGTCATCAGCAAACTTGCTGATGGTACCCTCTACCCCTTCATCCAGGTCATTGATGAATATGTTGAACAGGACTGGACATCACCAATGTAGAAGGTACAGTGAGGATCCTAATGCTTATTTCTATAAATGAATCACAGGTGGTTTTCCAGAAGAGAGACATTAAAATACGTTTCTGTTTAATTTTGGTGAACAACATGTAATTGATGCATAAGATGTCCGTGTCAAAGACAGAACAGAGCCTACTTTTAAAGCTTATTTTGCTTATGTCTGTTTTTAAAAAGGCCAGCAATTCTGCAGTGAAGGTTTTATCAGTCACATGTCTTCCTCTTAGTTATGCCCATAGTTTTGGAAGGTGAATACCGACAAGCTTTAATTTGCAGCAACAAGCAATGTCATGTTTCTGTATTTATCACTTTTGGTTACTACTTTCATCTGAATATGTTTATAAAATAAACTGAATTGAGCATTATGACAGATTTCTGGAATAAATCTTTAAACCCTCAAGGAACACATCTGTTAATTTTTTAAAATTTTTTTTTGAAGACAAATAATCTCAGAGATACACATAAGTATCTCTGGCCTTTTAAGAATGAGTGAGAACCTAAGAGAAAGGAAAAAATATACACCTAACAAGAATCATTCAACATTTAAAAAGAAATGTCTAAGTAAGTTAACAGAAATAGCTACCACATAAAACCTGTTCTTCACTCAACATTTGCAGTCCAATAGAAGGAAGTTTTGTTATCAGAACTTTCTCTAACGATCATATTAACTCATTTAAAACTGCATTCAAATGTTTCTACAGAAGAAGGTTCTATAAGCACCTTAGGTACATTTTAATAAGGTATTTTTCATGCACAATCATGGCCCATACCTTTCACCAAACCTGCAGGTTTTCAAAAGCTTTTTTAAATGAAAAAGCTGTTCTTGCACCTCCTAGAAGATGAAGGGGAAAAACAAAATGATTTTTAAATGAAAAGCAATTGCATTTATATATTCCTAAGTGAGAAACACCACTATTTGAGTCAGCAAGCCTTCTCAGTACATCAAGCTACATCTAAAAACAGGAACTTCACACTCAGCACAGAATTAAACAAATAGATTTTCTAATGCACAAAAGGCTAAAGGCAGCAAAGGCTACTTTTATTCACTGACAACGGAAGCAATTCGTAATGCTACAAATGGCTTCATGTCAGCACACCAAGATGCTAGACCCAAAAAGTGTCTCCTCAGCCAAGAAGGGAGCGATGGCAACTTCAGCAGAGCACCCTTACTCAAGCTGTAGGAGGTACAGCCCTTAGATGAGCCAAGGGTGTTTTCTCTAATGGCCCACAAAATTAAGGAGTCATTCAAAACTTCCGGAGCTTTCCAACCACGATGTGGAAGTAAGTATTTACTGCAGGAGCCCAGCTCCCCTGATGAACTAAAACTGGAAACCAATACAGAAATGCCTCCCAAAGACAAGGAGGGAAATGAGACCTCTGGCATAGGTTGGAAACTTCTCCCTCCTCCCCTTCACCTGAAAGGAGAGAGGGCAAGTCCCAGGAGCAGTGATGGGAGAAGCCTAAGTGTGAAGAAACCAACTGTGCCTCCTTCTCACATACACACACGGCAAAGGACAACCTGCCCTATGGAGTTCTTTCCCAAAAGTCTCAGACCCACAAATTCCCAGTAAAAAAGGGCCACACTTACCCTCACCCTGTCCATTTCTTTACTTTTCGTGTACAGGGTTTTGTTAATACACGACACATTGAAAACTGGGTGCTGCCATATGCTGTCCAGTAGGTGTTTGGAGAAGTTGCATACGTAGTATTTTTTGAAGTCCCACTTCAAAAGTATTCGGGCAGGAATGGAAGACTGGGCATAGCTGTGGCAGCAGTCACAAAAGTATTTCCCCAGGTAGTCACAATAGCGGAGTCTCCTGATATATTCTGCAGGTAGGTAGCAATGAAATTGTGAATTTTTCTAATACTTATGAGACACACCTCTCGTCCGTATGCCTATTCTGTCTAAATAACTCTGATCTACTGGAGTGGGGGGCAAGGGATTTTTTTTTTTTTTTTTTTTATTTATAAGTAGGGGGCTTTATCATTGTGGTAAACGCATGCACAAGGTCTGTACTTTGCATTAGAAGAGAAAGCTTCCATTTCCACAGTTGTCAAACTGAACTGATTATATTTATCAACATGAGATCTTAGAGAAACTATTGTTGCTTTACCTGCAAAAGAGAGACACAACACACAACAAAATACTTCCACCAAATGGAAAGACAAGCTCATCTTGGAGTCACATTTGTAAAGTATTTTTTCATATAAAGAGGTTTGTGGTTTTTTCCCAGCTACCTCAGCATCTCAGGCTTGCTCGAGTTGATGTGCCATCATAGATTGTTGATATTTTACAGGCCACCACAAATGCTGCTCTTTTGTGAGCAGACCCAGAATAAGTCTTGAAAGCCACTTCAAAGATTTCTTAGGTAAGGTCTGGTTGTCAGACCTGTAAATCATCATGATTTCAAGCAGTTCTCACAAAGTATCACAAATAAAACATAAGCAGGATTTTGTGATCAAGATTTAAAGAAAAAAAGGCTTTAAAAAGGCATCCCAGAACAGCAAAACCACACATTCCATGAGCTTGCATAAAGCTTCCATAAAGCCTCTAAAAAGAGACTTTTGGAAACGTGTAAATTGGCACAGAGAAAGAATTACTAAAATAAACCACTGAAAGCTGTAAAATCAGCACTTTCCAGCCTGGAAGCTTGACTTTTTAGTAGCTTTTCCTGGTTTGTTGTTGACTGTCATGAATTTTCACTGTGTACGAAAAGGACATCTATCAAGTGTTGTATTCTGTTTGCAATGAGAAATTCCAGGCAGTAGTAAGATCCCACTGCCTGTTTTATTATTGCAGGCACATCCAACAATGATACTGTCTTTCCAGCTCAGATAATTTTACAATTGTCATGCATCTATGTTAGTGAAGATTATAGCCTAATTACTAGTAATGGATTTATTAAATTTTTTCCTTTTGGTAATACTTACTGCTTTCTATTGGGGTTCCACAACCAACACACGTAAAGTTTTGGGCAGCCACCACTGCATCTCTCCTGCATACAAAGGCAAACAGTTAGACCCTTCAGCATCCAAAACGCAATTTAGTTAACATTCTCCCAAAGTGCAAGAGAGCTACACTGGCACTAGTGAAAACGTCCAAATTAGGAGCTGACTCCTACTCCTCCAAATGAAGAAGGGGGTTCTGGAAGGAGATGTAGATTATTATTTTAGTGGGAGCCTCCAAGCTATTCTGTGGAGAATATATCATCCACTACTGCTTCTAAACGCAGCTTGTCGCAAGAATTAAATTCTATTCCATTTCTTAAGCTGTCATCAGTATCAAGGCAGGGGGGAGGGGAAAATCCACATCTGCAACTGAAAAAGCAACTGGACCTGCAGCAGCACAGGGAACTAGCCAGTTTGCCTACTGCATGTATTTAACAGCACCTTATGCAGAGTGAAGACAGTAGTTTCCCCAAACATGATCTGTTTCCTCCCCCCTTTCTGAAAACCTACTACCCACAAAATATCAACAGGGAAGTGGGGAAACTCTTAAGAATACTCTCCAGGCAGCCTCACAAAATGAAGTTTTTTAGGAACCTAGCTAAACACGCTGCCACCATAACACCAAACGGTATATGTATTATCACATGTAAAAGTGCACGTGCCATGTTAATCAGGACGTGCCAACAGAGGAAAAAAAATGCCATCTGCTTTCTAGCGAAGCTGGTGACAGACACTGCAGAAGGCTGCACCATGCACTAGCTCTGACCTTAGGTTCTATTAAATCACCCAGGCTCCTTCCATCAGCAAGTTTTAGACAAATCCCCGTGCTGCCCTAGATGACAATACTCAGATCCCTTAGACTTACTTGACTGAAGGGTGAATATTAAATATAATCTGCGATCTTGGTGGGGCCCAGCCAGAAGATCCTCTTAATTTGGATACGATCTTTATTTCTTCAGCCAGACTCAAACTGGACTCAAGCTCTCTCGGAATCTCTTCTTTCAGCACAGACTATTGAGAAAGACAAACTCATGAAGATGAACAGCCCATTAGCTGGACATATGTTAAATGCTATGAAATATCTCCCTTTATACTCCAGGATTTTAAAGTTCAGTTTTCACCTGCATGTAGCGCCCCCTCAGTTAAACTCCCTCACATCAGTCCCAGAAGAAAGACATCCTGATCATTGACAACTGCATATCTTAAATGTGCTGAAAATTGCTAGAGAGAGAAGAAATTTTCTAAAAATTTATCTAAAGTGAACTAATAAATCATAAGTACTTGTCTGTATTTCTTTTTTTTTTTTTAATGCAGCTTCCCCCTTTCCCTAAGAGTGAAGCAGCTGCACTGAGACAATAATTATTTGGGGAACTGAATAAAGAGCCCGCTGTTTTCGGCTCAGACTCACTCTCTGCTTAGATGCGCTCAGGCAACCAGACAGCTGAACTGCAGAGTCTGTCTGCAACCAGCGTTTTCTGAAAGCTCTGCACAACTCCTGGGCTGTTGCTTCAGCAGAATTGCTGCCGGGTTCAAAAGATGATCTGAAAGTTAAGCAATATAGACAGTGAAAAATAGCAGCATGTCATCATCAGCTCCGCTGCCTCCTCTGCATCCCTGAAAAGTTTGCTCCCATCCCTTCATTCCTATCCCCTTGCTTTGATACACCCAGGTCCTCGCAGAGCCACAGCCGTCACCCTCCAGCTAGACTCCGGGACCAGAGAAACACTCTCTCAAGCACTATAGACGTTTGCTGTCAAGCAGCATTCCTTCCCCTTCCTTGGGAGGACCGTATTTACCACTCCCACACCTTTCCCTGGCCCAGCCAGAAGAGTCATCAGAAAGCTGGTCCAGCAGAAAAGGTACTGCCACCAGACTATTATAGTAAAGATACACAGAATTACCTTTCATCTGGAACGACAGACAGATTTTCAAGGTCTTCAAGTTCTGCAGTAAAGGAGAAAAATGTTATCAAGCCATCTAAGAAACAAAGCTTCTGTTACTCAGCAATGTTTTAAATCTACCTTCTGTGTTACCACAGTGTCAGTTTCAAATATATTCATCTTTACAACACCCTTGCTGGATGTGGGAAATAACCTCAGCCCTGGTTGTAAAACAGGCATAAGTAGTCTTATCTCCTCTACGGATCTCTGACATCCGCTGATGAAAAGTACTCCCTAACAGCTACGGATCATATCACTACCATCAGCCTCACTTCAAGAGCAGGGGAATTGATAAGGAGATAGTCCAGGCCCAGCCAGAAGGGACTAGACATAAATATTAATATACAGAACCAACAGTGAACCTTATTTTTTTGCGACACTGGCAGATATTTGGAGACAGCAATCACAAACATGCCAGTTAATGTTATAAATAAGTTAGTAACAGGTGAGATGAATGGAATTAAAGCACACATTTCTTCATTATGTATATATAGACAAAATATGTTTATGCAGACAAGGTGTTGACATTGGTAGCATTAGTTTTGACCATATATATTGTTCTGAAGACCCCATTCATATGTGTCAAAATAGTTCTTGCTACTAGAAATGCAGTTTTGAGAGCTAGCTATTCATTCTTAGATTAGGGAAAGGGAAGGTGAAAAAACAAGTGAATCTCTAAAACTAAAGGGAGTAATAAAGAAGGATTTTTTAACACGAAAAAATAAGATAGAGGCTAAACGTCCCTCAGGCTATTTTTCAGTGTTTCTATTTCTGTATATGTAAAAACCCAAAGGTAACCAGAGGAACTCAGGATGTCCTGAAGAGAAACAGAGCAAGGGCTGCCTAAAACCTAATCAGCCTCTTTAATTAGGAAATGATCATGTCCTAAATTCTCTCCGACAATGCTACTACAGTTGGCCAAGGCTGTGCCAGTTTCACAGTTTGCTCACCCACATTCATTGGGTTTAATCCTTAGGCATAATTTCAGTCCCTCAAACCAGAAAAATGTATTCTTTTGTAGAAGGGAAATCCTGTATCACTCTGGTATTTCTGCATGTGTTCTAATAAGGAGTCACGCATACACTGCTCCTTCCATTTTCTCATGTTATTTCCCCTGCAATAACATCTACCAAATCAATAGATTTTCCAAACAATGTAATAGATTCAGCTGTTAGAACAGACAGAGCTGTTTCTGCAGTTACAATTTTAAAGCCTTACCAATAATTACGTATTCATCCTCTGAGTCACTGTGGCAATGAAATCTGGTAACCTCATGATGTGATGGTAGATGTGCTGGGGAGCTGACAGGCAGCAAAGCACAGCCTGTCCAGAACGAACACAACACCAGTTAAACTTTTCCAGCATTTATAGAGTAGCTGCAATTACATTTACATTTTTCTTTGCTTACCAAAACTTTAGCACACAGCCTGTATTTACAGAGCAATTTTATTTATTTTTATATGCACAGAGAAAGCCAATTCTTGGGAGTCTATCATGCAGTACATCCCCTCAGCTTCTTAGGCATAACCTTCTAGAGACTAAAACAAAAGATTTTATATTATCCATGGTCTCTCCCCTTCTCACGTGGAAACATATCATTCATTTTTCCCAAGTTATGTCGTTTAGACTTATGTTCCATCCCTGAGATCTGTATTATTCAAGAGACTAAAATCTACTCAAAAATGCATGTGCTTACTCAAGCATTATAGTGCCAGCAGCATTCATTATCTTGCCTCAAACTGTATGTGAATGAACACTTCGGGCAGTTTCACTCAAATCAATTGCATGGCCTGATCTGCACACTGCAGAAGTAAGCACAGGAAGGGAAGAGCCAGGCTTCAAATCCTGCAACAAAGTATTTAAGCACAGAGAAAACAGCCAACAACAGGCACACTCTATGAAGAGTTGTGCTTGGCATGTGGCACTTCAACCTTACGTTTTCTTTTTCGTGTTAAAAAAACCCCAAACATTAGTTATAATAAATAAAACACAGATGTGAGCATTCAAAAAGAATCTGATCCACAGGGAAAACACTTGTGGCATAATGATCTTCAGGGAACACAGCTCTCGAGAGACTCAAAGAAAGTAACAGAGGATTTGGTTCCAAGCAATGCCCAAATTTGTTTAGTATTTTCTTGCACAAAAATAAACAGCAAAGGCTGCTAGAAAAGTTTGCATTATAGACTAAGTAACTTGCCTTCATAACCACTGTCTGAGGAGGCAACAGAAGAATCAGACTTCTTCACTCCAGGGTAAGAAGATAACTCTGAATCAGTGTGATAGCTGCCATCTGATCCACTTGTTTCCTCCACACTCCAGGATTCTGCTTGTTGGCTTAGGATGTTACATTTCATTTTTTCTATTGATGCTATAATCATATCTGCAACAAGAAAGTGTGCGTTTTCCTGGACACAAGATTGGAATGCTCATTAGTACACAGCATATTTGATATTTACTTAAGATGAAGTAAGATATATAATTTTTCCCTATACTTTTTCAACTCAAGAAATGAAAACGTAAGGCTATCTCACCTTTCATTTAAACACCAGAAAGACCACCCCAAGGCAATTCAGAGACAACATGCAAAAGGCAACTGCCCAGATAATTGTCTCACCCTTGATTAAAACATACACTTTACTTTTGTCTTAACTATCTATTAGATAAAAGAAAGTTGATCACATGCATAACTGATGAATATGTATGCATTTTAGGGACATAGTCTTCTAGTTACACTGCATTATTCAGTATGCAACTGTGAATCCACATAACCTATTTAATAGGATTTAATTTCACATCAGTGTCTACAAGCAGTTTTGCACGCGTGCTAATGTGGACGGGGTCAGAAGAGGCAGGTTTTGAAGGGACTGTAGATCTTCTGGTGGTGGGTGGTACAGAAGCTAGTAAAATGCTTTCATGTGTTAAGAGTTAAGGCAGTGAAGTAGGGAACAGGTGATGAGATAGCTCACACAGTCAACTCAAGGCTGCATGGAAAGTTTGTGATAAGGGTAAGTGGGAACCTAGCTCTCCTGGGGTTCACGCTGCCTTAAAAAAAAAGGTAGCTGTTTCAAAGCTTCACCGAAGCATTTCCCTGCCAGATAATCGCTCCCCGTGGTGTTCCTTACCATCTTGCCTGCCCAGGTCACCTATCCTCAGGGAAAAGGGAATTTGCAAAGCCACCTCCAGCACCACTGAGACATCCAGACAAACCTGGGGCTCCCTGCCCCAATGTCACTGCCGTATCCCTTGCTTCCTGTGGTCTAACAGAGCATCCCACCAGTCCCACCTGCACAGCTTCCCAGCCCAGGCTCAGCTCAAAGGTGGATGCATCACAGAGAGATAGGTGCATGGATAGAAACCCAGAGATCACGGAATTCTCAGAATTGGAAGGGACCTCTAGAGATCATCTAGTCCAACTCCCCTGCTGACACAGGAATGCCTACAGGACATTACTCAGGACTGCATCCAGGCAGGTCTTGAATATCTCCAGAGAAGGGGACTCCACAACCTCCCTGGGCAGCCTGGTCCAGTGCTCCATCACCCTCACCGTAAAGAAGTTTTTTCTTGTGTTTGAATGGAACTTCCTATGTTCCAGCTTGTGCCCGCTGCCCCTCGTCCTGTCACTGGGAACCACTGAAAAGAGTCTGGCTCCATCCTCCTTCAACCCACCCTTTAGATACTTCTAAGCAAGAATAAGGTCTCCCCTCAGCCTTCTCTGCTCCAGGCTAAAGAGTCCCAGCTCTCTCAGCCTTTCCTCATAAGGGAGATGCTCCAATCCCCCAGTCATCTTTGTTGCCCTACGATGGACTCTCTCCAGTAGTTCTCTATCCTGCTTGAGCTGGGGAGCCCAGAACTGGACACAGTATTCCAGCTGTGGCCTCACCAGCGCCAAGTAGAGGGGGAGAATGACCTCCCTCGACCTACCGGCCACACTCTTCCCTATGCAGCCCAGGATTCCATTGGCCTTCCTAGCGACAAGGGCACATTGCTGCCTCATGGATAATTTACTATCTGCCAGGACCCCCAGATCCTTCTCCTCAGAACTGCTTTCCAGCAGGTCCACCCCTAACCTATATCGGTGCCTAGCATTCTTCCTCCCCAGGTGCAGGACCCTACACTTGCTCTTGTTGAACCTCATTAGATTCTTCTCTGCCCAGCACTCCAGCCTGTCCAGGTCACGCTGGATGGCAGCACGGCCCTCTGGAGTGTCTGGAGTGTCAGCCACCCCTCCCAGTCTGGTATCATCAGCGAACTTGCTGAGGATACACTCTGTCCCCTCATCCAGGTCATTGATGAATATATTGAACAAGACCGGACCAAGTATTCACCCCTGGGGGACACCACTGGTTACAGGCCTCCAACTTGACACAGCTCCATTAATCACAACCCTCTGAGTTCTGTCACACAGCCAGCTCTCAATCCACCTCACTGTCTCTTCATCTAGCCCACACTTCCTCAGCTTCCTAATGAGGATGTTATGGGAGACAGTGTCAAAAGCCTTGCTGAAGTCAAGGTAGATGACATCTACTGCTCTCCCCTCATCCAGCCAACCAGTTATAACATCATAGAAGGATATCAGATTGGTTAAGCATGATTTACCCTTGGTAAATGATGCCCAGGACACTCTCCCACTCTCCCCTCAACTGCATGTGTTTACATTGTGCAAAGCTAAACCTCCGTCTAAAAAACCATGGCAGTATCTAAGGCTAGAGTTTCTGAATGCAGAATAATTAAAGCTTTATAAAAAGTGGCTTATGCTCAGAAAATTGTACCACTCAACATCAGTATTCATGATGTCCCCTACAACCTGTATGGGAAGCATGAAGACAGACATCGGTGTTTAGAAATAGCTAAATCTTAAGGAGCACAACAGACATCACTGCTTTCTTATTGTCCACGGCCAGATGCATTTAGAAGAGATTAATCTCAACATTAGAGACAGCCTACAAGTCCCTGTGGGGGTTTGAAGAGACTTTTATCTTTTCCTTAACACTGATTAACATCACTTGCTTGGTGCACAGTTTCTCCAGAGACAACTTTCAGTCAACCTCAGAACATACCATTAGCAAAGGAAAGAATTAAACAGCCTTTTTCCTTTTGGGAGATAAAGAGGACATCTCCTACTTTGAAGATTCAAAAAGCCCATGCAGCACTGGTTAACCCCAAGTTAGTGGCAGAGCACAGCATATTAGCACGTCCTCCTGATAAAAGCTGTTATGAGTATATCTGAGAGAGCTGCGTTGCAAAAAGATGGAACAGGATATAGGCGCTCCTGTAGTCAGCATGACTATCAGCTTTCAGCTCTGCCTCCTGCTAGGTCTGTCAGCCTAGGAAGCAGTCCCAACTCAGCTGTGACACACAAACCTTCTTCTCATTTCTCTTCCCTCCCACTCACATCAGTGGAAAGTCCCTCTAGATCATCTGGCCCACCTCCTTCCTGGCACACAACTACAACTCTCAAGACTTGCTGACACTACATGTACCTTAGTTTTCAGTCTCCTAAGTTTCAGAGGTTACTTCATAACCTAAGTGTTTTGGTTTTTGGTTTTTGTTTAGTTTTTTGTTTGTTTTTTTTTTTTTTAAAGGCAGCTTCACTCATAATGGACTGAGCTCTTGTTATCTTTTAACCTGTAATCACACCAGTCCCCAATCATCTGCACAGGAGAAGTAGATGATGTGATCTAGCCTCACTCAATAGCTCTCAGACTGCAATTTCTAATCCAGATATCTACTCACTGGTCTCCTGGTGACTGAAAGCAAATTACTTTGGTTTTGGTTCCCACATTACAGACGGAAAACCATCATCTCCTTTCTGAAACACTTTTCACAAAAAGCAACATGAAAAGCTAGTTCACAAGTTTGTTGGGTTTTGGTGTGCAATTTCTTGGGCGGAGTTTGGTTTTTGGGTTGTTTTGTGGGTTTGGTTTTTTTTTTGTGTATGTGTGTGGTTTTTTGTTTGCTTGTTTGTTTTGTTTTTTTAATATGCACCTTAGGGACACTGAGAGCTTCAAATCAAACGCAAAACTTGCCGCTCCAGTAAAACCGGTGCTGTGCACAAAGATGATTACCTCTTGGGCCCAGAACATGGGACCACATGCGCAACCACAGTCCAGCAAAAAATCTCCTTTTGTATGCACACTTTTAAAGCTCTTTCGTATTAAATCCTACTCATGGCAATAACTAATTGTAACATTAACCCTTCTTTTCCAATTGTTAGAGAAGAGTAACATTTAGAAAACAGGGCTATGTATGACAGCATTATCTTCTCATCTTTATCTCTGTTTATAAGCTCAAATGAGCTGCCTATCTGGCAAAATACCTAAGACCGTTTGGGCATCTTATGCAAATTAGAAACCATGAGAAACTGCTTAAATTACTGCAGATGTTCCAGTTACTGTGCTTGTTATTCATATTGTGATTCTTTTACAGCAGTCTCACATGCTCATCATAAGCACACACAAAAAACCCAATCTTTCCCTATCTCCTGATAGCAAAAGCATGAAGTAAATCCCATCCATATGCATGTAGCTGCAACAAATTCTACATAACATATTCTAACATAACTTTAAAGTTAATAATAACCTTAAAGTTTGGTCTCAAAGAATGTGTGGGAAAATGATGAAATGAGAAGTGGAAATGTATAGTGTTCTAAAATATTTCCACTATTTTAAAATAATGAAAATGTTTCATTAATGGATTAGGAGTAAAAATAAATGAAGAAATAGGCATTTTGGGTTTGTAGGTTCACCCACACAGGGGAAGAAGAGGGAAAATACAGTATTTGTAAAGATTAGTCCATCTATCAGAAAGTTCTGTTATTGAGAAATGCCTCCTATCATTTGGTGTTGGCACTATAAAATGGAAAAAACATTATGACAATAGTCTTTGTTGTCCTCACCTTCTCCACATCTTCTGGAAGCATGCAGATGTCCTGCAATGAACGATTCAAGGGTATAGCACATATGTTCAAAGGAGAAGCAGAACCTATGGGTATAACAAGAACTTTTATTAGTTATTTCTTTCTCTGCAGCTCCCAGGATGTGTGCAGAGTGATTTCCAGAAAGCAAAGCAAACTTTCTTTCCCAAAACCAACCACCGTTGAGGCTGGAGGTTGTGGTGGAAGTTAAGGAGAAGGAGAGAGAAATATGAGGAACAAGTTGGTATTTGAACTACCTGAAGCGTGAGTATCAACCACCAGGGAAACAGAGTTCAAATACTGTGCGGTAACAGCACTTCCGCACTCCCAACACCAGCCATCTCCCAGCTACAGCCTGAGCCGCCGGGACAACCATGGCCAAGACCTCAGGCTGGCATTACAGCAATACTCTGCAGTTCGCAACACAGCCAGCTAACACTGCTCTCTGCTCATTTACAATAGCTGGAAGAAAAAGAAATCTCACTGCTGTCTGGGTATGTAGAGAGATACATCAGCCTTTAAAGATTTCCTGAATCACGGCTGATATGCAACTACAGCAAGTTTGGAAAAAACTTTGCCATTATGTTTCAATACTTCGAGGAAATGTCCCTCCTGTTTCCAAATGCAACCCATACTGCATGGTAATATGTACAACTGGGGCAGACGCATTAGCCGCAGTACTCCCTGCTTCCCAGAATAGCAGCTTTGTTTTCCTGGCATTCGCTGCCGAGTATGATGAGTATGTGAAACAAAATTCATCTCTTTTTCCCATTAAGAACTTTACACTAAGCAGCAAAGCACACATCTGGTTTTCTATAGATGTACTATGGATTGCTTTTTATCTATCAATATATATAGTCACAATCTTCTTCCCCAGAGAACTGAAGGTGTGAGATCATGCCCTCGTGTTTTGTTTTCAACGCATCCACAACCACTGCTATGAGAAATTTACTGGAAGGATGACGAAGATTATATATAATGTCTATGGATGTACAAACTAATGAGATATAAAAGGAAACAAACTCCTGTTTTTTAACACTGACTGTTGTTTGTTTACTGCCTCTTCTTTGACCTCATAACCAAGCAATTTCTGTTTCACTGAGGTGATGTTTACAGGATAAAACAGACCATATCTAAATGCTACCACCACACATGCCATTTAAAGTTGTTGCAGATAACACAGCTTAATCAAAGGCTCTTTGTGGAAAAAAAAAATTAAATTGCCACTCCCAAATTTGTTTAAAAATCACAGAAAGGATAAAGAGGTCCCACAAAACATGAGAATAATTTATGAAAACTTTTTCTCCAAATACAGGGCACTGACTCTCAGGCCTAGTTTAGATTCTTTATATTGCCTTACTTACAGAAAGCATGTTATGCTGCCCTGAGCATCAGTGACATCAAGCTGGAAAGTCAATACTGTGCTCCAGCGCAGCAACACAGACGTAGTGGTTTTGTACAGAATTATTAATACCTCCATTGTGTATACAGTGGAGGAAAAATGGAAAGGCTGACGATCTGACTTTTCAAAACAGATTTAATCACCTAATTAGGTTATTTTCATGCCTATTTGATGATTCATCTTACTGGATAAGCAGTGTGCAGGAAGTACAGGTAAGTGCTAAAAGCTCTACAGCTTGATAAAAGCCTACATTCTCACCAGTTAAGGTAACAAACATTACTCTCTGAACTAAAAATAATAAGCAGAAATAAGGAAATGGGAAAATTATTCCTTTCTCTTTACAATATAAGATGCAATTCATCTTAAATATCCTTTTGAAGTCTAATGGGAGCTTTCTCTTTTGCTTACCTCTTGCATCCCACTTGCATCTTTAAGTGAAAAGAATGAAAAGTGGGAAGGAGCCCGGTGCATCCAGCAATGGGACGCAGCTCTGGGTTTGATGCAAAAAATAACCTGGTTGCCTTTCTGCTCCTCAGCACCGTTGCCTGGATGCTGCCGGGGCTGGGGAAAGAGCCCTGAAGAGCCACAGAAGGAAGCGACCCTGATGCACACAGAGGTTAAAAGCAAGAACAAGCCCTGTGAACTGCCAGTGACACACCAGCCACAACAAAGGCCCCAGAAAACAACAAATTCAGTCACAGGCTCTTCATTAACAATGACGGAGCCTTTACAGAAGGTTGCAGGAGGCCCTTAAAAAGTATGAACAAGACCTAACAGGAGTCTCACAGGACCAGCAGAAAATCCAACAGAAAAAATTCATTTATTCTGATTTAAGTCATCTTATGTCATTTTCTTATGCCTTGTGCATCCCTCACCAATTCTCCTGCGAGAAACAATAGTGAGAAACCACCACCTCTGAGACAGCAATGAACAGGATGGCAAGTCAGGAGACGCTCTTGTGTAATTTCTGCCTTCAAATCGGGCATTTTATTTTTTTCTTTTTCAGTTTGCCATTTCTTTTCCTGTCCTCATAGTCCTGCACAGCGCAGGGGAGAATGAGACCTTAGTCCCCCTGCCCCAGGCTACCCAGTGGGGAGTTAAATGGCTGGAAGCAACAAGGAATGGTGAAACGCAGGGATTTTCACTTTGTACAGAACACACCAAAGTCTAATGCAGACAGAGCCCACCACATTGCAGTGTCTGACAGGATCCTGGCTCCCGTGAGGGGTATCTGAAAGAGGCCTACAAGAAAGCTGTGAAGGGACTTTTTACCAGGGCATGTAGTGATAGGATGAGGGGTAATGGCTTCAAACTGGAAGAGGGTAGATTTAGATTAGATATTAGAAAGAAATTTTTCACTCTGAGGGTGGTGAGGCACTGCAACAGGTTCCCCAGGGAAGTTGTGGAGGTCCCATCCCTGAAAGTGTTCAAGGCCAGGCTGGATGGGGCTTTGAGCAATCTGGTCTAGTGGGAGGTGTCCTTGCCCATGGCAGGGGGGTTGGAACTAGATGATCTTTAAGGTCCCTTCCAACCTAAACCACTCTATGATTCTGTGATTTGTTAGTAAAATCAAGGACACTGCTTCTTCAGTCCCCTGGCTGCCCTATTCCTCCATTTGCTTTCTGGAGAGCCAAGCAGCATTACTGGCCCAACGCAAGCTTGTAGCATGTCTCAGTCGTGCCAGGAGATTGAGTCACGCACGATTTATATGTTCTTACACACGTGCCTCATGGTCCCCGCTGACAGTCAGAGCCCTGGCTGTGTTTTCCAGATCTGGCTACCCAAACCCGCGTGACTGGCCCTGACCACCCAGTGTGGTTTCCTTCTCCCCAAAGGGCACCTCTCAAAACAAAACACCCAGCAGAAGGAAACGACCACAATCATTGCTATACTCATTGTTGACAACGTCCTATCCCAAATGACAGAGTTATTACTATTAAAAGCTCCCAGTCCAGCAGCAGCACGTGCCCATGTGAGATCTCTCTGCTGACTTGAGGCCTTGGAGGAGCTCTGGGTGAACAGCTAGGGAGGACCAGACCTTGGAAGGGGAGCTCAACAGAGTGTTGCCACTAGGACTACTATTGAGTAAAAGGGAGAAGAAAAAAAATAAATAAAAAAAAAAAATCAGCCTTTGCCATTTTTATTTATTTAAAAAAAAAAAAAAAAAAAGCAGGCTGAGTGCTCCCTGCCATTTGCCTTCTTTCCAGTAGAAAATCAGGCCCCAGTTACACCATCTTCCCCGGGGCTCAGTATCTAGCAAGAATAAGACCTTAGATATCAATAACAGCCTTTATAAATACAATAAAAATGCTTCATCTCACTGTAGCAAGGCTGTTCGTATCAGCATTAGGCATTAAACCCGAGGGGACTGTTCTGCTGTCCCAGCCGAGGGGCAGGGGCCCTGGCCTGCAGCCCAGGGAGACTGAGGCGCCCCATGGAGGCACACGCAGCCCCGAGGCTGGGCCAGCCGCTTCGCCAGCCACCTTGAGGGTTACAACAGGCGGGGATATCCACGTGGTCAGAAACCAGCGAGGGGTAAAAAGTCCCATCCGATGCGGATCAGGATCCATGTGTCTCTGAGACAGTGGGTGCACTTGGAAAGGGGAAGAGGAAAAATAGTCCCGCTCTGGCACAGGCCAATTTAGTCATAACGAGAATGGATGTTAATGCCCTGCCTCCAAATTCCCGGAATCAAAGTGCTCCCTCTCCTCCAGCTCATCTCAAACACAAGGAGATGTCCCAGGGAGCCCGCACACATCAATGCATCACTACCAGATGTCCATATCCACGCTATCTGCTTTCGGGAGAAGGGTAAAGATAAGAGGAAGATGGTGGAAGCGTCATCCCATGGATGTTGTACACTGCTCACAGCTCAGCGATTTTTACGTTTTACCAATGCTTGCATTTCTGTGTCCCGAGACAGACAACTACTGCAAGTATGAGTATCTCCCGTTTCACCAAGTTCAACCTTCTGGTTCTCCTTCACTTTTAAGCTTTCTCTTTCTCCCCTCTCTCCTATTTTGAATGACAGCATCTACCTAATTCGCAATCACCACAAAGAAGGCCCAGTTCAATTACAGTTGCCTTTCCTAGCACAGAAATCTTAAAACAGAAATGGACCTGTAAAGTTACCTGTTCGATTGACTGGCTCCGACTGGGAAAGTCCACTGGAAGAATTGCTGTCACTGTTGCTGATGGGTGTGGGCTCCAAATCATCAGGGTATTTCAACAGATCTGCTGGCTTACCAGCAGTTGAATCGTGAAGAAACCTTGTGAAAGTCAAGTCTCTTTCGGGGGAGGTATAACACTCTTTTCCAGAATGCACAACAGCTGATGTGACAGTGCCTCCTGTTAATGTCACCTGGGTAAAGCAGTCCCGCTTCAGAGGGGACACGTCTGAAAGGCTGAAACCATTTAAGGAGGAAGCAGCAAGATCGCCATCAGAGGAATGGGGACAAAAGAAAGTATCCAGTGAAGGTTTAGAGGAATTGCAGCGCGTGTTGTCCCAACATGCCCGGTGCCTTGTAAACCGAATGTCTGTTTGTGTACAGGCAGTGTTGTGATGTGCAGAATCGCTGTCGCTGTCATCATGGCTATCCCCATCGCTGCTTTCTTCCCACCGTTCAATGTCACTGTCCAGACGCTCAGCTCCCTGCATTGTGGTCTGCTCCAGCACCAATGAGGGCTTCAAACCAGATGCATTTAAAACAGACACAAGAATGTCTTTGATAGCTTCAGCACTGTCTGGGTATGATCCAAAACTTCCAGCATGTCCAATCACTGCTGGCCTTGAGTATTCATCTGTTCAGAAAAGGGAAGAAACCAAGAGGTAAGGAAACAATCCTAAGAAAAAAAATAATTACAATTTTAATTTACAACACGAATAAACTGCACATTATTTTTAACATGGCTGAGAAGAAAGGGAAGAACTGAATTCACACACTGCTCTTTGCTGCCCCTTCCTGCAAGAAAGCTCTTGCGTTCTGCAGTCAGGAAGCAGTTCTGCCGTTGATAAGGCTAGGTAATAAACCAACAGTGAAGTATGCTGCTGCTAGCCAAACACAATTAGTTAAGACTTTAATGGTGACTGATTGTCAGCATGCTCGAAAACATCATTGTTCTAAGAAACTGGATGAGGTACAGTTACCGGTACAGGTACTGGTTCTGTTGCCAGTAAAACAGAAGGTCACATGGAATATCAATACGGCAGGAAGAAAACAAAATATACACTTAGTAATAAAAGGCCACGTTGCTTGTGTGTTTCAGTTCAGTCAGACGCTCCTCCTCATGTGGAAAAGGCTAGAGCAACCTTCAGTCCATTATTCATAGGGGTGGCAACATTTATGTGAACCCATAAAGAAAATTAACTCTGTCACAGCAAGTTCATTATAATACTTCTGAAGCAATCACAAGTACTGCTTGCCAAGGTCCTATGTGATCTACTGCAAAACTGAAGTTCAATAGAAAATGGAAAAACTGCTTTTAGTGGCAAACACAGCAACATTAGTGCGATGTAGAAGTGCACACCGCAAACAGTAGGTATTCAAGAATAAATTGAAATCCTGTACCTTGAACAAAAAGCCTCACAGGAACTGCCATCGCCCAAGCAATGGAGAAATTAGACACAAAGTCTATGTTCAAGAAGAAACTATTGACCCCATCACAACAATGAAGTTAACAACTATCTCCTTTGGGGAAGATAAGTCGGTCATAAAATTCTAAGAATAGATACAATCAAGAAGATCCATTTCCAGGGCAAAGAACTCTTAGTTAGGACCATGAGGAATGTTAAACACCACTGGTGAAAAAAGCAGCAAGTCTCGCAGACTTTGCCCAGAGGTTGCTCTCCTTGGACATATCTCAACGGAAAACAGTAAACCTCTCCACGAGTCGCTCACTCGGAAGCCAGAATGCACTCAAACTGCATGATAAGAAAGTTTACTAATGAAGGGACCAAAACCAAAACAAAAACCCCCACCTACTTTGGAAAAGCAAATCTATATAAAAAGCAGTCCTCATCAAGAGAAAGCTGAAAAAATTATTAAGAACATCACGTACAAGCTATGCAAGAGCTGCTAGCAATGCTGTCCTAGTAAAGCCAGGTCAAAACTAGCTGAAAAGTCCATCAGTGACTGGGACCAGCCACCTGCCACTTATCAGGAAAAAGCTCTTGCAGACATAAAAACAAAAAAACACCTTGCCAGTGCAGCCAGCTATGGCAGTGTAAGGGCAGGAATAGGAAAATAAAAGCTAGCTGACTTTCAAACAAGCAGATTTCAATCTTTTCAGGAAAAGAAAGCAATTTTGGTAACTACTGACATTTCAATTGCACAGGAATACCGTAACCTGGGCTGAAAACAGCATCTTTTCTGTGCACCGCAAAACATCTAGCCTTACTGTCTTCAACTCTTCTGTTCTGCTCTCCTATTGCAAAGCCCATCCCAAAAGCCTTTCCATTCCCTCTCATCCTTCGTCACCTCCATTACTTCAGCATCATGGAGCATCTCTAGCACTAATCATACAACCATGTTGACTTACTCTGTTAAATACTTGTTCTTAGTGGATTGTAAGAGAAAAAAGAACAAGTTTGAAAAATTTAACTCATGCTTCTGCTCTGTTAAGCTTAAGAAAAACCCCACCACCACAAACAGCAACAAAAACCCCAAACAAACCAACACCCACATTTTAAGCTACAACCAGAAATAGGTTAGTTTCAATAAAATTTAAAAAAAAAAAATATATCAAGTTCAGTTTTGCAACTGATACTCACGTAAGTAATTATGATAATCTGTTAAAATCTGAGAAACTATTTCTTGAATAAACAAGGAGTTAACCTGCCAAGAATCATCTGAATGGTTCAAGTGTTTTACTCTTGAGCACTCAAAATGCCAGCATAACTAAAACGGCCAAACTACCATTTAAAAGGCAAAACTCCCCATATTTTCAAATTGTATAAAATACTTTGATGTTGTCCCATCTTCAAAGCCAATAAGCAAGGTTCCTTCCCCAACCAGACTATACTTGCTAAATACACACAAACATGGCTAGCTTTTACTAGCACTACAAGCACCAGCAAAGCTCCCCAGAGGGAGGCATTTTAGAACAAACTGGCATACCTGAGAGAACGGAGATTTGAGGTGTCGGAGCAAGGCAGCTAATCCTCGCTGAGGGATTTGAAGAATACGCTGACTCAGTGAAAGCCACCTTTAGGCTTTCGTGGTTTAACTAGAGAACAAGAATACACAGGCAGACAATTTTGTTATAAGGCAACAGTACTCCGGTAATGATACCCCCAGTTTCACAGTCAACCCAGCAGGAAGAACACCGCACTGAGGCCTGCCAACAGTCACCTAACCACTGCCTATATTTCTGGTTGTCTGAAAATCTCCCCAGAGGCACGCACCGTCTGAAGAGCACTGGCATCTCAACTCTGCATCTTGCATTTCACTCGAGAAGGCAGGTGACCAAAAGAAACTCTCCATGGCAGGAGAATTAAACATGCGCAGAAGGCATATACGAGACAAAATGCTGAATCAGATACCTATGTATCTGTCAAAACAACAGCAATGAAGTGGAAAAGAATTCAAGAAACCACCAACCCGCAGCTGGAAGCACGGGCCTGTTTAGATGTATGAGCTAAATCTATGGAGGCCCAGACTCCACAAGCACCTGATGCATGTGCTGTTTGATCTCCCAGCTGTATCGACTGGGAGCAAGCGTGGTCACATAATCACGTCTGCCTAATTTGATAGAACATAGTACGTGTGGTTCATGTCAGCAACGCGGTTGGCCCAGCATAAAGCGAGAAGCGACACGAATAGATAATACTTGACCTGGCATATGGCCTGCCAGTATAAGCTGACAAAAATTTTGAATGCATTTGAACTGACTGAGCAGGTTCGTACCAGATCAGCATATCGCTTTGTACTGTCATGACGCTTCCGATTTGGCATTTCAAACCCCAAAGCCAGATTTAGCATATTGTCAAACCAGCGTAAGCTGAGTCAGGGCAAGCAGTTTAGCACAGATACAGAGGGGCTAATTCTAACAAAGGAGTTAAGAGATACACTCAGGACAGCAAAGCAACAGTTCTTCTCCCCCAAGCTCACAAACTCCTTGTGAGGGTCACGCATTTGTCTCCTGCTCCCTCTCCACTGCCTCAAGCATGTCATGGACCTGCGGAGCACATCACAGAAACCAGGAAAATCAAAGGGGTGCCCCGCTCTGATGGGACTTAACCAAGGTGTACCTCCTGCCTTCTCCCCACTCACAGACACCAGTGAGATGTCTCCACACAGGAGCATCCCCAGGATGCCTCTCACTCTCCCCTGCACCCTGTGATCCCATAAAAAGAGAAGGGAGTTAAAAGGTGTCCTGTCCTCCGCAAACCTGTGTTGACTTCTACGCTCCCCACAAGGTCCCGTGGGAGAGAGAGGTGACTCAGAGAGCAGATCTAGTCGAGATACCCTTCAGACTCACGGAAAGCAGAAGAAATTAAAACCCACAAAGAATTTCCCTTTTAACTGAAGAATAATATTTCGGGCCAAAAATAGTATGATGAATTTCAAATATTTAGTGTTTGATTATGCCAGTGCTTAGAAAAATACCCTTTTCAGTATCTGATAGTGCTTCCTTCCCCCCCCTCTTTGCACTAATTTAGAGAAACTGCTGTGTAGGCAGGCTTTATACACATAAATATCATATTGTCAATATTACTGGGTAAATTAGTTCTTACAGGAACTCTTTTTTTTATTAATTCCTTCTTTTTTTTTTTTTAATTGGTTTAATATCAGCAATTAACAGACTCTACCGCTTAGGATGCATCACAACTGCCCGACACCAGAGTGAATGCAAGTACTTCATCAGTAAGTGTAAATATTGAGTGCTAAGTTTTAAGATTTTATCTTTTTTTAAACAACCCTCCCGTCTCTTAGATCTTTTCAGAAACAAGCAGTGTTTGAGAATTCAGATAAAAGATTTCCATTTACTTCCAAGACGTTACAATTTCAACTAGAACACAGATCGGGAAAGAACTCCTTTAGTATTTAACTATCAAACTAAAAAAAAAAAAAAAAAAA
>VFFE01006530.1:40069-59088 GCA_008921705.1 Burhinus oedicnemus
GCCCCTCCAGCTAATGAAAGGGGGAAGGGGGGAGGGAAGGGGGGACGACGACAGGCATTTAGGTGCCTCCCTTACCTTTTTAGAGCTGGGGTGCTTGAAGACTTGGGTTCCGCTGTAGCTGGCTAGAGCTACTGCATGGAGAGACATGATGGGAAAACATTCATTTTTTTGTTGCTGTAAAAGTACCTGGAAGCAATATAAAAAGAATTACAGTCACCACCACGCTAACCGCGATTCTCCATGTGTCTTGCACACTCTAACTTTAATATTCTGAACTGTTTTCGGTCTTGACCTCGCATGCTTATAAGCTTACCGAAACGCAGAGCTCAGCAAAAATGGAAATCTGTGTTAGAAAGAGCCTAATTGAGATTTTAAAAAAAAACAAACAAACAAACAAAAAAAAAGAAAACACAACACAACGGGAATGCCTACAACGGGCATAGGATGAACGTATTGATCTGCTGTACTCCGCGGTTTGCTGCAAGAGAAGGGAAGGAGGGAGCGGACTCAGCGGCGGCGACGCCCCCCCGCCCCCCGGCTCGGCTGCTCTCCCCCCGGTGCCGGGCAGGGGAAGGCACCGGCGAGGAATAATAACCCGCCGTTGTCCCCCCGGCACGGCGCTGGAAAGCCGCGTTGCCCTTCACACGGAAGCTCTCAGCCTGCCGGACAGCTTCGGAAAGCCTTTCATCCGGAGAGAGGCACCGAAACATCCCGCCGCCCGAGCGCCTCCCGCCCCACCAAAGCGCACCGTGCGCCCTGCAAGACACCGGCCGGCCGGACACCCGCCCGGCCCTGGCTGCCCGTCCCCACCTGCGGCCGCGGTGCCCGGCTCCTCCCGCTCGGCGAGCAGCGCTCCTGCAAACCGGAGCTCGGCGCGGGTCCCGCCGCCTACCCGCGCTGCAGCGGCGGCGGCCGGCGGCCCCCCCGCGGCGGGAGGGGGCGGAGCACCGCCCCGGGGCGGGGCCGCCCGCGGGAGGGCGGGGTCGCCCGGGGGCGCGGGGCCCCGGCCGCGGCGGGGGGGGACGAGGGCCCGGTGGTGGGTCCCTCAGCCGGCCTGCATCGGCCCGGCCCTCTGGTAACTGAAGGGTAGCCCACGGTGCCGCAGACACAGCTTGGAAAAAACAAAACCCAACAAAAACAACAAAAACAAACAAAACCAACCCAAACAACAACAAAAACCACCTATGAGGAGCGGCTGAGGACTTTGGGTTTGTCTAGTCTGGAGAAAAGGAGGCTGAGGGGCGACCTCATGGTTCTCTACAGCTTCCTGAGGAGGGGAAGTGGAGAGGGAGGTGCTGAGCTCTTCTCCCTGGGATCCAGCGATAGGACGCGTGGGAACAGTTCAAAGCTGCGCCAGGGGGTGTTTAGACTGGACATCAGGAAGCATTTCCTTACCGAGGGGGAGGTCAAACACCGGAACAGGCTTCCTAGAGAGGTGGTCGATGCCCCAAGCCTGTCAGTGTTTAAGAGGCATTTGGACAATGCCCTTATCAACATGCTTTAATGTTTGATCAGCCCTGAATTGGTCAGGCAGTTGGACTAGATCGTCGTAGGGCCCTTGCAATGGAAATAGTCTGTTCAATTCCATCCTATTCTAAAACCAAACAAACGGCAGATGAGTCAATTGGGAGTGAATGGAGGGTGTTCTCTCAGTCGGGGTGGGGTGGGGGATGCTGAGGCCCGCAGGCAAGACAGGCAGAGACACCCCGAGGACCAGCTGTATTCCAGGATCTGCAACCAGCGGGCACATTAGAAATGACAAAGCTCCATTCTCACTTAGCTTTAGAAAGGGATCGAGCCATGTGCCAGGCCCGTCTCCGAGTCAGCTGCCTTAGCGGGCTCAAAGCTAGCAAACTGCAGTTCCTTGTAGCCAGTCTGGGCTAAAAATAAAGTGAAGGAATGCTGAGCTGTATTTGTGGAGCTAAAAAATTGCTGATTGTCCATAAAATGCAGAAAATATGTGCAGGAACTTAGGAAATTGCAAACCATGAGGAAGTAGAAAGGAGGTAGAATCCAGATGGTACCATGCAGAAATAAGTAGAAGCAGTGAACAGAATGCAAAACAGAGCTGTAGTTGAGAATGTGGCTTTCAGATGCTCTGGAATAATTGCCTACCTTTTCAAGCACAGATGATGACTTGGCCAGTAAATAGGGCAGTGGATTTGGGCTGTGGAAACTTAGAGGTAGCCGCTGGCCAAGCTGCGCAGTTGTCTGAACTTGGTCTGGGTGTTATCCTATGGTGTGTGTTTCAAATTCCCAGCTATAAAATGGTAATTTCACATGGCTATGTGTAAAAATCTACTTTTAAGAAACGTACGTGTTCAGGTGGGGAAGAACAGGTAGTAATGTGGGAAAGGCTATTAATTTATTCATAGTTCTACTGGATTTCTTCTTTGTGGCAAAAATCAGCTAGGGAATTTGTGCTTCATTCCCATAAAGTTTTCCAAAATTCTTACATGAAAAGTATTATACAAATGCAACATACTAAATATGTCTTAAAGCAATACTGCACAAGAGGAGTGTGGTAGCATTTCAAAGATTTTCATTCTATTTGTTGCTTTTTTTTTCTCTCCATGCTGCTCTCTTTACATATATGTGTATTGTCAGGAATCCTTGTATTGTGTCAGACCTTTTTCTTGGGATGTGATTAAAAGCCTCTCTACTTTTTGCAGATATCACCAACAGAAATATTAGAAAACTGGACAAGTGCAGAATCATGAGGAAAAAGAGGAAGGAAATGCCCACCTGTTTTTAAAGTTGACAAGGTGGAAACTCAGCAAAACCAGAGTGCACCAAACTGGCATCTTGCCCTAGTAGCAGAATGACCCACATTGGTTTAGGAAGAGGAAAAAAACAAGCTATTTCGTCTAGTGTATATGCCAAAATGAAAAGCATTAGCAAAAACCTGCCCAAAACCTTCCACCAGAATGTCAAAAAACAGAAGAATGAGGTTGGGAGCAGAAACAGTGGATTAAGAGCTCACATCAATGCGCTTCTGTAGAGGAATCTTTCTACTTTCAAATTGTGTAAAAGAACCAGGCCTGCTTTTTAAAAAAGGGAAAGGAGTATTTTTAATCATACAACTAAAATAGCTCAACCTCGGCGATTATTTGGAAGATTTCTACAGAGAAGCCCCAAAGGCTTTTTTTTTTTTTTCTTTTTTTAATTTTTAAGGCTAATGTTGCAGAATGACTGAATTCTACCTTTTGTAACAAATCATTATTCTTAATTATCCAGCAAAAAGCTACCTGGAACCAGCTTAAGTTAAAAATATCAGCAATATGCTAAAAGAAGGAAGTATAAAAATAATTGCATGTAAAACCAAAATAATTACAAGGGTAGGATAACTATCCCAAGCCAAACGTACATGCAGGAAATTGGTGGTCAGCTGACCCTTTAAAGAATTCCAGACATGCTGATTTACAGGCATCCAGTCAAAATACAAAACATGTCTGAGGATGCTGGTACCCTGGCAGAGGGCGGCAGCTTGCGACCTCAGCTTTCCACCCAGCTGGTGGGGGGATGGCCACGCTGCTCCTGAGCGACCTAGCATAGCCTCGGTTTGCTGGTAGACCTTACAGTGCTGTGGCACATCTCCATCAGATCAATGTACATCCTGCTTTGTTCTGCTGGATATTTCTTTACGAATACGTAGTCAGTGCTATTACAACCAAAGACCATAATTTCTGTGACAGCATCATTTAATCCCGGTAGCTTGGCAGCTGTTTTATGAGTGGCTCAGCCACCCAAGTTGGAAGGGCAAGGAGACTGAGGGCACTTTAGCCATTCCTGCTCAGGAACTCTGACTCTGTGCATTACTGGTGCAATGCAACTGCTATAATTAGCACACATTCATGTTTTAGATGAGATTAAGCCCTTTTTAAAGACCCTGTAGTGAGTGAAATGATTATCATTAGAAGACAGAATCAAGTGCATGTCTACACATCCTTTTAACCAGTGGAAATCAGGGAGCAGAGAAAAGGTCAGAGCAGAACTGATCTCAGGAGGAGTAGAGTTGGACTCTGGAGGACATGGAAAGGAAAAGACTTTACAGTTTTCCATTAACATCAGGCTGTAAAGGCTTTCCAGTATTGTCCGTTTCAAGGCAGATGGGAAAACTGAGCATCTTGGGAAAAGACTAATCCTTGTAGCTATGAACAGAACATCAGAAACAGTTGAAAACCCATCACTTTTGGATGTTTTCAATAGTAAACTCTGAACCAATACAACTGCTGAGGCAAGGATTATACAATGTCTTTAAAGTCAGTAAAATACCATATGTACACGCATATTTAAGTAACTTCTATTTTTAACCTGTTGCGTAGCTCAGGATACAACTATTCCTTATGAGTATGACTGAAAAAGCCCCAATAATTTAGAAACATGATTTGCATAGCAATTTCTGAAGTGAAGCGTGTGGGAAAGGGTGGATTAAGTAGAAAAAGGGAGAAGGGTGAATCACACGGGACGTTAAAGACACAGGAAATGGAGACATTTAAGAACTCACTCTCAATTGCATTAAGTCTTCTTTGCGTAGGGTAGAGACTTAAGCTCACACACTGCTTGTCAATGACGGTGGAGTTTCTTGGCACGAATATCTGACAGAGGGAGAACAGATACTATTAATGTGGATCGTACTTCTCCATATCCCATCTGGGTAGAGACATCATATATTTTCTCGGAGGGCAAAACTGGCTTAAGAAGTTCTTGTCCTTGCTGCCACCTATCTTATCTCATAGCTGTGTGTTCCCATATCTACCCTGCAGTTTATTGCTCCTTCAGTTGCCAATGCCACTGTAATTCAGACTATACATTAAAAGGAAAAAAATTAAAGAGGTATTATAGCTTATTATTAAATTTCATTATTTGGCAATCCAAGGTACATCACAGCTCCACAAGACTGATACAGATGAGGAAGAGTGTGTGTATGTGAGAAGAAAAAGCAGATGGGGGCAAAATATGGGACTGGTTGCTTGTTAAACCAGCTTTGTCACAAAAGAAAATGGATCAAGGAGCTACAGCTGCATCACTAGACCAGTCGCTTGTAGAAAGATGGTTTCTCCTTTTTCGTTTTGCCCATCACAGATGCCAAATAACTTACTACTAGGAAAGAATTTGTTCTTCTGACAAAACTCCAGTAGCAAATCAAATTATTTCATTTGCATTAAATCATGCAGGAAGGCACCCAAAATAAAAATGCTGACAACCATAGTTGCCAATAGAGAAAGTAAAAGATTCAGCAGTATTAGTCACTGCAAGTTATTAAAGTAGGTGAACCTGACAGACATAGCTTCTTTTCCTCCAGTATTTGCTGGGGCATTCGGGAAACCTGTATGAGTCAAACAAACATGTGAAGTCGGCACACCAAATTTACATTAAGGTTTCATCTTCCTTTAAACAGAAGAAAAGGGCTTTTTTCTTTCAAGTGTTCAGCACCCAACTGGTAAGTGATAAATGTTTTATTCCCAGATCACAAGTTTGACTTTTGACGTCTAAACTGTGTAACTGCATTGGAGAGCTGCATGATGAGGAAGTGACGCTTCATCTGTTCCGGCAAGACGCATTTCCCAGGCAACGTATTAGAAGAACTGAGTATTTTCACAGGATGTCTTACCCTGCGAAATGTTAGAGAGGCTGCTGAGAGAGGTCCATTTGTGAGGCAGACCCTGAAGAGCTTCCATATCATAACGCTGGAGAACATTCTGTAGTATCTTCTCACAACATTTCCTAAGCCTGCAGGGATGCTGCTTAAAAGATCAATTTCTAAGATAAGTCTGGGTGACATACGCTATTTTTTATGAAAAAAAAGAAAAAAGTATGAAAAGATCATGAAAATATTACTGCTGAATGATTGAGCAGAAGCAGCAAGAAAAGTGACATCAGATTACAAAATATTTGCGGTTGCTTCAAGATACTTGCTGTTGCCTCTATCGTCAAGCTTCTAGGTCATTATCTACATGGAAAAGTACACAAAACATGTACCAGTTCAACAAAAATGTTCTTTTTTCCTCCAAGCATTTTGTCATTTCATCATGGTTCACAATGTTGATGGAAATGCAGATGTTCGCAGTTCAGCATCTTTGAAACAGATGACTAGTCATTCGCTTACTTCTGCCTTCCATTTTTAAACAGGAGTTCTGCTATTTAGACATCCACTGTCCTTTCAACTGTAACATGAACCAATCCGTGTGCTGAGGTTATTTTATTAACTTCTGCTTTTCACTATTTGCAACACTAAATTGTTTAACTAACCAAAACTTGCAAAAGCAGTTGAACTTCATCTCCAGGACAGTCTTGCATTTGTTTAATTTGACTGACTTACGAACTGGTGTGGTGTTTGTATTGCAGGCAGAGCCAAAAGTCTCATTTTTGGAATAGCATTCATGCACACAGAGTCCCTGGGAAATTATGCGGAGCGTACAGAGGCACGGGTGTCCACCTAGGCAAACCCAGTGGGAACAATCCAGTCAAAGCCTCCTTCCCAGAGAAGTTTTCTTGTTGTGATACAACAGTCATTCATATAATGGACATATTTTGCTCACACACTATTCTGGTGATAGAGAACATAGAAATGTCAAGATGCTCTTTCAGAGAGGGAAACTTTTGAACTGTCAAGTGCTTAAAAGAGAGGCAATGCCAACAGTGAGAGGTAATATCTTTTATTAGACCAGATGATGCACTGGTGAAGAACAGGCTGGCTTTCATGAACACAAGAAGCCCTTCATCTTATTGAGGGTGGTGGCCCAGTTGATGGAGGCTGAATTCCATCCAAGGCCACAGTTCCACGAGATGAGAAACTGGGTCCTAGAGCACAAAGCACTGGACCAAAAACACTGCAGTTACTTGACACAAAGTAGTACAAACTTGTAATGCCAGCTGAAGTGTAATACATATTTTGCAGAAACAATTTTGTCCAAGCGGATTTTACAGTGGATCAGATATCATCTGCCAGCCCCCAGGGACCACAACACTAGTGTAAACACCATCTCCTATGCTCTGACACGACAGAAGCGATACTGTGTGCTCGCACTTCATATGGATGAAATTTATACTGTCAAGTGATGCCGTAGCACAAATCTGGTACCAATGAATAAGAAAACACAGTCTAAACCAAAAGCACTTGTTTAAAGTTACCTGCTATTTATGAAGGGTTTTCCATTCTAAACATAGATGAAATGCGCTCACACACAGACTGAAATCCTGTGGTACTTCCCAGTAAAGTGATGGTTTTTAAAAAAAAACCCTGTCATTAATATGCTGAAACTTTGTAGTTCTAAGCTGAAATGGAAAAACAGCCTTGTGACCATCACTGAATTTAGTAATGATGGAGGAAGCTGGTATTTGGCATGAAACAAAAGAAACACATTTAGTGAAATTCACATCTGATATTGATACTTTCCTACATGGGAAAAATGATCAGAACATACAAACCGGCCTATTACTACAGATATAGAGGGGAAAATGCAGTAGAATAGTATTATCAGCATTGTTATGCAGCTAAATTCCTCCTACATAGACACATTCATGTGACCTAGGCTAATGAATGTGCTCCTGTCTGTCTTGAATGACAATGAAATGCTGCTGGGGGAGAAAAGAAGAAAAATCCAGAATTATCGAGGAATTCAGAAATCCAGAAGGGTTGTCTCAGGGAGGAACTGTATGAATACACCTGCATTTAAGGTTTTTCAGTCTTACTTCCACTCCAGTCTGTATTTTTGCCGGTGGGAGAAGGGTAGAATTTGCTAGTTCCCATCGCGGGGAAAAACAGCCACACCCTTGTGGTTTCAATCACAGGGATTCATTAATAAGCAGTCGTTGATTTGTTAATGTCACATAATCACCTGATGATCAGTGTGCTACACAAACGGGATCAGTATCAGCAATATATCAGATAACCAGGAATGTTAACAAACACCTACAAATGCCTGAACACCTTTCTATGAATAATTCCCCAAATTTCAGCTCTCCCCCACGTGCACAGAGACACAGGCACCCATAACTCACGTACTCCATGCCGACGGGGTGATGTCTTGCATTGTCCAGCCAGGTTTCTCTTCCCTTACCACGAACTTGTATGCTTTGTTTAGACTTCTTTTGAAGCTGAATCCATTTTTCTTTCTTTCTTTTCTTTCTTTCTTTTCTTTTTTTTTTTCCAGAAGTCTCTCAGTAATTTCCTGGTTACTATTTAATCCAGCTGATGGCCATCTCTTAAGCAAACTTCATTATTGTTATTTTCCTCTTTTGCATGACCTGCTTTGGGGCAAATGCCCTTGCAAGCGGTTTTTGGGACTCTCTTCAGTCACATTTTTCCCACTCGCATGCTGTCACGTCAGCGGCTGTTACCCTCCCCAAGGCACCAAGATGGAGGCCGTGCACATTGACACCATCACCCAGATAAGGAGCCACATGTTTCGCCCAACACCTCCATCCCCAATTCTGAGCCAGTCATCCTCAGCCAGGCTGGTGCTTGTGCACGTCTAGGATGTGATTCAGTTCCTCCTAAGAGGAAACAGCTAAAAGAGATCAGAAACCTACACAGTAGACATCTAAATTAGGGTCCCAGCTCCGGCCTTTAAAGAATGAGTACTTTGTTTAAAGCATTTTGCTAAATGGGAAAGTAGAAATGAGGCTGGCCTGGCTTGTTGTGTGTGGATAAAGCTAATTGCAAGAAGCGTGTGAGCTGCAGGCTTTATGCGGTGCCTCCCTTACCAAGACACCTCATGAGAAGTTCCCTTCCTGAAGTCACTTGTATGTTGACCTAACTTCACTGAATTTAGTTACAGCTCTGATTTCCTCCCACTTGTCTTTGTGTGGCCCAAGGACTTCTGTAACAGCTATGTGAGGGATTTGGGGGTTGGCTTTAAAGTGTCCTGCACATGGTTGAGTCTGCGCCAGAGGTTTGTAAGCCAGCGCTTGTTCGCACGCAACTGTGGCTCCCTTCATTTCCTTGCAACATGTACAGCGTCAGACCCTAGTCTCACGCTTGGTGGTAGTGCTGCCTAAGCTGCTTTACCAGCTCAGTTCTCGCCTCCCTGTTCATGACTACTCGTTCCCATCGCCTCCCTGAACCACCCTCGCAGCCGCTTGCACAGCTAGGTGGTGGAACGGGGACAGCCTGGAATGATTCAGAAAAAAGAGTTTGTTTTCCAGCCAAATCAGTTTACCATGCGGCTGCACACACACACCTGATTTGGCTCGGTAAGGGGATAACACAGGCGTGAGAATTTGCAAGGGGAATGGGAGCTCTGTTAGGCACTATTGCCATTTAAAACAATGTCTGCGTAACCATGTCCTCCGAGGCCATAAATTAACTTAAATGAATGAGAAAATCTTGCTAGGGAGATTTCTCAGGTGGTGCACACCTGTTATTGAAGCTCCAGCCATGCTTGCACAGTATTTTTCAACTCCTGAACATTTGGAAGGGCCACTGGAGAGGTCTGGCCCTGCACGGCTCTTGAGCTTTCAGGGGGAGATGAGATTTTGCGGTACTTTACGGATGGTGACTGTCTTCTCAGGGATCAGATGCTAAACTAAATCCTGGGAGCACACAGCCACCAGGTAGCATGCTGCAAAGCCGGTTCCTGTGCTCTGGAAAAAGGGGATGTCGTGGTATACAGCAAACGACCTTTGCAGCAGCCACACACTTGCGTAAGCAACCCAGTGCGTGAGCCTCTATTGTTTCAACTGCTTCTTCCAAGACACAGTTTATAACTGTTGCCTCAGTATTTACTCTTATTTAACCCCATTAAATGCATTGGAGAGCTGAGCTGTAACTCAAAATTGGCACATGCCCTGTAAAAGGAAGATCACATTTTTTTATCTATCACTGACGCTTTCTTTTAAATTCAGAGCTAAATGTCAGTGGATAAATATTTAGCAGCAGCAGCCTTCTGGTTTCCTCCCTTAAATATGTATATCATCCTCCCTTAAATATCAATACCATCGCGTTGCTAATTTGAGGAGGTCAGAGTGATTTTCCATACGTATTATTTTCTTTCAAAAATACCCTCTGTCGAAACAGAAACATTTCCATGAAATCATGGCAATTTTGCTAACAAATTAGTTGCCTTTTTTTCTTGAAGGAGAAGGAATGACAAGGAATGTCAAAATTTCAATTTAATAGTGTTGAGGTAGCATATTAGGCACTACTGTACCTAGCACCACATCAAATTATTCTATTTTTCTTTTGCTGTGTAAATGAGAATATCAGCTGTTTCTATTATTGTTACATGAGGCTACATGACTTTTCCAAGATACTAAAACCAGCTGGATTTCTGGCCAGGTCTGTAGCTGAAAAATTTTGCTGAAATATTAGATGGGTACAGCTAAACTGAAAAAAATTTCCTACTGTGAATGCAACTTATACAAGAGAAACCAAATCCTAGCACACACCACCTCTTTCATGCCCTAGAAATTTCAGAATCATTTGCATACTGACCTGGAACAAGCTAAATTTAAGAATTTAAGAAATAAGTTTTTGGAGTAGCCCACCCTAGTGTGTATTTTCACTCTGTGTGTTAAATGGTGTGAGTCTTGTTAGGTACCGCTGCAATATCTCATACCACTCTCCATGGCTGCTTCAAGGTGCCTTTCTGGGGCAGCTTTTCAAAATCACCAGCAGAAACCTGTGCTAGCAGGACTTCAGCTGGCAAAATCCTTTGCTCCAGATAAAATCTAA
Source organism: Burhinus oedicnemus (assembly GCA_008921705.1). Taxonomy (NCBI): domain Eukaryota; kingdom Metazoa; phylum Chordata; class Aves; order Charadriiformes; family Burhinidae; genus Burhinus; species Burhinus oedicnemus. The sequence continues at coordinate 50,748 of VFFE01006530.1, forward strand.
AGTGCCTGTAAGATGTAGGGCAACTGGTTATGAGAAAAGCAGTTTCTTTCACAACACAGAAAAGAGAGTCCAGGTGCCTGCTTAGTTATTTGTCAATTAGACACCAATTTGTAAATCCACAGTGGGCGGTGGGTGGCAGAAGTTGGAAGAATAAAATACCGGGTGTGCCCAGGTTGCCAGATGATTTTGGGTTTGAAGTCGTTTTCAAGTGCAAACTTGTCGCTGAGCTTCAGTCTGGGCACACAAGTACAGAGTTCATCCTGGCTCTGGAGCCTGCTGGAAACAGAATTTAAATAGATCCAAACTCTCATTGATAGGATCTATGCAAATGGCCAAAAGCCAAGCCAAATCAGCTTTTCATTTCACAGTGTCAACCAGCAGTCAGGCTTGCTTTGAGTTTCATCTTATGGGGGCTCGGGAATGCATGCAAATAAAAATGAGTAAGGAGCAGCTGATAGCTCCTCAGGGGGAAACTTCATTCAAAATATGTCTTACAGCCTGGTTCTCTGCTCAGTTACGCTGACTTGATGCATGTGTGGGTTCACTGAGAAAGCTAGACCTTGTAAGGGTTGAGGTACTGCAAAGTGACACCACTAAATAGGGAATAAAGCTTTGTGAAGGAGGGCTTGAGGTTGTATATTTTCAGAGCATTTAATATTTAGAGTGTGTGAATTATGTGGGGAGCTTGTTCTGCTGGTAGGATTTCACAGAATCACAGAATGGTTTGAGTCGGAAGGGACCTTTATAGATCACATAGTCAGACCACCCTGCTTTAGGCAGGGACATCTTTCACTAGACCAGGTTGCTCAAAGCCCTGACCAACCTGACCTTGAACACTTCCAGGGATGGGGCATCCACAACTTCTCTGGGCCACCTATTTCAGTGTCTCACCACCCTCATCGTAAAAAATTTCTTCCTTATGTCCAATCTGAACCTATCCTGTTTTGGTTTAAAAATGTTGCCCCTTGTCCTGTCACTACAGGCCCTGGAGCCAAGTTTCTCTGTCTTTCTTATACACTCCCTTTATATAATGAAAGGCTGCAACAAGGTCTCCCCAGAGTCTTCTCTTCTCCAGGCTGAACAACCACAACTCTCTCAGCCTTTCTTCATAGGATAGATGCTCCAGCCCTTTGATAATTTTTGTGGCCTCCTCTGGACCCACTCCAACAGGCCCATGTCTTTCTTGTGCTGGGGATCCCAGAGCTAGTTGCACTACTCCAGGTGGGTTCTCATGAGAGCAGAGTAGAGGAGGGAGAATCACCTCCCTCGGCCCTGTGGCCATGCTTCTTGTTATGCAGCCCAGGCTTTCTTGCCGAGTCATATCTCATTTTTTATTCACCAGCACCTCCAAGTCCATCTCTGCAGGACTGCTCTCAATCCATCCATCCCCCAGCCTCTGCTGATACTGGGGATTGCCCCGATGCAGGTACAGGACCTTGCACTTGGCCTTGTTGAACTTCATGAGGTTCGCACAGACCCACTCCTTGCCCCAACCCTTGTCTTCCATCAAGTTTAGTGAAGTTTTCACATAATTCTTAAAAATCGGATCATAATGAAGGTAAATTACTGCACTAGATAACGGAAGGTATTTTTTTACTGGGGAGGGAGGGGACACCACCACCACCCCTCTACGCAAGGTGTGGCTATATGTGACACTTAACAGTGCATTCTCTAAAAAGAGCTATTAGCAGCTACTACAAAGCTCCAAATTTTGGAGGAGGCAAGGTTGAAGAGAGGGGCAGGTTTCCTGGACCGTTAGGACAACTGGCATCAGCTGGAGAGAAAACAGGCAACCTTTTGCATTTACAATCTTTTATCAGTTCTTAGAAATATACTGCAACACCTATTGAATACATTAACCACAAGTGGTTTTGTGTCAATAACTGAAACCTCTGAATCTACAAATTCACAGCTACTTAACACCTGGCTGAGGCTATTTGAAAAAGTCATATTTTCATTTGGCTGCCCATCTGAACAGCTGAAAAAACAAGAGCAACCATCCTACCTTTTTTGTCAAAACCATAAATGTTAATGATTCAGTTTTGCTTTGCTTCCCCCCCACCCTCCCCCCCTTGGGATTTGGAGAAAATGCTACCTTTCAGCTGCAGGGAAGCAAAGAGCTAGGCTCTCTGAAAGAGGCCGTGTTCTTGGGTACAGTTCTTACTGAGAAGGCTGCGGGTTTGGTGGGTGCAGTTCCTTCCTCCTTGTGAAAGGCCTCACACACTCATTGCACTTAGCTTGGAGCGGGGGGCCTCCAGCACCAGGGTCTGGGTTGCTGTGAGCTGCGTGTGCTCGGTCTCATTCTAAATGAAGATGTAATGTGAAACAAAAATTCACTGAAAACTCCAAAACACAACAAGTTGAGTCTGTAGTTTAGCTGTCAGGGCATTCACACAAGGGAGGGGATATTGGGAGCCAGCCCTCGCTTTGAACCACATGCAGTGTAAAGTACTTCTGCCAAGAAATCCTCTGTCAGGGATGCGTTGGCCTCTGCTGTAGTAATGACTGAACAGAGGAGAGACAACAGACATCCTCGGTTACCTGAGGAGGTAACATCCATCTGACAACAAAGGATCCAACATTCGACAATGAATTTGGTGAAATCCAGTGATAGGACCCATTTGGGCATATCTGACTGCTCTGTCTTCTTTATAATGCTGAACTGTTACAACAGCTACCCCTCCTCATACATCTTTCCCTCTCTGTCTCATTCCAGTTTTGTTTTGTTTTTCTTCCTGATTATGTCTGCAGTACATTTGAACTGTTCTGATCTGCAGGCATCCTACATGTTTTTCAACGGAGGAGTAAATTTATGTGGTGGATGGAAGCCTGCTGTCCATACCCTTGCTTTTCTTAGTTATCTTTCAAGGCTAAAATAGTCCACTGACCCCCCAAAGAAAATTGGTGATCTACTTTAAATACAGAGATCTTGATAGTGATAAATGAGACTTGACCCAGCTGTGAAGCTGGATTTTGTTATGACTTCAGTGACCACTGAAGTCCTTGAAGCTGATGAAGGCCTGGCAGATGGTGGTGTTGCTTTGAAGAGACAGGCATTGTGGTAGTGTCAGGAACATGGGAGGATTTCATAGGTCATCAAACATCACTGAAGTACAATTTAGAAACCATAGGACCCCCCATATGATAGAACAATCATCAGTAGGCAGGAGCTACAAAAGTGAGAAGTAGTGAATTTTCAGTATGGAGAGGTTATTTCAGATGGAAGACATAGATATCCTTTCTGCAATCTCACAGGCATCAAGCCAAGGTACGATTCTGCTGTCAATGAAATCAGTGGAGTTTTTTTCTCTGTTTGAATACCACAAGTAAACGCAGGGTTTTTTCTTTTGCTTCAGGCATACAGTGTTTGTTACATCCTCTTTTGCCTATTTTTTTCTATTCACTTTCTATTCTCTATTTAAATGTTTTGTATTTGTTTTCTTCCCTTTGCTTGGCATTTGGATTCCTTTTTATAAAAGATAACGACATATGGGAGCATAAAAAAGAGTCGCTCTGGCTTTATGGGATCTGAGCCCTGGGTTACAAATCTTGCTGTACTAAAGGAAGTGACTATTCTGCAGAGCGCTGCTGAGGCCGCCCTTGTGGGGCAGTTTGGTAAGCCCACACTTGGCCAAGGCTTCCTGCTATTTTGGTACTTCTGCAGTGGTGAACCAGCCACAGCAGACCAATGTACATTGAGATAAAAGACACCAATTTCGTGGCTGCCCAGCCTATGCAAATGTCACCCCTTGCTCCTGGCTCATCCCCCATGGAAATACCCTGCTACCGCAGGCCACCTCGAGACCTGCTGGCTTGTCTGATCTCCTCTGCACCCCCATCAGTTGTCACTGATGGCCAAAGGCAGAACAGCTCTTAGGCTTCAGGGGAGCAAAAGCCATCGAGCAACACTGAATGGTTCGCTTTATCAGCTGAGACTCTGAATGAAGGAAATCACTAGGAATAATTAATAATGGAGGCACTGGCAGCAATGTAGGCTGATTCTTGTTGTGGAGGTAAATGAGTGCAGAGTCTCCCCATCAATTCTCAGCATTGCTTAGCAGCAGTGAGATATGTGTTAATAGCTGAGAAAGAATGTGCTAGATTTAAGGAGTTGATAATTAAGGTGTTTTAAGCATTTATAGCAGCGAAAGGGGGAATTAATCTTCGACTATTAAGACAAACTAGATAGCTATTTAAAATAGCATTTCCAATTACTGCTTTCCCAGAAAAGGGGTAATGAATTCTCCAAAAGGCTCTCTGTTCTATTTTTGACAAGATCACTTTGTACAGGTCAATTGACTTAGGTGATCTAATCAATCCATGCAATAAAATGCACTGGGACCCTGAGAATAGAAGGTATGCCAGTGATTCTAATTTTATTTAGGAAAAGTACTAACGTCATCAGAAAACACGTAAAAGGACTGTTGTTCAGCACTTTACCCATAGTTGCAGATAAGTTGGTTGCAGGTGCAGATGCCTGTTGTCAATGGGATCAGTGTGAGATCATTAGACCGTCCGTGTAAAAAAGCATAAAACCAAATTGTACTGTCAAAGTATCACAGAGACTTTCCATAGGGTTTTTGTGTGGTCTCAAGGAGAGGATGGTGTTTATTTTTGGAGACCCAGTGGGTAGCTCCCAGTGGACTCTGATTTCTTGCAGTGTTAGCAAGAAAAACAGTTTCTAGCTTCTCAAAAACCAGGTAATTCATGGTAAAATTACAATTGCTGTATGTCATAGAATGCCTCTGCTTTTGCCACAGTCCCCCAGTTTAACAGGCTATCTGAAGTAATTTCAGTCTGTTGTTGGAAGGCAGGGGACGCAGTAGTAGTATAATATTAGTATGCCCAAAAGCTGTTCCAGGGACATCTCTCAACTAAACTTATATCCTCCTCAGACTCAGCTCAGGGACAGATGTCCTCTTTTGAAGCCAGTGATGTCAAGTTTCGGGGAGGGAAGGAAAAGAAGGAGATGACTATGGTAGGCTGAGACGGGTTTGAGCCATCACAGAATGGTCACTTTTTATTTCATGTTGTGTCCACTTGCTTTGGTGGGCGCGTGGCTGGGAGTGGACGGCTGTGGGACCTGGCCCCATGCCATATCTGTGCACAGACTTCCCGAAATTGGAGTTTCAGGGTTGAGAAAGGGGAAACATCTATGGAGGAATCCTCATACAGACATCCTTGCTTACAGGTTATTAAATAACAGCAAATGCTTTCAATTCCAGCAGCACAAGCAGACTCTGCGAATACTGCTCTCGCATACTTCACAGTATTTTATTTGAGGTACTAGATTTCATACCTAACTTTTTAGGAGGACAGCTTTTGTTTTGATCAAAAATATTGGTCTCTGCTTTTTCAAAAATGGACATTGGATTTTAATTTTCTCCAGAATGGCTACTGGAATTAAGATCCTGATGGTACTTGTGTCGGTATTACATAGCCACCTGTGGCTGGCGAGCACATGGATGAACCTGCGCTGGGTGGGATGCTGGAGACTGCAGTTTTTGTGTTCCGTTCACACCACAGTTAGTTACAGAAGACTCGGAGGCAGTGCAGGGACCTGTGCCATTGAAAAACAACAAAAAAACCCAGCTGGTGTTGCTCTCAGGTGCTTATGACATCACTGCATGCGTTAGAAATGAGTAATTTATACTCTGTTTTCCCGACACCCTGAGACAGGCACAACCGGAGCGTAACCACCACTTTGCCCGCACCGGATGGCTGGAGGAGGCAACATAAAAGCTTTAGCAAGTCCCTGAAGACACACGCTGCCAGCGGGTATTCGCACCGAAGATCACGGCGTCGTTCCTACGCCGCACAACGCCAGGCAGGGACGCTGCGAGCCGGGTTTGGCTGGCGGCGGGGAGAGCGCCCAGCAGGGGGAGGCAGAGCCCGTCGGGTCCCTCTGCCGGGGCCGAGTTCACTTGAGTGCAGGCCGGTGAAGAGCTTCAGTCCCTCAAAGCTCTCCTAGTAAACGCCTGTCTCCCTCAGCTCCAGCGTTTTGAGGCAGGTCCTTCCCCCTCACACCCGGGTAAGGGAGCTGCGCCGAAGCGCCGGGGTTGGCGATGCTCCGTCATGTCCTGCAAACTAGGCTGCCCTCGAAATGCAGGGCTTGAACTCAGCCTCCTGCTGCCCTGGGCTAAGATCCTCGGGTCTGTTTAAACCAGCGTGGAGACCTTTTCTGATTGGTGAGAAAGACGGGTGTTTGCCTAACCTCAGTTTTGCCAGCCAGTATGGTACTTAGACCATGTTGTCTCATGCCAGTTTAGCTTATTTCATTATACACAAAGATCTGCAGGAAGTCACTCATCTTCAGAAGTTTTGAATCCAAGTACTGTCATCTGCAAGATAAGGGAGACTCATAATAGCTGTGCTTTTAAAAGGCCAGCTAACAGCCTTTTTCCACTTTACAGAAGAGGAGGAGGTACAAAGATCAAGATTCAGTACTAATATGGTCCGATACTGCAAGGGTGAATATACAAAAGCCCATAAGTAAGCAGAGGAATAATGAGCGATTGTGCTGATATTTATTACTGGCAGGTAGGAAAGAAATTAGGTCAGCTGTTTCTCTTACCTCACCTGCCCTGGCACAGGTTGCTGGCATCATTGCCCGTTCTCCGTTAAAGCTGTTGTTCACATTTAGAACTGGGATGTTTGCTGAAAATGCTACTCCCTCCAAATTTAGACTGTGTAACTTACCAAAATGTGTAGTAAACTTTGTTTCAGTCACAGAAAAGTTAAACGGCCTCATGATGTCAGCCTTAGCGATACTGAATTTCAGGGGGAAAAAAAGGTCAGGCAGAATTCAGATGGAGTGAAAGAGAAGGTCCAGATGTAAATAGCAGGTTAATACTTTTCTGTGCTGACTGTTGTGTAATAAAAGATTTTGTCAAATAAGGAGAGTATTTCCCTGTCTCAGGGGGAGTTATAAGGACAAAATAAGCAACGTTCAGACCTCCCAAGTCTGGCACCTGCATTAAGCTTAAAAATAATGTACTTGGCCTCAGCAGGGAGATCCAGAGCTCCTTATTTAGACTTACAGGATAACAGGTACCTCTGAAGCAATATCTAGAAGGTCTGTATGCAGAGAAACCCAAAGGAAAAGAATAGCTGGTAGGAAACATCACATACCCCTTCTGCAATGTAAGAATCTAAGTCTTGGTGTGCCTTTGAGGAAGGTTTCCCGATTTAAAAAAGAGCAAGGTAAATAGAGAGAGATATGCAGGTGGTGGCTGCGGATGTTGTCTGACCAGTCAAAGAGTAAATATCCATTTTAACAAGTTCCCTTCCTGCTTAAAGGCAGTGCCCAGGGATATCTGCTAATGTTCATGTTAATGCTGTTGTCCTGTGCTACAAGGCAAAGCAACCATTCTCAGGTCCTTCAGCTGAAAAAAGGCAGAAAAATTATGACTTCAGGCCAGTAATGGTTTAAGGACTGTTTACACAAAACTTCTCAGCCCCTAACTTGGGTTGGATGAGACTCTGATTAAAATAGCCCACCTTCCTTAAGGTAGCCACAAGTTCCAGTAGAAATACAGTTTAAGCATCTGCCCCAGAGCATTGTCGTTTAACTTCCTCAGGGTAAGCCACACCTTGAGTCAAAATGAGTTAAAATTAGTATAAAAACTATGTATGGAGCAGGCTGTGCTGTAGATCCAGCTTATAAATTTACCTTGGCTCAGACTCAAGTGCAAAGGCAGTGGCTACAATGACATTTTCAGGCAAATCAGAAAATGATCATCATTTGGTTAATCTTTGTTGCCTTGTTCGTAAGAGCAGACTTAGTTCAGTTCAATAAAGTATTTAACAAGCTCAGTTATGTTTTGGCTGGTAAAAAGGTACTTTCCTACACATTCTGTGGCAAATAAATCCATTAGTCATTCTTAGATTCATGGAAAGTAGACAGGGAGAATGACCAGTAAGTTTATCTCTGTGTCTATCTCACCTTCAATGAAAAATTATTCCCTGTGTTGCATTTTGAATATTTAATCCAATCTTTGTTGAATATAAGAAATGCAGGCTATTTCTTATGCAAGATAGTGCATAATCCAGAACATTTTACTATTCTTATTTAATGTAAATTTTTTATTCTTTAGTTTCACTTCATTGCCTTCGTTACACCTGTTTCCACCACTGAGAAGTCCAAAACTACCCTGTGCTTCCATGGGATGGTGTATGTGTGCATATAGTACATTTATTAACATGTTCATGCGTCCTTCTAGTGACTAACAGATTCAGCTGACATCTTTGGAAATGCCAAGTTGTGTGAGAAATGTGAATTGAGGTACATTTGGTGTGGTTTTCACAGCTGAAGCTGAGCAGCAAGAAGTCTCTGATCGTA
>VFFE01006531.1:31751-78776 GCA_008921705.1 Burhinus oedicnemus
GGGGTTGGGGGGGGGGGGATGTGAGGGGTTTTAGGTCTCCGGTGCTGTCCGGCTGGCTCCTGCTGGCACTGCCCTTCTCCCGATGTTGGGTGCCAGGGGCAGGCAGGGGTCCCCCTGGGCCTGCCCGCACCCCTGCCTCCAACCCCTGCCCCCCCCGCCCAGGACCCCTTTCTGCCCCGGGCCTGATCCTGCCCCTCCAGGAGGGTTGAACTCAGCACTTTATATTCGACAAGTCAAACGGCACCAGCGGAAACCCCCTGCCCAGCAAGCACCCACGGGTGCTGCAGCACTCAAGGAGTGCAGCCCCCACACTGGGCACCCTTAGGGGGTCCGGGGTGGGGCTGTAGGTGGCACTGGGGGGGCTGGGGAGGGCTGGGGGACCAGATCCAAGTGCCTTCATGTGATTAAAGCTGTCAAACCATCTTGGAAAGGGGTGTCCTGTGTGTGAGTGTATGCATGCGTGGGCATGGACATGTGCGTGTCACTAGTGGGTATCCACAGGGCAGGGGACAGAGAGCCCCCGGGACCCCTAAATCCCCCGGGGAAGGGGGAATGCTGCAGGTTAGTGCTGGGGGAGCACCCTCGGGCTGCAGCGCTGTGGGGGTCACCCCTTGCCTCGTGCCAAGGGGCCACCCTAATGCTCCAGGGCAGACCCCCCCCCATCTGCTCTGTTACCCCCACCCTAACCCTTTTCCCCCGCTCCTGGAAAAAGGACCCTGATGCCACGGGGATGGGTATCCTGCCCTTTAACCGGGGGAAGGGGGAAGAGGGAGGGCTGAATTTACCATGGGGGCTGTGCCCCCCAGCTTTGGGGCTTGTGGGGCTGGGGAGTGGGGTGTCCCTTCCTCAGTTTCCTCCAAATAAGGTGTCGGATGCCCCCTGCATAGACTGGGGGGTCACTGGGAGGGACTTCTGACACCCCTGCCCCCCTCTGGCAGCCTGCTGCCAACATGCAGGCAGTGGGGGTCTTTTAGCTGCTCCCCCCCCCCGTGCCCTCATTGGCCCCGTGCCTCCCCTCATTAACGAAGTCTCTGTCCTCCTTGATGGTTGCACTAATTACTGAGTTCATTAGTGGCCCGACGCATCCAGCTGGGGGCCCGAGGAGGGGGCAAGCCCTCTGGGGCTGGCCTGGGGGTCGCCCACCCCTGTGTCACAACGGCGGGCTCAGCCCTGGGACTCAGCCACCGAGTGGAGAGCGGCCACCTGGGTGTCACACCCCACCCAAAACTCAGCCCCACACCCCCGCCGGAGGCTCTGCACCCAGGTAAAGGGTCCCACGGTGCGGGGTGCAGGGAGTGGGAGCTGGGTGGCATGATTAGGAGGTTTTGGGGGCCAGGGGAGTGGAGCAGAGCCCATCCCTATGGCATCAGGGCACCTGCCTGGCGCCGGGGTGACAGCCAGGCTGCGGGATGCTCAGGGCACTCGTGGGGAGGGCTGCTGGCTCAGCAGAGCATCCGAGATAAGGCTGCAGCAATCCTGCAGGGCTGGAGAAGAGATAAGAGCTGGAAGGGGAGCTCAGGGACCTGCCTGCTACTGGGAACCCCCCCTCTCCTAGCTTCAGGTACCCCCCTGGTCGTCCCCCAAAACCACCTTCGGGGCTGGGAGCCACTGGGCAGGGCTTCAGTCCCCTCTCCTTGCCAACAGCAAGGGCACCATCAGGTACCATCCATTGGGGCTGGGGTTTGGGGGCTGTCCCTTGCCCCCAAACCCCAGCCCCATCCGTGTATCCCCTTCTTATCCCCAAGGCTGAGGCTGCAGAGACCCCCCCCCAAAGCAGGGAGGCAAAGTCCATCAGGTAGTGAGCAGGGATCTGGCTTCCAGCTGGGGGGGGGGTGGCACAGCCTGGGCACAGTCCCATGGGCAGGGAAGTGATGTGCCAGGTAATGGATGGGACACAAGGACATGTGGGGTAGGAAAGTGATGCCCCAGGAAGATGCCACTGCATTGCTGGTGGCTCTGAGCTGGTGGCACCAAAAAACTCGTCACTATGGCTTTGAGCTCCATGGCTGGGAGGGTTTGGGGCGTTTGGGGACTGGGGAGTGGAGGACAGTGGCAGAGCCCATCCCTGTGGCATCAGGGCACCTCCACATTTGTGGCTGACACCCGCCCCCCCCCGGCCTGGTTCAGCCTATTGCTGTCACTTTGGGGAACCTTTTTTTTTGGAGGGGGGGCAGGCATCAAAAACTCTATCACCATGGGCTCAGTGCCAAGGGCCAAGAAGGGAGCAGGCCTGGGGAGGGCAGCAAGTACCACCCTGGGCACAGCTAGCCCGTGGGCAGGGTGCCTGGGGTTGCCCTGTGCTGCAATAGCACCTGGAGGGGGGCAATTACCCTGTGAGTAACGGGGCTCTTCAGGTGCCGTGAAGCCTTGAAGGGCCATGGGGACCTTGACTCTGGGCTGTTTCTGCCCTTATATGGTGAACATAGGCTGGGACAGGAGGGGACAAAGGTCTCCTGGGTGCTGGCACCCGAGCACTTTGCCTAGGTACGCTCACCTGTGCCCAGCTCTGCAGGGAAGGTGAGGCACTGGGGCAGGGGTACGGGGAGGTGGGCACGGAGCAGGGGAGGGAGCAGCACATCCCACAGCCAGCACCGCTTCTGGCACGAGGGTAGCCTGGGGATGGGGCTTGGGGACCCACCCGTGCCCCACCTCGGGGCTGTGTTGGGGGGATGTCACCCTCCCCTGGATCTGAGGGGTGGGATGGGGGTGCTTTTGGGGCAGCGCAGTGGGACCAGATGGGGTTTTGTGGGGCTGGGGGAGCAGAGACCTCTCCGTCGGGCACCGCTGGCTCTCCCTGCCAGGGCACACGGGGGGGCTTTGCCCAACACCAGCTGCCAGACCTCCCCCTGCCCACTTGCCGGTGAGCACTGCCAGCCTGGCAGGGTTGGCTGTGGGCAACCTTGGCAGCACCGGGGCTGAGCCCTGGCACACTCGGCACCTCTGTGGGGCTGGGCTGTGCCCTCCCTGGGGGGGCATGGATCCGGTGGTGGGGTCAGGAGTTGGGGGGGGAGTGGGGTTTGAAGCGGGCAGAGCATGCTTGCCACACGTATGTGCATGTCTCTGTGTGTGCAAGGCCACCAGCAGTGGCCATGCCATACTGTGCCATGTCGTGCCAAGCCGTGCCGGGACCAGGCTGAGCATGGCCGGTTCCTGCCGGTGCTGGGGAGGAGCAGGCCACTGCGCAGTGGTGTCACCCAGCTGTCACTGCTGCGCTGGGGACACCCTGTACAGCCCCGCCCCATCCTCGGGCACAGGGCAGGGCACTGGGGCACCGGGGCACTCAGGGGATCCTGCTCCTGCCCACCGCGGACCCTGGCACAGAGCTGTGACAGCCCCCGTTAGCCACGGTGCCGGCCAGGCCAAGGGGGACAGCAGCCCCTCTTGCATGCCTGCGGCCCTGGCACCAGGGTGCCGGGGGTCCCCTTACCCCATGCAGCTCCAGTCGGGGGGTTTATGGCCTGGCCGGCTGCAGACCGGGCACGGCAGCAGATGGCACGGCAGGCTGGCTCTGTCCCAGCTCTTAATGACACCACCTGCCATTAACAAGGGTGTTGCCGATGCCTCGGCAGGTCCCCTTGCCTGCAGCACCCGTCACCATGGTGGAGCTCAGCACCAAAGTCAGCAGGACGCTCAACAAGACCACGCCAGGCCTCCAGATATGGCGAATCGAGGTGGGGACGGGGGCACAGCCTGGGCACCCATCACCCCTCACCAGGCTGTCTGGGGCGGCTGCGGGAGGGAAGATCCCTCCCTTTGTGTCCTCTGTGCCTGGGTTTGGGGGATTCAGCGTAGCACCCAGGGTGAAACCCACCCAGGTTTTGGGGCTGGGGGCAGTGGGGTGCATGGGGCTGGGGTGGGGGTCCCCGCCAGAGCTGATGTCTCCCTTCCTTCTGCAGAACATGGAAATGGCGCCAGTGCCCACCAAAAGCTACGGCAACTTCTATGAGGGGGATTGCTACGTCCTGCTGTCGGTATGGCAGCCTGGGGTCCCACAGGGGATCAGGGACAGGCTCTGCCCCAGGCGAAACGGGTGCAGGCAGAGATGTCCCTGGCTGGGGTGGTCTGGGGACGTGGGAGCTCTTCTAGCAGGGACCTGTGTCTTGCAGACACGCAAGACGGGGAGCAGCTTCAGCTACAACATCCACTACTGGCTGGGCAAGGAGTCAAGCCAGGACGAGCAGGGAGCAGCTGCTATCTATACCACCCAGATGGACGACCACCTGGGCACGGTGGCCGTGCAGCACCGCGAGGTCCAGGGCCACGAGAGTGAGACCTTCCGCGCCTACTTCAAGCAGGGACTTATGTACGTTGGTCACCACCGGGCACGCGCTCCCACAGTGGAGAGGGGTCTTCTGCATGCCTCTCATGGGGACATCCTCCGTGGAGATGGGGACAGCCCTGTCCCAGTGGGGTGGGCGAGGCAGGAGGAGGATCTGGAGTTGGTCTCACTCCATCTGTCACCCATGTGGGTATGGGGGTGTTCCCTGAACACCTCCCTGCACACAGAGGTGAGAGGGGGACCCCCGCTGGAGGGGGAAGGGGAGGGCCCAGGGCTCACACCGCATCTGTTTCCTGCCAGCTATAAGAAGGGTGGTGTGGCCTCAGGCATGAATCATGTGGAGACTAACACCTACAACGTCCAGCGCCTGCTGCACGTGAAGGGCAAGAAGAACGTGGTGGCAGGAGAGGTGAGTTACGGAATGTCGGAGGTGGGGTGGGTCCGTAGCCACCAACCTCTATGCAGAGATGCTGTTTGGGGTCAGATCAGGCCAGAGGCCCCCATACACAGCTGCCCTCAAGCAGGGGACAGAGTGGGTGCGGGGCCACTGCCACCCTGCCTCAGGAGCAACCTCATCCCAGAAAGGGGGCAGGGAGGAGGAACACAGGCTGGAGAGGCATCAGCAGTGAGCCAGGGCAGACAGGGCCTGCAGAGCCAGGGGGACCCAGGCATCCTGCTGCTTGATGTCCCCCCAATACCATCCTGCTGCAGGTGGAGATGAGCTGGAAAAGCTTCAACCGGGGGGATGTGTTCCTGCTGGACCTGGGCCAGCTCATCATCCAGTGGAATGGCCCTGAGAGCAACCGAAATGAGAGGCTGAAGGTACGGACAAGGGGTCCCAGGATCCCCCGCTGGAGGAAGGGGGTGACCAGCCATCCCCTTTCTGATCCGGGCTGACCCCTTCTCCCCTGGGTGCAGGCGATGATCCTGGCCAAGGATATCCGGGACCGGGAGCGTGGGGGCCGTGCCAAGGTGGGCGTAGTAGATGGTGAGGACGAGGGCGCCTCGCCAGGGCTCATGCAGGTCCTCACACATGTGCTGGGCGAGAAGAGGGACATCAAGGCAGCCATCCCTGATGACAAAGTGGACCAGAAGCTCAAGTCCTCCCTCAAGCTCTATCAGTGAGTTGCTGGGGGTTAGTCACCTACAGGGGCATCTCGCAGGGTGCCAGAGGGACCCAGCACCCGTTTCTGCTATATCCCGCAACTCCCATCCCCATGGACAGCTACCAAGAGGGGTCAAGGCCACTGCAAGTGTGCAGACAGGTCCTTTGGATGCTGTTGGAGCAAGGGGAGTCCCTGGTGCCAATAGGGTTGATACCTGATGGACAGATGCTTGTGCAAGCGTGACCTTTGGATATGGTGGCAATCTCCCTGGGTGGCCCTATAACATCTGACACCCCTTTGTCCCTCCTCAGGGCCATGACTGAGCTGCATGGCAGGGCAAGCTGCAAACCAGGTTGCCACCATGGCAGGGCAAGAGGGTCCCTGGGTACAACCTCTGCCATGATCAGAGTGGGGAAGGAGATAGGGAAGGGGCACTCTCACCCAACCCTGCCACCACAAGGTGGGGATGGGGAGGGGGTTTTCCAGCCCCATTTCTAACTCCTCCTCCTCTCTTTTTCCCCTGCTAGCCTTTCCAATGCCAGTGGAAACCTAGTCATACAGGAGGTGGCGATTCGACCCCTGACTCAAGACATGCTCCTGCATGAGGTCTGTCACCCATGGGATGCTTGGGGGTGCCTGATTTCCTTGGCAGCTTTAACCCTTCAAAAGCCATGGCTTCACTCATGAAATCGGCTTTTGAAGGGTTAAAGCTGCCCAAAGTCCTAATTTCTGCTGTTGTCCCCCCTCCAAGGACTGCTACATCCTTGATCAGGGAGGTCTCAAGATCTTTGTGTGGAAGGGCAAGAACGCCAACAAGGAGGAGAAGCAGCAGGCTATGAGCAGGGCGCTGGTGGGTGCTGGTTAGAGGTTGGTTATGGGGTAGCCTGGTGGCTCTCTGGGGTGCCAGACACCCTATACCCATGTTCTGGGTCTGAATCCCCCCAGGGCTTCATCAAAGCCAAGAACTACCCGGATAGCACCAGCGTGGAGACAGAGAATGATGGGTCTGAGTCGACCATCTTCAGGCAGCTCTTCCAAAAATGGACCGTCCCCAACCAGACCAGTGGGTTGGGCAAGACCCACACTGTGGGAAAAGTGGGTGAGTGTTCCCCTCCGATGCTGCAGGACTCCCTGGATTGGGGTGGGGGGCTGTGGGGACCCCCACAGCCAGTGGGATGTGGCTCAGCCCTCTGCCCTTCCCCACAGCCAAGGTGGAGCAGGTGAAGTTTGATGCCACCACATTGCATGCCAAGCCCCAGATGGCCGCCCAGCAGAAGATGGTGGATGATGGATCTGGGGAGGTGGAGGTAGGGTGGCCGGGGCAGAATATGAGACCCCCTTGGGGCACCGTCTGGGCTGTGCCAGGGGATGCCGTTGGGTCCAGGGGCTGCAGGGCAGGAGGATGCACCAGCCCTGGCAGCAGCACATCCCTGTCTCTGTCCTACCAGGTCTGGCGTGTGGAGAACCAGGAGCTAGTGCCCGTGGAGAAGAAGTGGCTGGGCCATTTCTATGGTGGGGACTGCTACCTGGTGCTCTACACCTATTCTGTGGGGCCCAAGGTGAACCGCATCATCTACCTATGGCAGGTGAGACCTCCAGGTCACTCATCTGTGGGTGGGGGGCAGGGACACCTCCCCAGACTGGGGGTGCTCTGCCCCTATGCATGACCCCATCGGAATGGCATGAGAGTTCCTTCTTCCCAAGAGGGAAAAGGGAGCTGTGGTGGGCGCTGAGCCCCTCTCTGCCCTGCCCAGGGCCGTCAAGCCAGTGCGGATGAGCTAGCTGCCTCTGCCTACCAAGCAGTCATCCTGGACCAGAAGTACAACAATGAGCCTGTGCAGATCCGCGTCACCATGGGCAAGGAGCCAGCCCACCTGATGGCCATCTTTAAGGGGAAGATGGTGGTGTACACGGTGAGTGTGGGGCTGTCAGGGGAGAAGCCTGCAAGTGGGTGAGCCTGTGGCACTGGTGGTGACCTCCTGTCCCCGTCCCCCCCAGGGTGGCACCTCACGGGCAGGCAGCAAGGAGCCCACTCCCTCCACCCGCCTCTTCCATGTCCACGGCACCAATGAGTACAACACCAAGGCCTTTGAGGTGCCAGTCCGCGCCTCCTCCCTCAACTCCAATGACGTCTTCGTGCTCAAGACCCCCAGCTGCTGCTACCTCTGGTATGGGAAGGTAGGTACTGCCAGGCACCAGGGTGGGTGCCACCACCCCCAAGAGAAACACCCCCATGACCTCCTCCTTGGCTGGGGCCAGTGATGGAGCAGCCATGCTTGCTTGGCAGGGCTGCAGCGGGGACGAGCGTGAGATGGGCAAAACAGTGGCTGACATGATCTCCAAGACAGAGAAGCCAGTGATCGCGGAGGGACAGGAGCCACCTGAGTTCTGGGTGGCCCTGGGGGGCAGGTCCCAGTATGCCAACAGCAAGAGGTACTAGCTCTGTGCCTGGGGGTCCCTGGTCCCTACCCACCCTCAGGGGTAAGAGGGGCCACCAGAACCCAAGCTAGGTGAACGATGTTCCCACTACCACTGCTTTCCACCCCCCGCCAGGCTGCAGGAGGAGAACCCCTCTGTGTCCCCCCGTCTCTTTGAGTGCTCCAACAAGACAGGCACCTTCTTGGCCACGGAAATTGTAGACTTCACCCAGGATGACCTGGAGGAGGATGACGTTTACCTTCTGGACACCTGGGATCAAGTGAGCTGGGGGGGGCACGGGGCAGGGTTACACCTTTGAGCCCACAAGCTGATGTCCCTGGAGGGGATGGAGGACCTGCAGCTGCCAGAGGTGGCGGGCTGGAAGGCTGGAAACCTCAATGTCCCTGGTCCCATGCTGTTTTTTTCCAGCCCCCTTGCTCCAGAGATGGCTGAGGATGGACTCCAAGCGCCCTTTCCCATGGGCAGATCCTGCGTGGCTCCAACCATAGGTCAGGCACGGCCCCAGAGGGCCCTGTCCCACCCCAGTGGTGGACATGGTGACCCTGTTGCAGGTTTTCTTCTGGATTGGGAAAGGTGCCAACGAGTCAGAGAAGGAGGCAGCAGCGGTGATGGTGCAGGAGTACCTGCGGAGCCACCCCAGTGGGCGCGACCTTGACACCCCCATCATCGTGGTGAAGCAGGGCCACGAGCCTCCCACATTCACTGGCTGGTTCCTGGCCTGGGACCCTCTCAACTGGGACGTGAGTCATGGAGGGGGCTGGAAAGACCCGGGGGGCCCTTCACAGATGGGGAACCGAGTCTGGAACTGGCCCCAGCCAGCATCTCCAGGGCATGGGCAGCAGTTTGCCCGATCCTGGCCTGTGCTGAGGGGCTGAGCGCTTTTGTCCCCTTCCCAGGACAAGAAATCCTACGAGGCACTGAAAGCTGAGCTGGGGGACGAGAGCAGCCTTGGGCAGCTCACCTCAGTAAGTGGCACAGGGAAGCTGGGGTGGGAGGGGGCACAGAAAGCCCCTCTGTCCCTTGGAAGGTGGCATGAGGAGCTGCAAGTACACATCCTCCGGTGAGGGGACACCTGCAGCTGTCCTGGTGCCTCCATTCCTGGGGATATGCGGCAGCCTCTGATATCACCCTGTCTCCCCCATCCAGGTGCTCACGTCCAGGCAAGAGGTCTTCACCACCACCACCACCCTCCTCCCTGACAAACTGGAGACCTTCCCCCTGGACGTGCTGGTGAACACCTCAGCAGAGGACCTGCCAAGAGGTGTGGATCCCAGCAGGAAGGAGGTGAGCCAAGGCCAAGGGGGCTGCTGGGGGGAACCAGGGAAGCTCCACAGCTTTAGCTCAGCCTCGTCTTTCCTCCCCCAGTACCACCTCTCCGACCAGGACTTCCAGGCTACCTTCGGCATGAACCGCTCTGCCTTTGGCAACCTGCCCCTGTGGAAACAACAGAAACTCAAGAAGGACAAAGGACTCTTCTAAGGCAAGAGCCTGTGCCCAGGGGTAGCCCCAGCTCATTATTTTTATTAAATAAAATCTATTTAGAGAGGGGGGCTGCGTCTTCCTCCATGACGCCTGGGTTCAGCCCCATTGTGGGCCTTATTTGGCAAAGAGACAGCACGCAGGGGGCACAGGTTTTGACTGGGCACCAAGGCAGCACAAAGGACCCTCAGCTCCTTCTCCTCCACGTCCTTCACCCCCACTGCACTCGGGGGCAAGGCACAAGCTGCCCACCCCCTGGGCACCCCCGGGGAGCCATGGCTCCCCCATCCCACCCTGGCGGCTGCAGCTCAGGGCTAAAGGTCTGGTATACAGCTGGAGCCGCTCCCTCCCTTATCGCGTGAACCTCAGTAAATACGTGCGGTAACAAAGGTAAAAGCAACAAGCCACAGGCTGAGGGAATGGCACATGTGTGGGGACAGCACCTGCTGGGGACGGTCCCCAGAGATCACTGGTCCTTTCCCTGGTAGGGGAGGAGGGCATCTCCCTCCCGCTTGGGATCCAGGGGGACCTGGAAAGGAGCTGGGGCGGGCCCCTGCAGGGACACATCTCCAGCAGGGAAGCTGGGATTTGCATGTGCCGGGGGGTGCTCAACACACACGAGATGTTCCCGGACAACTGAGCAAAGTCCCAACGGCAAATGCAGGGCAGAGGTGTGGTGCCCAGCATCTGCGGCGTTCAACAGGCAGCAGCCCAGGTGGCATGGAAGTAAGATCCCAAACCAAGAGAGGGTTAATAAAGAGGTTTTAATTTCACAAAAATCTATCTACACATCATTTAAAAAGGGGCAGGGGAACCCAAGAGCAAAAACTGTGAAGAATAGAGAGGAACAGGTCTGCTAAAACACAGAGAAAAGTGCTGCTCCACATCAACAGTGTAAAGAACCAGAAAGTTGGGGTGCAGGCAGAAACCGGCAGCAGCCACCCTGCGGCAGGCAAGGCTGGAGTCTGGCAGCAGAGCTACATGAACAGCAGCTGCCAGGGGTCCTGCACCCCTTTTTCTCTCTTTGGCGGGCGATTACAGGGATAATTAGCTCCATTAAAAAGAAAACAAAGCAGATGAGTTATTCCCAGCCTCCCCCCCATCTTGAAGCACGGCCATTCCCACGTCTCCCACACTGGGGTGAACCGCAGCAGGAAGTGCTGAGCTGGATATCAGCCCTTCCTCGGGACATGGGACAGGAAGGAAGATGCACAGGCGATGGTTATCCACGCTGCACAGGAGGTGGAAGGCGATGCCACGGCCACAGGCGTTGGGAGAGCTCTGCTCCTCCTCCTGCTCAGCTCCTCGCAGTGATCCAAGGCTGCCACACGGGTCAGGAAGCCAGTCCTTGCTTTGCAAAGGCTCTTTGTGCAGCCCCACTGGCCGGGGCTCCCCAGGGACCCGCGCACACAAGCTCCAGTTCATTGACACAAACAGTTTTGCACCTCTCAGAGTAGGGGAGTAAATCAAGACTAAATTATCACAGTCAAACAACGAAGGGGCGAGAGGAACAGCAAGATGGGAGTTCCTTGCTTTTATATGCTGAATCACGTTTGGACTAAACTGACTCAGGAGCGGGTAAATGTTTAACTGTGACTCTGTACTTCCAAGAAGAGTCTGCATGCATTCAGGGACCGCAACTGAACTTCTCCACTTCCCTTACCTATATCCCAGGATGGGTATCCCACCCAGAAGGGACTACCTTACTGAATTTGCTGCTGTGACAGCGTAAGCAGTGGGAACATTACAGCAGGGCTGGTGGGCAGCACGCCCCTTGAGGATTACATATCCGTCTTCCTCCCCGCCACTCTCCACCAGGGAGAGAGCTGGCTTCTGCAAGGAAGGGGCTCCACGGACACTCCTGCCAGGGTGAAGGTGCAACTGAGCTGCCGTATACCAAATGGAAAAAAGCTTAAATTAATTAATACATGTCTGCAAATTCTTAACGGCTGGAATAATAAGCAAGAACACTTCATGAAACAAGGAACGCTGGTTTCAAGCATCAGCTTTCACACCTTGACTTAAACAAAAAGTGGTTTTAAACAAAAGTTAGTGCACTGAAAAGTCAGGCAATATTTGCTTTTATTATAAATTAACTGGAGCGCAGCGCCTTGGAAAAAACAACCTTACCACCCAAAAAAGCAGAGCTGACTTCTGATACTACAGGAATACTGGTTATTTACAGCACTAGCATAGGATGCACTTGGGGAAAACAGATTTGCTCTCTGGATGGAGCAGTCCCTTCATCACCTTCACAGGGATGACCAGTTCAAAGGACAACTCCCACATCACCGCTTCTTCCCATCGCCCAGAATTCTACCAAAATTAGTATCGACAATAGAAAAGTATAATGCTTTGTAATAAATTAACGTACATACCCACTCGGGCTGCATCTTGCAAGATAAACGCTCTGTCATGTTTACAACCAAACATTCGCTCCTAGCTCAGAAACCAGAAAGATGTCACTGTGACCCGGTCCACCGGGCTCATCCCACACATGGACTGGAAGGTCAGTCAGTCTTTTCACCACGCTGGGGTCCCCAAAGCACTTGGCGTGGGGAGGACAACTGGTGGTTGTCACTCACAGCTGCACACAGAGGTGAGAAGAGGCCACTGAGGCAGCATCCCCCTACCAGCCCACTAGGATAAACTCTAGTGTGGAAGTGCCCATGAGAGGTGCCTGCTGTCTCCTAAATCGATGGTTTTGTCTGCTTTGCTTCAGCTGATTTATTCCTGAGAAACTCCTAACGATAGTTTAAAAAACCCAGAAACTATCTCGACAGCAAAAAAAGGTGGCTTTTTTGTTTTGTTTTTGTTTTTTAAAAAAGTATTTCACCTCTAAAACTCAAGCTGCGAAAATCAGAACTAGAGGCCAAAACAAGAGCAACTACTCTGCTTAACAGCAACAATTTCTCTGAAATGAGTAAATGCCAGCGAAAGGAAACATCTGGCCCTGCTAAGTAAGTGCGAAGGTGCTGAAAAAGTGAAGTCACTAGGCTTTCCCCCCCCACTTGAAACAAGCTATAAAAGAAGCATCATGTCTCTAAATCCAATAAAATGCAACGCTTCTTCCTAACCCTGTTCTGTTAATGCTGAATATGGGCTTTCTGAAAGCTTTCCACCTGGTTTAGTTTCACAGTTTGAGCGCTCTGCACTCCTCAGAAATGAGAACAGAGGCATAGCTGCAGTAAAAACCCTCTTACCCTGGGACATGGGAAGACCAAGGCAAGACCACGGTTCAATCAAAGGGCAATTCAAGTGCCAAGCGCTATCCTGCAGACCCTTTTCCCACCGTTCCCATTTCACGATGACCCAGGCCTGCGCAGAAAGGGTAACGCTAGAACCCTCTTTCCCTCCCAGAAGGCGACATGTGGCTGTTGCTCACCTCTTGCTACTGCTCTCAGTCTGGCTCCAGGTGTTCACCTACCCTCAGAGCTATATCAAAGCAGCCCTAAGCAATCTAACTTCAGTGTGAAATACTGCACATACCCAAAGAGAGACCCCTCCTCTCCAAATGGTACTTATGCAACAACCTTATGAAGAAAATGCAGTCAAATAATAGAACTTGTAAAACAAAAGAAATCACATATATAATCTCACGTCTAAAGGAGGATGACAGTGAATGGTGTAAAAAAACGACAGAGCTGCCATCAGGTATGCAATACATTCCACAGCACCGACAGTTTGTTTCCTGGAACCGTATGTAAATAGCGGAGCGCTTACAAACCCATGAATGTCAAAACGCATCAGCTTCAGTGATTCCAAAACGCCTGTTAGTGAGATGACTGGCAAGAGCGTATTCGGTGATCTGGGTTTCCAGTGAATATTACTAACACAACACACGCCAGGGTTACAGAATCTATTGCTTAAATTGCTCTCGGAGGGGGGAAAAAAAAAAAAAAAAGAAAAAGCCAAGTGATATGTAAATCTTCGCCACTCACATCTCACAGGTGAATGGGCTTTTAAAGTAGAGTCTCTTTTTGCACTTTTTTTTTTTTTTAAATCAGTTTATGAGCAGCTGTAGTCTTGTGGCTTGATGCAACTCTTTAAGGCTCCATGCTGACAAAATCATTTGAGGAACAATAAAAACTTCACCACAGGAGGATTGCTCTGGGATGTCAAGGTTTAAATGCATGGTTCAGGCCCAGGACTTGCACAGATGGTTCAACAAACCAAGCGTCCCATATTTCTACCTTTTGTCTCTTGTTTTGGCCCTGAGCTGTTTGTTACTCCTGTGTGTCTGGCACAAGTTCAGAATCTTCCTTGTTCCTCAGGAGGAACAAGGTGTTTTACTCTTCACAGAGGCTGACGAACTGATCTTCCTACTTCCATGCTAAGTGGCTGTGCATTTTTTTCTGTTTCTAGTAACTCATCGAAGATATCCCTAGGAAAGAGGGACAGACCAATAGTGAAACTTATGTACAACAGCAAACTGCTACATAAGACAGCCCCGAGGGAATCAGCAACTGGATTTAATCCACAAACACAAGCGTCACAGATCCTGGCAGAGAAAGGTGTCTTATCTGGCATCTCTAAGCAAGGCTTCTTGAATCCCAAAGCACTTTTTTTCCATCTATTACAATGAGTCAGGTCAGTGGTAAGCCTCAGAGAACAGTAACAATAGTGAAAATAAGTCCTGGCTAGTAAAAAGATCAGAAGCAACACAAGACAGTCTGTAATATTCTTTCTTAGAGCAACTGGTAAATACAGAAGAAGGGGACAAACTGAGGCACAAAACCCCTTTTTCAGTTCTGTGTGCCTGAGAAGATATCACTTCTACCTACAAAGCTTATCTTGCGCATGTGCTGAGATGACCATGGCTGCAACAACACAACGGCTAGGAGCAGGGATAAGGGCATTTACAAATACTACAGCACTTAAGGAAAAAACCCAAGCTCCATTATGATTCCTGGTGCAAAAAATGCACCACTGAGACACTGAATCCCCTTCTGAAAAGATGATTTAATGCATCTTGTTAAAACCCTATGTATTAGTGCCATACAATTCCATGCCTCTGAATGCAGAGTGCTTCAATTTTGTCATTCATATACTTCTGACTAAGGTTTCTTTTGACAAATACATGGAAATACTTTTCAACCCAGCAAAGAGGACTAGAGGAAGAAGAGAAGCCCACTTCCTCACAAACAGTAGGTAACTACTAGCACCAAAATTCCCCAAGACACCTACTTGTGCATGTAGAAGAAGATATAACCACTTCGGTCTCTGTCACACTGAACAGTGGCCTCTAGAGTTCTAGACACTTCCAGGTCATTGTAGGTGAACCAGGACTGCTTCTTGATATCATAGACATCACTGATATAATGACCTTAAAAACAGAGAAGGCACCTTTCTTTTCATACTGCAGTTCAACCAGTAAGCTGGTTAGCTATATACTCTGGTCCAGCGACCTATGTCAGATTTAAATGCTAAAACACCCTTAAGATCCTGGTCCCTCCACCCTTCCTGGTCAACGAGTTGGTAACAAGCACAAGCAGTTCCACATACCCCATAAGCAGTTCTTCATCCACATGCCGCAGTTTGGCACCATGACATCCTCAACCTGCTCCCCCCACCTGCAAGTCATGATGGAAGACTTGCTTTGCTGCCTGAATTCTTCTCTGCAAATAATCCTGCTATGGTAATTCTGTATTACAGATTTTTTTAAGCTAGATAAGAGAATAAAATATAGTATCTTTTACCTGAAGATGACGTGCTTCCGATATGGCTGACGATGCTGATGAGACGATAGGAGTGAGGAAGCTCTCCTGTCTGAAAATAAAGCTCAATTAAAGCTTTTAGGCATTCACTTTTTTCCCCACATAGCTTATGGATAAGATGATTTACACCCAAGTTAACAGCTTTGGCTACTGTATTCAAAGCTGCAACCAAATCAAGGACTACAGAAACAGACACCCTCGTTCAGACCAAACAAAGAGTCCTTCCAGAAGCGGGAAAAAGCCTCTCATCTTATTTAACCTTTCAGCAAGCCAATGAAAATGCAAAGGAGCCACTCTGACCTCAGAACAGATGCTGACACAAGCTCTACACTGCAGTTTTCTAAACAACCATTTCCTGAGTGACTTCCACTGATATCAGAATTACTCCACCAAATAAACATAGAAAAGCAAAAAGGGCACACCACGCTTACTTCCGCAATATCAAAGAAATATCCTTGATGATGGTACACAGATTTAACAGCTAATACTGGATATGTAGCCCAGATTCTCTTGTCCTGCACCTGTAATGTCAGCAGACAATGCCTTCTTTGCATGCAGGAAACATGCTCTGTCTATTCACTGACAATATAACTAAACAATGGTAATTGGCTTTTGACAATTATTTTTTAATCCCTTCTGACCAGGAAATGTTACTGATACTATTCACTGACAATACTCTTAAAATGTAATTCTTGATTTAAGGATAAGGAAATTGATAAAGAATTGTAAAGAAAATAAAAACTGCTCAAGGAAACTCCAATTATTTAACCTTTTCCACTCTACACAATATTCGTTCCACTGGGGCAAGCAGGCAACTTTCACAACACTGCTGTGTGGAGTCTGAGACTGCTAGCAGCTGGCAGTACAGCCTAGGTTACAGCTACATTTCACCTAATGGGAGTAAGATCTTGCCACAACTTCTCAGTTCTGGCGGTGCAGGATCTGGAAGCCCGTGGCATTGCAACTAAAATACCACACTGGCTGAAGTCCTCTTTCTCTGTAAGTAAAAATTTCACAACGGGACAGACTCTTAAGGACAGAAATTTTCTATCTTTTCACTTTTGAACATAAAAGACTTTCTAGACTGTACACCTACTCTGTAAAACCACCTCCAACACTGAATCAATGGCAAAGAAGGGGTATATTTCTCAGTTGGCTTTTGAAATCATAGATCACACCTCAGCATTTCTTTTCAGCTCTTCTGCTTCGGCTTCTGAATACTCCATGTCAAGAACGTCCTCATTCCCAGAGTCTTCATCAGAACCAACGCTGTCCAGAAGAGAGCTGTTGAACTCTAGATAGATGGAAACAATGATACTGCATGAGAAGCTGTGGTGCACCCAGGAATTCAAAACAACTTGAGGTATATCTAGCCACATAAACAAGTACAATAAAATAATACGTTTCAAGTTTCCTTTCCAAGGAAGGCAGGAGATATTGGAATTCCCAAATAAAAACTCCCTCTCCCCCGACTTATCAGAGCAATAGTTAAGAAAAGTATCTTGGACTAGAGAATTAATTTTAACATCATCTCTCTCATACTTTTACAAAAGGGCACTATGGCAATGACAGCTGGGTGATAAAAGAGCATTTAAACACCCAGTTCACTTAGAACACTAGTGGTCTGCAGCCAGAACCAACATTAAAAGAAGTACAGCCAGTCTGGTCAGTGAACTGTAAGTTTCTGCAACGAGCAGCTACGAATTACAGTTTTAACTACAAGCTGCATTAACAAAGTGCATTTTTAAATTAAAACTGGCATCAAAATGCTATTGCTGGCAGCAGGCATCTTTTCATTGTTTTCAATGGTAAGAAGGCTGCTCACCACAGGAACTTCCAGTTTGCTTGGCTGAGCAAAATGCAGGCAGCTTTCTGTAAAGAGCCGGAAGGCACCACTGCTCCCTGTACATGCTGTTCCAAATTTCCTGGGATTCTGCAGCCACCCAACTAATTTAAGATTTTGTACAGTTCTCATTATGAGAAGTAGCTATGCTTTCACCAGCTAAATTAAAGCTACGAAGTTCCTGGGTGGATGAGAAGTTGAGATTAACAGGACACTGCTCAGGAGATTATTTTTTTTTTCTTTTTCTTAGAGACTATCAAGCCAGCTCTGATGGATATGTTTTGCCAAAGAGATTCTCATACTGCTTGCTCTGTTAAATCATCAGACGCCTGATTAGTATAATCTTCTCGTGAAGTTTACAGATTAATCCCTTTAACAGAATATTTTACTGCTGGTTTCCACACTTATTGGGGCTGTTGTAAGTGAGACTACAGCCAAGAAATGCAGCCACTTAGGTAGGTCTCTGCGTGAAGCACTTGCCGTGGGTATTGCTAAATGCCACTTCACCAGTGGTCCTCGGATCACTAGTGGTTCTCTGATTGCAGCACCACCGGGAGCCCTTCTAAGACAAATACTACCAGCTATACATTCAAGATTATTAGCATCTCCTTGAACAGCTGCTGGCTGATGCCTTACAAATGACACGGCAGAAAGCTGAGAAGCACAAGGTAATGCTCATGTTTAAGTCAAGCGACTGCAAATCAGGAGGAGGAAGGATTTCTAGTGCTGAACTCTTCCCGGCCATGAATCAAGGAAGACCTGAGATGGACTGGGCACTTGGTCTGCCAGAGCTCGTCAGGGGACAGGACTCAGGCTGAGGGATGTCTAAGCAGCATTCAACTTACCTCTCTCTTCAGAAGCAGACACAGGTTCATCCAGTAATACCTGAGGGCCTTCAAAGGTGTCTAAGCAACTACGAGTATCTTAACACAATACTTCATTACCCTTCCCTCTCCCTCTTTGGAGCAGGAATTTTCTCTTGGTTATGCTTTGCTCTGCCAGGTTGTACGAAATCACTCGCATGCCAGCCTCACACAAATGTTAAACAGTGCCTGAGGCTCACCACACTGTCTGGATTTGGAGAAGACAGATAGTGTATTTTGGGTTTCTTTTTTCACCTCCAACAGCTATACCTTGCAGTGAGGTCTGCCTCCCTCCCATCCTGTATCAGACAGATAGAGCACTTACTCATTTTTCTGGGCAAGGCCAGTGTATTCATTAATCGGCACTAAAATATCAATGCAAGTAAGAAATAACCCTTATGCTCTGACTAGAGCCATTAGCACACTGGATTTTGCTGGGAATGCAAAATTTCATGGTCAGTTTTCCTATATATATTAAACAATACCTTTAATATTATTTAAATATAGTATTACACATATAATAATATATTTGCTTATATATAAAAATGAAATTAAAAACTCAAGAGACTGAAATAATATTAAGTTTTTCCTGGCATTTGCTTTCACAACCAAGAGCAAGAAAAACTGACCTGAGCAAAGCCAAACACAACAAAGCACACAGCAAAAGAACATGAAATCCCAGCTGTCTCACAGACATTCAGGAGCTGCCCTCATATATACAGATCTATTTTCCCTGAAAAGCAATGTCCTGGAAGAAGTTAAATAAGTTTCACCTTGTAGACTTAATTCCGTGGCTCGTTTAAGGTCATCATCCTCTTTTTGTTCTCGTGCCTCCTGATGGGAAGAGAACAAAACTTAGCTCATTGAGACACTTCACTGTTTAAAATTCTTGTGGTGCTCTTTTTCCATTGAAACTGTGCTGCTCTGGTTTCTACAACAAACCTGACATTGTAAATTAAAGGTTCTGTGTGAAGGAATGTTTGCAACCAGCGAGAGTCGAATGTTCCCGTGCAACAGAACCTGGGACAAACCTTCATTAAGGCTCGTCAAAGCTCCTGAAGTTTGGTATGCAGCAGAGCCACTCTCTAGTAACACCGAACGCTTTTCTCTGGATCATTAATTTGAAAAGCATCTGAATGAATTTGCAACCCTTCACTAAGGAAAGCTGTCACTTACACACAAAGCTCCTTGCACTTCGGCAAAATTTAGACTTCTTCTGCCCAAAGCCAGCTGAGGACAGAGTCATTAAATCCTCACAGATTTTATTATTTTTTAAGCCATTTGAAAGTAGAGCCAGTGGTTCTGTGTAACAGGCATAATTCATGAAGGCAGGATGCAAAAAAAGACACCACTAAACAACCAGGTATTAAAAATATTACCATGAACAAGTAGCAAAGAAACCTCAAGTCAACAAACCCTTCTAATCTTTGGATAACATCATGCCCCTGTTCCTCCCACCACTCTTGAAAGCTCAGAGCTACAGCAAGCCAGTCAACAATATTTAATGAGCTGGCTTCTTAATTCAGGGTTTGAATGCCTTCAGTGCACCTGAACACAGAACCCTAACTATGTATTTCAAATCAAGATAACCACAGCTACTGCATTTTCATGCCTGAATCATTAGAAGAGCAGATTTTCGCTTCAGAACTGTAGCAGAACAACACTCAAAGGGCAGTTTTACGTTATTAGCATGAGGCCTTTTATCTTACTATTTCTAAAGCATTTGGGAATCTTTGTTAAACTACTTAGCATCGCTGAATCAAAGCTACATCTGTCATGGAACATACCGACCAGCACCTCATAATGAGTAATGGGAGAGAAAAATCCAAGAGCCATGGAAACATCAGATCTCATAAGGAAAACCATGACAGCTTTAGTATTAACAGAGAGCAGACAAGGGCACCTATTTAAAGAAAGATCTGGCTAAGTGCTTGCTTCACTCTCAGCAGTTAGGTTAAAATTGTGGAAATCAGTGACAGGTCTTGAAATTCAAGGGGAATACAGATGGTTAGCACACAATCCGAGATCCCAATTCTTTCCAAGTCTAATTTAAAGGACTTGTTTTTGACTAAATTATTTGGGATTCTTTTTCCAATTTACTAACAGGGAAGGATCACATAAATGCTCAATTCCTATATTCTTCACTTTGCATTCTCCTACTTGCTAGTACCAGAAACAAGTCACTGGGATAGACAGATATTTAACCTGACCTGGCATGGCTGTTCTTAGCCTTTGCTTTGAAACATGCCTCTTTCACTTCGAGTCTTGACATGATGTGCTGCAAGAAACAACTGCCAGGGAAGCTAAAGGTGGGCTTGGTTCTCGGTGACAGATAATAAGAGTTTAGTTCAGTTTATCATTGTTTTCTATAATGTTACAAGCCAGTGTACAAATGTGCATGGAAAGCTTTAAGAAATCTGCAGGTCTGTGATGTGATACACAGTTTCCAAAGCACATACAAAACGTGCTCAGACATATCCAGTGCCATCACTCTACTGACACCGGAGCTAGAAGAAATGCAAACCTTTTTTCACCTGGTTCTCTCAAAAAAGCAGCAGAATCTCTTCGCAGTTACACAAAAGCTGAACGTAAGCTTTTCCTTTAGCCATCAGGTTTCCAGTATTGGGGAAGACAATTCAAGGAAGCAAACTTTATTCCTTACTTGCTCTTGAAGGCTTTGAGCCAGCGCCTGCTGAAGTTCTTGTTCTTCCCTCTCTCTCTCCATATCGTACTGCTGCAGCCAGTCAACCTCCCCCTGGGAGCCTTCCGGAGTTTTGTTTTCCTTGTTCTCATCAAAATCTTTAGTTATCTCGGTGAAATTGGCAGGACCTGAGGAATCAGAAAGTACAGTTATGCTTTCCTGGGTCTTCTGTTTGTTACCAGCTAAATCCTCTTTAAATTACCACAATCCTTGCAGCACAGTGACATCTATTGACAGGGAGAGCTCACCAGCCATAAAAAAACCCACACAAGAGTCAAATGGAAAAAAACCTCCAAAGCGCAACCATATACTTATTTTAACAGGTGTAAGATGAACCATTTGATTAAACCCTGAACATGTTCTCTTCTTAGCCTTTTATGTTCACTCAGAAACAGCAACTTTAACTAAAGGAAGATGTCACACACCACTAGGTTTCTGCAGCCATGAAGCTGACATTTGAATTTCTGTAGAAGGAACCACGGATTATAAAAATTTGCATTGCATATTATACCTCAGAGTACTATAGACAAAGCCACAATTAAAGCCAAATCGTATGTAAGACGGAGGGAAGCACAAATCTCAAGCACTGTTTAAATTTAACTTTTTGCTTCAGGTAAGAGCCTCGATCTTGTGAACACTATCTACAGCTTTAGAAATGCAAGAAGATTGTAACTTTTCAGTTCACCTTTAAAGTGAACACTACGGCAGAATAATTTTACAAAACTTCTGGAATGAACATTCATTCAACCACTGCATACACCTCCTGCAGTTGCAGGACACTGATTCTCCTGTTTGCTTGCAGCTGAAAAGTCAGGACCTGCTCCAACAGCTATCATGCAGCAACATGTGAAACTTTATAGTTTTGCCCTATGCAGACTTCAACATCTGCTCATTAGTTACCAGCAAGGCAGTCTCAGTATCTGTGACCTCTTAAACACAAGATCACCAGAACTATAATCCATCAGTCTAATCCTCTTAAGATGAAAAACAAACCAGAATTTACTACGTGACCTTTGAAAACTTCCAATGTAAGAAGAAATACTCAATTGACTCACACAACTGTTACCTGAGGATCATGTAGCAGAAAAGACATCTTCTGTCACGTCTAAATTAGCCTTTGAAAGCACCACAAACTATTCAGTGTTCATAAAAAAAATTATTACTAGCAGTAACAAGAAACAGGTCAAGTAAAATCCATCATGTTTAGAAGCATCTTGTCTGATACAGCAAAGCATCCTTTGCAATTAAGTGTCCCTTAAATAGAACACAGGATTGTGAACTCATGGCATTACATTCCGCTGTCATAACTGGTAACTCAACGTACACAGATAATATCTCATCTGAATGCCAAACCATATGCTTTGAGTACTACTTGGATTTTTTTGGTCACACACAGACAAATAAAGAAAGCTGAATGCAATGTTGAGTGTTTAACTGCGTCCTTAATCAGAAAATACAGAAACTTTTACTAAACACATACTTCAAATAATTACATTATACTTTCCAAAGAAAACCTGGAGACAGACACATTTTTGTGGCCACACTCTCACAACTCTTTCACACAACCATGAGCAACATTAGCATATATAATGCAGGGCACAAACAAGGCTGACCCAGACTTAGTTGTCTTATACACTGCCTTCCACCATGAAAGCTGTCAAGAGTTCTCGATTGAAACAAGTGTGATTTTTGGTAACAGAGTAGGGGGTTTTGTTGTTAATATTTAACCTCGTGGCTCTTAAAGGAGAAGGAGAGCATATTGTTGGCCTGTTTTTCCAGGCTAGTGGAATTAAAAAATCTGACTGAAAGCATGTGGCGCACAACAAACAATAAACACTTAAATTTCCTTTAGCCAACTAAAGGAAGACACTCAATTTCCCCACACTGAGATCAAGCAGACTCCTTCTTGTACTTAACTGTGTTTTTGGGTCAGAGGCCATAATTTAGATGCTGAGTCTCTTATGCTCAAGGGTCTACTCTCACATAAGGAAGTATTAGAAAAAATTACAGACACAGAGCTAAATTTATTAGTAACTAGTGAAAAAATAACTGCGTTTATAAAATCAGAGAATCGTTTAGGTTGGAAAAGACCTTTAAGATCATCTAGTCCAACCATTGACCCTACTCTACCAGGTCTGCCACTAAACCACGTCTCTAAGCACCACACCTACATGACTTTTAAACACATCTAGGGATGGTGACTCAACCACCTCCCTGGGCAGCCTATTCCAGTGTTTGATAACTCTTTCCGTGAAAAATTTTTTCCTAATGTCCAGCCTAAACCTCCCGTGGCGCAACTTGAACCAGTTTCCTCTTGTCCTATTGCTAGTTACTTGGGAGAAGAGACCAGCTCCCATCTCACTACAGCTTCCTTTCAGGTAGTTGTAGAGAGCATGAAAGCATTCTAGTCTTATGCACCCCAGACATCACTCTCGCACACCAGCAATATGAACTCTGCTACCATGCTCCCCAGGCTGCAGCAGCTACAAAAATGAAAATACTTTCTGATTATGGAAGTTGCAGACACTGAACCAGTGGAAGCATGTGTTAATCAGGAGAGAAAAAAAAACGAAAATTAACTCTGAAGATGACCTTACCTTCATCAGAGAGGTAACAGACATACAAGAAAATACATTTTCACAGTTCAATAAATTAAATACTTTTTACACAGGGAAACTGTAAGAAAACTCTGAGGAAGTCAGGCAGTTTCAGCCATGTATTTGCACCTAGATTCTGCCACCATATATTACTAACCTGCTGCTAACAGTCATTCACTTCAGCTCGCCATAGTCCAATTAAGATGGTTACTTCACCTTACCTGAGTCTAATGCTGCTTTGGGTTTCTCCATCTCCATAGATTCCAGGTTTTCCGGCAATTCCTGAATTTCGTCGTCTCCAAAACCAGTGTCTGGACTGCTTGTGGGCTTATCTTCATCATGGCTGAGAGACAGAGAAGCTTCCCTTTTGCTAATCTCTAAGACAGCTGCTAGCAGCTCATCTTCGCTCATCCCATCAAAACCAGCATTACCCAGCTCAGGTTTATCACCCTCCATTTTACTTCTTTTTGAACCCTAGAGATGAATGGAGTTCAGTGATTAAGTGCTTGAATAAACAGGTATATAACATCAGCTTTACATTTCTGTGGAGGTTTTTTTTTTTCATTTATTTTATTAACCCCAGGGGAGTGGGAGCTTGGCTCTGTCAACATTAAACAGATAGTTATATGAGACTCAATGGAGACACAACCTTTGTAGCTACATTCACTCCAA
Source organism: Burhinus oedicnemus (assembly GCA_008921705.1). Taxonomy (NCBI): domain Eukaryota; kingdom Metazoa; phylum Chordata; class Aves; order Charadriiformes; family Burhinidae; genus Burhinus; species Burhinus oedicnemus. Next base: position 55,448 of record VFFE01006531.1, read on the forward strand.
GGAGTAATATTTAAATATAAACTACAACCAGTTTTTACAGGCCCTGTGGATTAACGTACACAAGATAACTATTCTCTTCTCCCTCCTTTCCTTCAACACACGTGTTCCGCCTTTAGGTTCTGATGAATCCTCAAGCCTCTGGCAAGTGGGTGCTAAAATACTGAGGCACAAGTAACAAAATTGCAAGTTTATTAATGCAGCAAGGTGAAGCGACAATGTGCGAGTAATTGAACTTGAACACAGGGATGGAAGAATAGGAACTGAAATCTGGCTAGTTTGAAGAGCAAATAAAATTAGCTTTAGTGCTGTGGACTTGTCATACAAAATCTTATGCAGAGAACATGAGTCTGCAAACCAAGTAAGAAGACAGTTAACCAGGGAAAGGGGGGATTGTTCTTTCCTAAAGAGAACAGAATCGCTTTAAATTGGAAGAAAGGAAAAATACTTTAGTCGAAATCTGAATTTTTCCTTTTTTAGTTATTTTCCTAAAATTGATGCTCATCAACACCTAAACCATACTGATTTGCAACTAATATAGGAATTTCAAGCATTTTTATTTAACTGTTAATCCAGAGGTTAACCTCCATGTATACATATTTACACTATTTGCCATATGCTTACTTCCCCCCCCCCTTATGTTAAAAATGGGGGAAAACAGTTTCTATTAGAATGTACTTATCCAGATCTTATTTCAAACTGCATTGAGATGGGTCTCAGAACTTCCTTAAAATGAATAAGGATACATTTTTACTGCTGCTTTTTACTTAAATACAACAAGCTTTCGATGATCAAGACTAGTTTTATACAGCAAACATTTTGTATTAAAACTGGCTTATCAAACAAGACTAGCAAATGAATTAGCCAACTAAATGGCTTGTTTCTAGACATCATGCCCTCCAAGAATTAGAACTGACAAATTTAAACCTCTCTCCTCACATCTATTCATGCACTGAATAAGGAAAGCTGAGTACCTGCTTTTTAAGTGTTCTGATTTCTTTCTTTGCACCTGTAGGCTACTAATGTCAAAACTAGTTTAGCTCTTCAGCAAACTCTAGTTCCAAGGCACTTTGCCAACAACTACCACCAAATTCAGTGGCTGGACTTTAAAGACTTGGCAGCATCTGTGCATTATTTGAATACAACTTTTCCATCAGAAATTATTTGCATCGATTTTAAGTAGCTTAGGCTCCAAGACAGGCTGCTTTAAATAAGTATTTTTTAAAAGTGCTTCAAATGCTACTTCATCTGCAGAGGCAGAAATCACAGAAATCGCAGTTCTGCCCACTTTGGCTGGAAAACTGCTATTTGCCTGTACACCCTGATGTTGTATACACCTGCTGTTCCAGCTGTTCTCCCACATGGCAGGACTGTTTTGCAAGCAGTGCCCCGCAGGGGATATACTGGCCACACGAAGTGATGGCCAAGCCCCTAATGCAACCCCATCCACAGCTGCTACAAGAAGCATACCATGGGAAATGGTGCAGAAGCAGTAATGCCACTTCCAAGGATCAGGACCAGGTCCAGGTCCTCCCAGGACAACACAGAGAAGGACAGAGGATCTGGCTATGATAACAGATGGCTAGTCAGGCCTATGGTTGAGGAGCGGCCAACATGCGCAGCCACAAAGAATAAAGTTACTAATGTGCAATCATCACCACCACTGTCTCTTTCCCACAACAGGGTGGAAAGCCTATAATTAATTTGCTATTCAAATTAACAGGCTTTATTCCCACAATTTCTACACTCACAGGTCTTGTGCGATAGAGACTACCTACACTTCCTCACAAACAAAACTCAAGGAACAATCATTTAGAACAATTTGGAATACTTTTTCTACGAGGGACTTCAAAGACAAGCTAGTTTCCTTCCTCCACCCACAGCCAGCTATAGATGTGCCATGCAGGACAGCAGTTGCCTACCCTGTTCCTGAGACCTTCAGCAAAGGGTTTTCTGCATTCTCCAAAAGCAATCCATTCCATTTCTATACATCCTGAGCATCAGGAAGCTTTCCCTAATATTTAATCTAAAAATTACGGTCTGCAATTTAGTCTATTACTTTTTGTTCTATCCACCATGACCATGGAAAACAACACAAGTGTTTCCATTCATTTCTTTCCCTTCCTTAAAGACACAAGCCTTGCTTAAGTTTGTCTTTAAACTAAGGACCCAAGTTCACTTGCCTGCTCTTTCCCCCCAAATTCTTCCTTTCTAGACCTCTGACCATTCATGTTTCTCTCCTCTGGCCCCTCTCCAATTAATCTATAACTCTTCTGGAGTCCAGAGCCCAAAGCTGGATGCAGAACTCCAGCTAAAGCTCAATGCTGAGGAAAAAAAGGAAGGATTACTTCATGCAATCCGCAGGCTATGCCTCTGTCTCTACGCTTGTGTTTTCAACCAGCCTGATTTTGTCATCAACTGTCACCCTTCAGCTTTCTGAAGGCCCACTGCTTTCCCAGCTGTTCCCACCCCACATTTACAGTCATTAGTCCTGCAAAGATTAGCACCTTTAGTCTGTTCCTACTGAACAACCCCGCTTATTTTTAGGCAATTTCTCAGATTTGTCAAGATCGTTCTTAACTGTAGTTCTGAGCTTCAGCATACTTGCAGCCCTTCCCAGCTCTGGGTCTTCTGAAAATGTAATACTCATTATCTATTTTATCATTTATTAAATAGTGAGTGGATCGGGATCCTCCCTCAGTTTGATCTTCCCATCAGATCAGAAACTAGATATCTACCTCTTGTTACCTATTGTTATTCAGCCAGGTTTACACCTGTCCTTTCATGCCATAATCAAGACCGCAAGTCTCTGCTTGATTGAAATAATCCCTTGAACATTGTCAAAAACTTTAGAGAAGCTGAGATGCACGACACTTGTCCTAAGCACTAGGCCTGCAATACTCTAACAGAAGAAAGTGGTACTGCAAGATAATCCTCTAAGCTTCTTGCTTTCCCTTCTGGGTCATCACTCTTCCCCAGACAACTCATCTACCTGCTAATACACTGCCCTGATAGAGGCAAAAAAATACCTTAGCAATATTAATACTAGTCATAACGAAGAGCTCAAAGGCAATTTAAAGTTAACTGTGCCTTTACATCAATGAGCTTGATCTCTACACAATTCTACATGGCCACCTCCAAGTTTCTAAAAGCTTTCAAAAAGCCACACTTGAAAGGGGACACAGATCGAATGTGCAAGATGTTCTCTCAACTGAGTATTTTGCCTAGCCCAACTTGTACTGGATCTAATTTAATCAAGGACTTCACTACATAATTTTGTTATTGACAGCCTGGAAAACGTTATTGGCAAAAGTTACCCAAAGGACTGACAAAACTGCTAAGCAGTTGGTATACATAACCTGAAAACTCAAGTGCAGTTGCAATGCAATTACCTCTGTTCCCAGTGGGAACCCAAAACAAGTGTACAGAGAGGTAAATTAGCAAAGCACTCCCTTCCAGCATTGCAGTGCTAATTAGGAGAAAAAAATTATCTTACATCAATTCTACTCACAGTAAGAAAAGCACAGGCCAGACATGAGCACATACAGGATTTATGTATATGAAAGTCTGTGTTTTTTTCCCTTACCTTTTCTGGCTCTTCTTGCAGTTGTTGCTGATCTCTACTCTGTATGTTACACAACCTTTGGCTATGAGCAACAGACCGTTTCAACGGCTCATCATCACTGTCAGAATCTACATAGAGTGCTGCAGAGCTCTTTGACTTGAAAGTGTATTTTCTGTAAATTAAAAACATGGTTCTAAAACTTTATAGCATTGTACAAATCTGTTTCGAAGTAACCATTAAAAAAGCGTTACACCCAACTTTCACATTGCAGGCCAGTGCAATTTGGGGAACAAACTGCAACAATTGACAATGAAAATTAATTAACATAGCAGGCAGGGTTTTCAGAAAAGGTATGTTTTACTAGGTTAACTGATATACCTACTTCAAGCCTGCAACTTACAACTATAAATGCAAGCCAGTTTAAGATTGCTGGCACTGACAAATCATCTGTACTCATTCTGATGTTCAGCCTTCTGTCTGAAAAAAAATCATCTTTGCTTACTTACACGTCCCCACAGGTTCTCAAAAGAAATACTAAGCTGACCATGTGAACCAGGCAAATTGTACCATTCGTATTAATTTCAGCTAGCATGTAACACCAATAAAATTCAGATATGAAAAAAGACAGTAGCTGAAATAATTTACTACAATAGAAAAAAATAGAAAGAAAAGATAACAAATAGAAAAGGTGGAAAAATTAAAGAAGAGTAATTAGAAAACTTTAAAATGCCTTAAAAATTATCCCATGAAACCCCAGGCCATGGGCATTTCAGAGCTAAAACTCACCTACAAGGTGTGGAAGTGCTTATAGTACAGGAATTCACCATTTGGGAGGCTTTCAACGGACGGGAACTATTAAAAAAAGCAAAGTATTTATTGCAGCAGTTACAGTCTTTAAAAAACCAAAGTGTTTACTTGTCTGCTATGCATGCAAATCCATGACCAAAGAAACAAGCAGAATACGATTATGTTCTTGCTAATTGCTTAGATTTAGAGTAGTAACTCCATCATGCTATAAATATACAACAGTTGTTCAAAACCATATATAATCCTTTAAACTTGATTCACTTCTTAGTGATGCACCCTTAGGGACAAGCTCACAAATTAAAGGCTTTGGGCTCCCATGTCAAGACAACTCATTCCTTTCTTTTTTATTCCCACCAACACTTGAGTTCCTGCTCCCAAACCACAGTCTCCTGCTGCTGTCTGGATCAGCCGGTTTTGTGGTATGTCCCACATCTCCGTTTCTCCTCCCTTACCTAGATTCTTCTAAACAAACTTCCTGCTCCATTTAATCCTTTCATGGGCTCCTCAAAGTCCACCACTATCACTACACATCTATCCACCAGATGGCTGCCAATGCAGAAATCATTTTTAATCTTCCCCATCAAACCAGAGCTGCTTCTCTCCAGCCTACTCCCTTCCACTCTCTGGTCAATCAGAATGGTTTCAATGACTAAAAAAAGCCATTGGAAAGCTATTTCAAACATATTTTCAAGTATTTCTGCTCTGGTTAGTTTAAGCTGTTTGTTGTATTTAAAATTTCTATTGTTAAAGCAAACTCTTGGGAAACATCCATGTAAATCTCAAATGCCACTAAATGTTCAGCGTAAGAACACATGTCACACTGCTGAACATATACACCAGGTGTGTCCTAATTCACTATGGCTACCGTGGTTATGTCACTAGGCAGGGACCACAAGAGACCTGAGGGTTTCTTGTTCCTTATTCTGCCACAAACTTCCTATGTGACAACCGGCACATTTAATCTCTGTGGCTCAGGACAAGCTGCTGTACAGAAGTAACTGTCACAGGGAAAAGCAGAGAGCATTTTCAGCATGTGAAGTGCTCGGATACTACAGTGGCACAGGAAAGACAATGAAAAAATGAATGCACAGTAGGTGCAAGCAGAAATTAACAAAAAAAGGTAGGATGTTATGTCTCCCAAGCAGAGTTGCATGTGCTGTGAAGCAAAAGGTAATCTACATTGTTTTGGACCAAGAGTCATAAATTTTAGAAATTACTAACAGAAGCTCTCTTTAAAAGGATAGGAAGTTATTTTCAAGGACAGTGAAGAATATTATCTTACCAAATATTCCCTAGATAATGCCCCACCAACTCTTCCTACTGCTTCTATCATGCTTCCTTTCCATGGATGTTCTCATGATGGCATCACTACAAACTAGCAGTGCACATCTAAAGCTGCATAATTTTAATGTTTCCTTGCCCAGACATCTTCTGGAGGAGATCTGACAACTGCCTACCTTGTGACATATGTGCTTAACATGGCATGGATCAATCCCAAGTTGTTCACTTACATTGCAGAATGGACGTTCCATCCCAGTGTCAGCGGCAGCCTAGTGCTTTCTGTACAGTGTGAAAGCAGGGTTAAGAATCTTGGAATAACCACCTGCTGCCCAACTTTATGATTGAGAGACAATGCTACATTGAAGCTGTATCGTTTCAGATGAAGAATCAGGACCCTGAGAGATATGAGAGAAGGACAAATGTTAATCTCAAGACAGAAGTCAGAGAGGACCTATTCAAAATCCAAGTAGCCCTGTTTACAAAATGCATTCACCTCACTCTAAAACAGATTATTACTTCAGAGTGGTAGGGAAACACTATCCAGCTCTTTTCTGGCAAGAAACAGGTAATTACTCTCCTGACCATCACTCAACTTTGTGCAAGGTGCAGAGTGCAGACTCTGCCGACTCAAGAGGCTTCCTGCTTTGATCTGTATCACCTTGATCTTCAGTCGAGCAGAAGCAAGCAGCTCTTACCAAACTCATTATTTCTAGGATGCAGTGAGAGGCAGGAAACAATCAAAACATTATCATTATAGGCCAGAATGCTAGTATATTACTCCCAGATATTCAAGACCAATGGAGGGATCGCACAGGTGCCCACAACTGAGGAAGAACTGTGCCCAGTGCAAGATGTGTACTTGGTTTATCCATCAGGACACTTTCTCTTTGAAAGAGCTTTTGATCAAAACAGTATAAAGAGGCTGAAAAGGCCTCCTTACACTGAATCTTCTCCCTTATGCCGCACTTTGTACTGCCTATTTAGATCATGCAGCTGTGTCATCACTTATGTTGTGCTAATATTCAAAAACTTTGACAAGGGTTTTGCAGTGCTAGCATAAATACACTATTTAAGCAAAATGCAAGCTAACTACCAAGTTACTGGCTTCAGTACGAGTATACCTAGGACAAGGACATAGGCCAGACAGTCATCCAACAGTCTTTTAGGTTTACATCCCATGATAAAATGATCCCTACCTCCAAACACTTCCACTCTAAATAATGAACTAAACCCAACCACGAGGTCAGAAACTATTGAGCATGCCATTAACCCTCAAAGTGTCTGTCTTCTTCCTGAAAGCGCCATGCTTACTGAGACAGAAAGCAGGTATCAGCATGGGAAGAATTAATTGATCAAAGCAAAACCCTCTATATACCTTCTGGCACTAATGCCTCCAGCTCAGTCCTGCCCATCAGGTCAGCTGAGCATAAAATATTAAAATTCCAGAATATATTTACTGTTTCCACTTCCCTCACATCCCTGAAAGCCCAAGAAACAGGGAAGGGGAAAACACTGGCCTCCTGTGTGAAAGAAGTGTTGCAGAGGGTGCCCAAGAGAGTTTCTTTAGAGGAAACTGAAGAACAGCATGAAGACTAGTGTCTGCACGTGCATCTTTCTCACACACTGATGACCATACATGCTGTCCTACCCACTTTCCCAGCTTTACTCTTCAAGGGACTTTTGCTTGCACTTTTGTAATATGCGCTTCCAGGAAAGAGAGGAACAGATGTCAACATTTACCTGGGAAGCCTGTTGAACTTGTGTGTGACAACAGCAGACTTTCCATTGCACTTCTCACAGGAATACTCAATCTCCTCTGCCTGTTTAAGAGAACAGAAAAATGACTAGTGGAACAAAAGACACAACAAACAGATCTCAACAGAAAGCACATTGCTTTTGGCTGTCACAGAAGCTCTTCAAAACAGCAGTTACACTTAAAATTATAATCACCTTCAACATGACCTAACAAGAGGGCATCTGCTAAGACAACAGGTAGCAAACCTTACAATTTGGCAACATATCCACACATCGAATTTTTACTGCAGGTCTATTGCAGACCAGTGAATTAGCCACAGTTCAGACACATTAGCTTCCGAAGAGGACAGACAATCTTGCAAGGCTTACAGTTTTCTCTCCCACAGACAGTTGGGTTTTTTTCCCAATAACCTTTGGTGGAATAGAGTTTGCCATGAAGTTTTCTGTCTTTTCTTCAAAACGTCAACTTTGCTCCTGAAAAACTATCCTCATCTGAACTTTTAAAGGATGCGCTGCACCAGAATAGGGTTTTGAACAGACAGCAAAAGGGGAAGCACCACTGTGCTGAAATTAGATGACTGAACCATCAAACATTTGTACAGCCCTTTTCTTTAACGCCAAATGACACCACCATAATTTTCAGATTGTTTTTTTTTTAATTATAAGACTTGTACCAGCTTTTAGAAGAATAAGTCCATCAATTATTCTATCTGTTGAAAACACTATCTGTAAATGGAGAAAAAAACACGTCTATCTCAACATATGACAAAATACAACACTAATTCACAGATGTAAGGCTCATTTTTAGCTTTCAGAAACCTCACCTTGAAGCTCTACTTACAAGATGAGCATCCACATATTACAACTATTTTTTAAACTATTATATCTGCATGACCTTTTTCCTCCATGCTAATTTAGGCCACTACTTAAGCTGTTGAAGCATCCTAGCCCAGGAGAGGAAGCAGCAATTCCTGAGTGATTATCTCAATCTCACAGCCTCCCTTCTCTCCTTTATTTGTTTACACCTCAACTCTTCCACTGCAAAATGGCGCAGTTTACCTATTTCACAGCTGTATTGTAAGGATCAGGTAATTTCTGCACAGCATTTTACAACAAAAATTCCTGTATACTGTTAATGTACAAACCTCAAAAAAGTGCAGAGTTTATTACTTCACATGCCTGCAATTACTGTCACAGAAACTAATAATCAGCTATACAATCAAAACTTCCATACAGTACATAACCTACACATAAAACAAAGTGATAAAAACAACCCCAAAACTATGTACCCGAAAAAAGAGGTCAAGGGAATCCTGGATCGATCGAGAAGGAAGTAATTTTTTTCTTCGAGGAAGATCAATGGAGAGGTCGTTAAACTGTTCTCGTTTGGTGACTGTTTCACCACACCTAAAAAAGAAACAAGCTTATGTAAGTCTGATGAAAAATTTACTTGAAATTAATGACAACTTACATTTTTTTAGGCTAAAGTAACTAACTTCCCAATAAATATATATCTTAATCTATTTTTACTCATCAAAATGAAACTGTTTGATGCTTATGAAAAAGCTGAATTTTGGGATTTCACTTTGATGCTTTAGAAGTTGAAAGAAACATTTGTGTAAGGGTGAGAACAAAAAACCACAGACTGCTTTGGAGAGGCAAACGATCAGGTATACAAGAAGTCAAAGCAACTGCTACGTAGCTGAACACACCTCCTTCATTCAGCATTCTTAGGAGAAAAGAAGTGAGCCCAGCCCAGAAGAAAGGAAAGCATAGAAATACTTTCAAACTGGTTTTAGAAACAATACAGTAGAGTCCATCTAAAAAAAAAAAAAACCCCTACAGTCACTTGTCTTCAATGATTATTACCTGCATGCAATTTACTTTTTACTTTTTATTGTTTTAGGGAACTAACGCAGTACACACAAAGTAATTTTCCCAATTATGTGTGTTGATGAAAACTCTGTGGAACACAAGCATCCCATACAGGAATCTGCTGCACAGGTCATACACAACAAATGGCCAGACATACTGGTTTACATCTTTTCTGCAATAACCTAGAGAGACAGAAGAAAAGACTATTCCCTGGAAGCCCTTAGAAAGAACAAATTAAAAACATGGCTTCCCCCCCCCCTTTTTTTTTAAGAGGAAACACTACTTGGCTGAATCCCCCTTTTCTCTCTATTCTCATACAACCAGTACAGAAAAAGCAAATCCCAGAGGCTTTCCACTGTGTATGTAATGAAGAACTAGATGGTATGAGACTGTTTAAAGAAGGCTTGTAGCAGCAGACAGCACGGCGTGAGGTTTACAGCATTTCTAGACCACAGAATATTTCCTAAATATCTAGCTTTGGAAAAAAACAGTTCCAGTTCCAGCCTGCAGATGAAGTCACATAAGATGGAAACACTTCCCAGACTTTTAAGCTGAGTATGAGAAAAGCTCTCAAGCATACTTACATTTTGCAAATGATAGAATGCTGAACCTCAAACTCTAAGTTACTGATAACTGGACACGTATAAACTTTGGTGGCTGAGAGGTCATCAGAAGCCCGTCCAGGTGAGTTATCTTCATTAGGGACTGGCTCACTCTTCCAAGTTTTGTTTAGCTTTTCCATGTCTTCCTTCAGCTGATCCAGACACTGGCTCAAGAACTCATGTGCATCCTAGAAACGGGGTAAACTCATCAAAGTGATTTTCTACAACTTCATTCAGAATCTTTCTCTCAAACACACACAGACTGGGGAAATTACATTTTAGTTCACTGCATTCACTGCATAAGGCAGCTCTGCTCTAACAAACAGCAGGCAATTATTGTAATTCAATCAAAAGCTCCAGTCACTGTCAGAGTTGAAGCTTGACAGGAGTTCAGTGCAGTCCAAACACTGAACAAATTACACATAATTGTTTCTAGACAATATGGTACTTACGTTCTGCATGTACCCAGAAAATCTCTCTGCAGTAGCTGAAATGGCACTTTTCACCTTCTTGAGCAGCTCTTTCTTAACCTCAGGGCTGCAGACATCCTTTTTAGCAAGCAGATGGGCAAAACGTCTGCAGAAGTCAACGCAATGAAACACTGATTGGCTTTCCAGGACTTCAGAGAAACAAAATAAAACTCATGATACCTCATTTTAAAAGTCTCTAAAAGCTTTTCTCCTGTGATAAGTGGTTTAGGGGTTCTGTATGAAAATATCTCATATATAATTAACCTTTTCCATTTCAAGTATTTTGAAATCTCATTTGAGGCCATCATCAGAACAGGACCCAAATGAACAAAAAATTCCACAATCTTTTAAGGTAGAGAGAAGAGCCTTATAAAGTTCTATAAACTTATTTCTGCTATATCTTTTACAGCAAGAAAAAAACCCCTCCAATGCTTTTTGAAAACATTTGTACTGACAGGAGATATGAAATCACACGGCACTAAAATAAGCAACACAAAATCATTAGATTCAACTTGCACAGTCAGATTGGTTTCTATTTATTTTTTTAATTTAAAACTTCCACTCAGTTGTAATGTTTTTGGTGCTCAGTTATCGTGATTTAGTTATCTTTTTCACAGGAAATACACACCCAATATATTCCAAGCACAACATTTTCAGTCATAGTGCATACGTGGGAAGGTGATGGGAAGATGTCATGTTCCATGACAGACACAAAAAAAAAGACAGACAGAAAAGACCTGTGCAATCCCCTCCCACCCCAAACCAACACCTAATACTCAGTTATCCAAAGAATCTGATCAGTTTACTGCAGCTCAACAAGTTTCTGTTATTCTGCTGAGCTACAGTACCAGCAAGTGCTCTCCTAACCCTCTACAACTGCTCAGTGAAGCATGTTAGGAAACAGGTCTTTTTTACCACAAAGCAGCTGACAGGCAATTGCTTTTCAACCAGAAAAATATTTATTATGTTAGATCAAATGCCCATACCCAAACCAACACAAGCCAAAGTAGATGCCACTGAGTATCAACTCTGGCTTGTACTTAGGCACAGGATCACACACTGCCCTCCGTCAGAGGTATTATGGCACAAGCTCTACCCACAGTTTACCATTAGGTATATGGGGCACAAGCTTCAGAGGTCTTTCTACAAAAATTAGGGAAAATTAGGGAAAGGACATTTCAAGAGGCACGTGGACCAACCTCTGATCCCGAGTAGCATAGGAAGAGTTCAAGAAGACACAGCAAAAATAGAAATGACCCCAAAAGATATAAAACACTAAAATGGAGACAGAAATGGTTCTGATGATCCTGAATCTTGTTTAGTGAGAAAAAGAAACGAGGTACACGAGAGCATACATAATAAAAATCCCAAATGGCAGAGAGCATGGTACATAGAGCAAATGGCAGTTTGTCTTTCTGACAGACATACAATGGAATCTGATTGGCACAGGAATTCAAAATTTCAAAGAGAAAGAGTGTTTTACATATTACAGAAACCTTTGGAGTTTCTTGACATGATGACCAAACCGAGAGTTCAGCTGAATTTAGAAAAAGACTAAGTATGCAGAACTTGAACACTCTCCACTAGACAAAGGATGTTCTCCAAAAAGGCATTAGGTCTCACATATCAGGTGAAGTTAGTGACCAGCTTAAACCCAAGCTGGTAATGTTTTAAAAAGAAGTTATTCTGCATCTATCTTTTTTGCAGTTTCTTGCATTTTCTTCTGAAGCATTTCATTCTGCCACTAGCAATACAGTAGAAGATATAAAAGACTGCCTGTAACTCAGCATTGCAATTTTTAAGAGCTTACTTCCTATTTCCAAAGTAAAACTCCAAAATCTAGAGCGCTCTAGGATTTATTTTATTATCTACACATGCAAATTACCCTCTACAAAGGTGCTTCAGTATTACAAAACTAGTTTCTCAGTAAGAAAAGAGAAAATATCCTTCCCAGAAAGTGAATTTTACCTGATAAGTGCGTTGAGTGGAATTTTTTTCCATGGGATACCCTGCTTGAGCAAATCATTAGCAAAAGACTGAATTGAAAACAAGGACTGTAGAATGGCATTCATATAGCAGGTGTTTCCCAAGTTTGAAAATCTGAAAAAAAAAAAAAGACGATTGAATGTGGTATGTGTGTCAATGTGTAAACATGCCAGTGTTAAACACAGCACTACTAACATGTGGAACTTCTTTCCTTTGAGGGTGGCAGAGCACTGGAACAGGCTGCCCAGAGAAGTGGCAGAGTCTCTGACTCTGGAGACATTCCAAACCCACCTGGACGCCATCCTGTGCAACCTGCTCTAGGTGACCCTGCTCTGGGAGGGGGGTTGGACTAGATGATCTCCAGAGGTCTCTTCCAACCCTGGTGATTCTGTGATTCTATGTAGGACATTCACCCCCGCCACTCCCCACAAAGTTTCTTACTGGAACGGAGCTCTCCTCCTGCCTTTCAGACTAAACTGAAAACCCACTGAAGGTGGCATTTATCAGGAAAGCACCCATGAGCTTCTACAAGCAAAATTTTAACAAAGTGTGTGTATATACACAAGATAGAGAAATGAATCAAGAAAGTGCGTGAAAGGAATATGCATTACCTGAAATTATTGTAAATTTAAGAATACATATTTTCCAAACTAGGAGGAGTGTTCCCTGTCTCAGTGTTCATTAATTTCAGGATTTTTTTTTTTCATTAAATAATTATAACAAGAATGTGCATGTCCTGATGATCAAAGCGGGCATGGTAGATAAAGAAAAATTTACCCTTGTAATTGTTGTTGAGGATGGGTGGAAAGGGGCACTCGGGGTTTGTTCCACCCTGTGTAATCTTGATTAGATCTCATTTTTTTAACAGAAAGGGGGGCAGGCTGAGAAAGAAATCCCAGGCTTCTTTTGGCTGAAGGGGTCTGGCTCGATACAGTAGACCTAAAAACATAAAAGGATAAGCAGCATAAGATTTCTAATGCTCTTCCTTAAATAGCTGTAGTCCATGACACTGGAATTGTATCACTATAGGAGACAAGCCATGCAAGATAATTAGCATGTGTCATAATGCAAAAGAGGTGTGACAGAGAGAACTTCTTTCCAGAGCACTTAAATACTTATTTTGGTTAAATTTCCTTACATCCACAGGTATGCATCCAGTGTAACCAAGTATTTTGTCTTTAAGATATTTAATGATTCCCCCCGCTGTATGATGAGAGGAAGAACGATCATGTAGCGTGAGATCACCACTCCTAAGATATGCTTAAAATTCACATCTGGACCAGAGTCTTAATTTTCAGGCTCTTGTTCTTGTAACCTAATCACTCTGGACCTCAGTCCCTCATGTGTAAAGCACAGACAATGCTTCTTTTCTTCCTTGATCTTGTAAGTCATCTATCTAGGGCAGAGACCAACAGTTTGATTGCATGGCATCTAACACAGAAGAATCCCAACCTCAGCAGGATTCAGTATTACTAAAATACCGTTGTTAAAATGTAGTTTCATGCCATTAATCTACTTTGGAAAAACGAAGGAAGGATTCATTCAAAAGTTCCAGAGTTTATATAGAATTTGAACCATCTAGAGTTTAGGTATCATCTGGATCAGCCATTCACAATGATTATAATAGACTGGAGTGATTTTAGAAAGTCTATCTATTGCAAGCAGTAACTGGAGTTTGTACATGTAACTAGAGCAATTATAGCCATCCTGAATACCTAGATTGTATGCCGGGGGGGAGTGGGGTGGGGGGGAATACACATTTTATGCATAACCTGTAAGCTATATAACATGTGATAAACACACAGGAAACTGAAGATCCCTAATTCCTGGGAAAGAACTGTCATTTGCAGTTCATGCTAGTGAATCAGTCCTACCTGTCCAGGGTGGAACTGCCAGTGGAGTACTCTTTTGAGGAAGACCGACTACCATAAAAGGATGATGACTGCAGTGGCAAAATACCTTGAAAAACAGAAAGAGAGGCAGGTAATTTTGTTCCAGGTAACTCAGCTATTTACGCAATACACAACTTGTTTAAAAGTATTGACTCAAAAGGTTTAAAAACCCTCAGATATTGTTTTCCAGAATTGGTTGGGAAAGTACTAATACACATACTTAGAAGTACTAATGCAAATGCTAATCACATGTAAGTAAAGACGTGCTGGAGCTTTAATTGAATTTATACAATAACCTCCATCAAATCCAAATTGCAATATGAAACATTACAAAGTCATTGAATTGTCTTAACTATCTGAAACATAATAAAGATCCACCTCTTGTTCAAATATACAAGATACACATAACAGAAAACTCACGAATTATTTCCAATCCAGTGCTCTCAAAATTCAAGGTAAATATGTAGAAGCAAAAACAGTTTCTCTTCCCACTCCAAATTCCACAGTAAATCACTATATGCTTGGGGCAAAATATGATTGTTTCATTGTTCTGGTATCACTGTGTCAGATCCTGACACTCTTAATGCCTCTGATGGTGCCACATAAAAAAAATGCTCTCAGGAGCCAGAAAAACCACCTATTATGGTGAATCACCATATAATTTAGTTTGGATAACGAATAAACACTTGCTTCTATCCCCGCCTGAAGCGGTTTGAGCCATGCAACTTTCAAAAATGCAGATATATGAAGGAAGTTCGCAATACTGTTACCTGAACTTGCAGGTATACACTCACAGATTCTAATTTTGACTCTAAAGAACAAACCAGATTTTCATTCAGAGATAAACATTCATGTTACTGGCTCCTCCAGCAACATGTTTGTGCCATCAGAGCTGCACAAAAAAAGAATCCGTTCAGCAACATCCGCCATAAAAACAAGATCTTGAAGGCATTCCCCTTTATGGGGAAAGAGGCTCAGCATTTATTAGTAAAACTGAAGAATGGTGCTGCTTACTAGCTTATGTACATACTGTCAATATTTCTGTATTGTCTATAAAACCTCGTCACACAACAGCATCCGACAGAACTTCGGTACAAACGGAACAAAAAGTCCTGACCCCAAAGACCTCCCCCACTATGCTCTGGGGAAGAGATAGGGAAGAAAAAGCAAACAGTACACATTTTCAGCACAAAAAACAGCCTACAATTCATGTGGGCATTAACAGCAAAGGAGAGCTTTAAAAATAAAGAACAAAGCAAACAAAAAGGAAATCCTTAGGTGTTTACAGGAATCCCCTCCCAAGGGGAAGGGCAGCTTGGAGCAAAGTTTGAAGCTGCTTGTTGAATTTTCAAACAAGGCGGCACATGGGCTGGCATCAGCACCTAAGTATAAAGGTCAGGGTCACACTAAAGCACACTAGGGCTTTGAAAACAAAGGCATGTTGCTTGCATCTCATATATGGATCTGTAGAAAGCAAGATAGTAGTACAGGGAAAGCAGATTAGGAAAACCACCTCTGTAGCAACTTTCTAAACCAAAATCAAATGGGTAAAAATGGTACTGGTCAAAGCCAGGTATCATTTGGCTTTACTTTTTTTTTTTTTTTTTTTTTTTTTTTTTACCTGGTGTCCTATTTTCCTCTGCCTGCTTCAGATTCAACTGTTTCTCTCTGCTACTGTTCAAGTACTTCCATGCTGGATCACTCAAGGCTTTATTATTCCTACAGATATATAAAAGTGGAAGTCAGCGCAGTTACAGAAGATACAGGATATTGCTGCTTGACATTTACAACTTGTTTTAAAGCATTTCTCTCCTGTCACCTTTAACACTTGACTGTGGAACAGTTAAACTTTAGTCGTAGATAAGTTTAACCAATTCATTTAAACAAGCCTTCTTTTACTTATGATTAAATAGGATTTCAAGCAAGTGGAGCTTATTCTCCAAATTGCAATTTCCCGTTATGAATTCTGTTTTGTGAAGGGTCAAAGCAAGTTCGATAAAGAAGGTACCTATTGCCACAGACATATAGCACATACGACGATCCTGACTAAACTAACAAAAGAAAGATGACACAAAATTTGCATGTGCTAGTTCCCGTAAATCAACTACTAGAGCACGTTGTATTTCGCTCATTAATCCCGAATGCAAACCCCATTTCAAGCACCCAGTGTGTTCAGAAGTTGACTAGTGGCTGGCCTGTACCATGTTGCTGAATACAGGAAATGCCCAAGCACTCTTTTCAGAAAAATTTACCTTTACAAATGAACCAAGAGTTTAAAATCAGGAACTAGAAACAACGGTTACTTACGTTGAAGAATCATTCTCTTTGGGATAATCTTCACTCATTTCTGAACCAGGAAGTTGTGTTCTTTTCCTCTTTTCGCTGATGACAGAAAATTTTTGAAGCGGTCATTCTTTCAGAAAGGCTAGTAAATGATCCTCTTCCAACTGAATAGAACTCCTCAATGCTTTCTGTGCATTTTGCACCTATCTTCCACAATCTCCAGTTTTATAACATAGCATACAGAGGCCCAACTCTTAAGTTGTTCATAAAGCTCTAGCGCCAGTACCAGCCAGAGGCTAGAAAAGCATGTATTAACATCCTGTTAAAAGCAACAGCAAATCCAGAGGAAGAAACATATTCCCTTCTTACTCCTAGGGGTACTGAGTTCTACCTGCAGCTCTATGAAGAGCAAAATTTTAACAATATCGTAATAAGAGGATTAACACTCCTACCGATTCTCCAACAAGCCCGTTCTGTGAGGGACTGATGACGCAGGAGATGCTGAAACATTCACCCTGTTGCTAGGTGCTCCAGTTCCAGCGGAATTCTTCACAGATGCTCTTGCTGGGGTACCCAGCACCTTGCGAAAGGGATTTTCCTCCTTACTTTCCACTGTCACTCTTTTGGGAGGAGTCTGCAAAAGTGGAGTGGGCCAGGGAGACAACGAAACAGAGAAAAACATTACCATCTTTAGTCTAACCTAGCATTTACACCACCGCTTGACTTGCTACAGTGTAGCTGCCAAAAGCAGAAAAATGTTACTTGTAATAGATTAAGAGTTTCACACTAATTAGACACAGGTAAAATTTTGACTGTGTTGATGCAAGTCATAAACATGAAACTCTACTGCAATAACCAACTTCCCTTCTCACTTTCCAACAGCAACTCAGTTGAACTTCAGTCTTCAAAATCTCCTTTACATGCTTTGACATTACAAAACCCAAGGCATGATTCCTAACTATCCCCAGATCAATCCTGGGTGGTATTAAAAAAAAAAAAAGCAGCCACATTAAAACCCACACAATTAGAACAGTGCCCTGACAGCCTTGGGCCAAGCAAGTGCCACATGTAATGCAGTGGGAAGAGCTAATAGTTGGTTGACTAAGGAATGTTGGTCAACTTTAGACTTGAAAACTAAACATGTCTAATCTTACCACTGTATACACAGCCTTAGAGTTTTTACTGTGAGATTGCCTTTAAGCAACTTGTAAAGTTTGTTTTGGGACAATGTCAAAAATATTCTCCCTCAGGGCGGTAACACATGTATATTCACAGACATAAAGTAAATTAAAGCCAGTAGATACACCGTGAAACCTGTGTTATGCAGGGAGACACTGAAGAACAAAAATATTTTGAAGGAAAACCACTTTTTGGGAAAAGTCTGCAAAATTTACACAAAAATCTGAGCGGAACGCCACAAATTCAGTAACTTTATCCTGATACAAAACCTGATACAGCAGGTTTTCAATATATACATTTGGCTGAAGTCTGCTAAACTCATCAAGACCTATGCTGACTATAACATGTTCAGCTGCTACGTAAGGTGTTCAGTATAAACAAAGAGATATTCTATGTGAGAAGCAAGTCTTAATCATGCACTTTTCCTTTATTTCTGCTTCTTCTCTGCCTGACTGACAGCTCAGCATGAAGAACATTGTCTTCCACAGTCAGACGCTGACCTTTCTTATTCACACAGAGTACATGGCTCCTCATGAGCAAGACACATCGTTGCCAACCCCCCCGTACGGATCTGTTCCAAGCCCTCTACATTACACAGACTCAGGATGCAAAATAACTATTTACAGTGCTATTACAACATCCAGTAAGAGAATGAGAGGAGGAAATGAATGAAATAAAATGAAAGGAGAGGAAAAAATTGAACAGTTAAACAAACCTGGTTCTCTATATAAGAGAATTGCCTATTAGCTTCCTTCTGTGTGGTCCTGCTGCCCAGCACACCTCCAAAGCTGCCAGATCCCTGAGAGGGTTTCCCAGCTGACAGGAAAAGTACACAACATTTGATTTCATTGTCATTTAACTGATTGGCATTCTCAATTGTAAGACGTTATTTAGCTGGAGTTGATTTTGGAAGGGACACACTAGATTTCTTGCCAACAGACAGTACAATGTTCTGACTGCACAGATTTATGGATATCCCTTATATTGGTCATTTACTCAGTTGGCAGTAAAGTTCCTATCCTTAAAAAGAACAAAATAAAATAAGAGGTAAAATAAAAAGGAAAGAGACTACGCATGTGGGATAAACAGCCAAGAGTTTTTCAAATACCAACATACTTACAACGTAAATAATTCCTACATATTTAATCTCTGCTTATTGTACAGCATGACAAAAGTACATTATGAGAAAGGTATATAACAAAAATTGGGGTTCAGGGCCAGAAAGAAACATTTACACAAAGGCAAAGAAAGTCAGTAACACAAGGAGGACAAAACAGCTAAAGGTGAAAAAAAAGAAAACACAGCACCTATCCCCCTCCACACTGTTATTAACATGATTTACAACAATTACACTTACCAGTATGAACCCTGTCTTGATGGACTGCATCCAAATACATCCGCATTTCATTTGCGTCTTTAAATGGTACCTTATCAATTGTCAGGAAGCTGGTATCCTTTAGCGTTAGCATCAGGCAGCACAGTTTTCTACCATTTGGTCTTAAGGTCACAGTTTTAATGTTATGGCTTAGCTGAAAACAAGAAAGTGTCTATAAACATAAATCCATTTTTAAAAGGCCAAAACACTTACAAACTCAAACAAAACACTTCAAATAGTGAGGGTAAGAGGCACTCGCACCAAAATACTCCTCCTTGCTCCATTCTGAGCAAACATTAAGCCTCACAGAATGAATGCAATCAGTGATCTTGGAAGCTAACAGAACTGAAAGGACAGTATCGCTATAGCTCAACAGACCCTATATTCCTGGAAAAGCTTTCTGAAACTTGCTTTGCTATTGAGCGTGACATTTTTGAACATAAAGGAATAAGAGCTTCATGCAGTCCATTTAGCTGTCTGAAACTTCCACATTGAGTTTGAAATACAGTTTTAGATGGGGAAAGTTTTAAATGTTAAGTACAAACTTCTACTCACTTTATAATTTGCTCTCAGAGAGGACAGATTTGACATAGCTTAAAAAATTTGCTGAGGGAGTAAGTCAATAAAAAACGCGCTTAGTCTATATGCAACATTATAACAATTAAGTGGTGTCAAAACTTCCAGGGTTATAGTCAAGCACAGGAATAATTTTAATAATAATTTGTGCTCCCTAGTAACGCCGCTGCTACTTTATTATACCATTACTTAATTCTTTCTTCATGCTAAGTCACCTATAAGAACTGGCTGCTCAGTAAAGGCTCTACTATTCACGCAGGTTGAGGGTAACTCTAAAGCAGAAGAAGCAAAACAATCTCTCACATCTGCAGACTGCACGGAATTTTGACAATACGTACCTAAGCACACTCTCATTTTCAATTCCCTTGTCCTTTTTTGCTTAATTCTTCATTTTGCTGCCGCTTCTTTAGCCTTGCCTAAGATCAGGCACTAGCTACACAATGACCTCCGTGCCAGTGTATTTCTATACTCAATGCTTCACACAAGATTGGAAACCACAGCCAAGGTCATCAGGCACTACACAGGACAGAGAAAACACTGCCCATCAGATTGGAGTCTTTCCCTAATTTGGCCTGACCTGCATACTGCCACACTACTGACCTAAATAATGATGTTGAATTAATAGACGTGAATACTAATTACACTCTAACACCAAAGTTTTGCTATCCATTGCTCTAGAACCTGTCTTGTCTCCTTCAAATCATACACAAGTTTAAAACCAAAAAAATATTCCCAATTTTTATTTAAATTTGTTCAGGTATATAAAAGACTGATATAAGAAAAGGCACTCCATGTCCATCAGTGAGATTTCTTTTGTTTCCATGCAGAACTCTAGCTTCCTGGAAAGCCAACCTAGCCACAACAGCAGTTTATAAGAGAGGCTGGAACACCACCTCAATTGGAAACTAAGGGTTTATTTTGCGGGGAAAATTACGCTTCTGATACTTTGTGCTCAATCCTTGTGTTTTGGGTTTTTTTGGGGGGAAGGTGGTGGTTTGGTGTGTTTTTTTTGTTTTGTTTTGTTTTGGGGGTTTTGTTTGTTTGTTTGTTTTTTTAACATAAGCTAAAAACGTCTTCAGAGACCTAAGAACTGAAAAGGGAGCTCCAAATTTTTCATCCTCTCCTAAAACACTGTGCCCAGTGCAAAGGGATTACAGTTACTTCACCATCTCAGTGCAAAACAACCTATTTCAACTCAAAATGCTATCACGAGAGGGCTCTGTCCATACTCTCCATGCACCTGTTACAATCCAGCCAGCACCACAAAGTCTTGGGGGAGGGCGTAAACGACATATGTCTCTTAATACATATCTAGCATCTAGGACAACTTAGGCAAAGCCCTGAAACATCAGTAAAACATATAATCTGACATAAGATATCTGATGACACACCAGTCACTGTAGAAAGAAATATAACCCTGATCCATTCAAATGTTCCATTACAGAAAAGTAATAAAAAGGTGGGGAAATCACCCACCGTTCTCCCAGAGCAACTTGTCAAAAACAGGGAATGTTACTTCTAAAGCAAAATTACCAGGAAATTCTCACACCCAAAGCGGCATGCAAGAGCACTGTGACAGACTGGGGCTGGCTCACACAAACTACACTCAAGCACAACCCTGCAGTGCAAGGGGCAGGCAGCTCTCCCTGGCTGCTGTTTGATCCCACCAACGCTCTTGTGCCGGTGTCTGTGTCGCTTCAAGATGAACAGGACCAGAAAGCAGATCCCACTGAAAAATAACTGCCATCCAAACAAAAATAACAGGTCTAAAGATGCGGCATTTCCTCCTCCTCTGCTGACATCCTAGCTGCACGGTGCCATATCAATCCCTCCACCAGATCTCACGTTTAATCCTTTTCCCAAATTAATTCATGTGAAAACCCTCCACTGAGCTCACAGAGAGATCTGACAAGCACCAGAGCCAGCACATGCGAGAGGCTGGGAGCAAAACCTGCCCATTTAGGCCACAGCTAGCTGTTCTATAGGCTCATCCTCCCCATGGAACCACCTTTCGAGTCACTGTCACACCACGTCAACACTCATCCAGGCAGAAAGGAGCACGTGAGAACAAGCACCCAGGGAAGGTATGAAGGGAAGAAGAGACAACTGTTCTCAGAAGCAACGTGGTCCAAGGCTGGATTAAATCAAATGTGCAGTCACAGCATCGCATGTGAGAAGGCAGGTGATTCTTTTCAAGTCTACAGTAACAGAGGTAGGAACTATCCACAGCTAATGATTTTCTCACACCTTGATTCCAAGGCAACACAGGCTGCCAGGTTCTTTGCCGAGACTTTTCAGCACACTAAAGCAGCAAAACCTGATCTTTCAAAAATAAACTGAACTTTTTCTCACTGAGTCCACACACAGAAATAAATGGCTTAGAGGAAGATCTGGTGAACACTACTGATGAAAAACAACAGTGGCATGAAAAAACAGAAGCCAACATTTAGATCAGTTTAAAAAGTTACTAAGTAAGATAGGATTTTTTTTTTCCAACTGCGCTGATGTACTCTGCGTATTTTTTAATCACACAGAAATTTCTTACAGAAAAACAGTCCTTCACATTCCTTCAATTTGGGGCATCTTGTACAAAAAACCTAGGAAGACTGAGCTGAAAATGACCATAGAATGGAAAAAAAAAAAAGCAATTTAGGCTGAAGATTGCAAGAGAATCCTTAGCAGTGATCTGCATCAGTCTCCCAGTGAGGAAACCACATTGTCTGACATTTTTAAAACCTAAAACTGTAAAAACTGCTGTTCAGCAGAGTCTTGTATAAACAAGCAGAAAGGTTACAAGTGTGTTAACACCGATGCTCTTCAGCTGGGAAAACTGCTAGTACAAATTGTTCAGGATCTTCACCTCTAGATTCTGCAAATGTTCCAGTAACAGAAAGGTTAGACATTCCAAAAATCTGAAGACGTGAGCCATGACGCTATATACTTTGGTAACTTTTTTCTGCTGTTTGGTTCTTCCCATTCAGTGGTATCTTGATGCCAATCTCAACAGATCCCTTAACAGTACACATGAATAATTTACAGGAGAGTTATACAAAGGGATTAGTGTTCAGGAAATGAGGAACAAGAAACAGTGACAAAGGGAAGTTTGCGTGACACTTAATAGCCTTGAAGAGGACAGCTGTTCACAAAAGAGCACAATCCATGCACTGCTCAAAGAAAAGCCTTAATATTGGGTGTACCTGAAATGTCTTTGGAATTCCTCCAACATTGTAGTGAACCACTAGACTCACTTTGTTGTCCTTCTCCACAATTTCAAAGCTCCCTTCTTTCCATTTTGTAATCCCAGTCTGCATGCTGCGCATCCGGACAGGTCCGTGCACCTTTAGCGGAGCCATGCTTTCTCACGGAAAAGAGCTAACAAGAGCAAGCGTATTCCACCTATAAAACCTGTTAAAAAGGAGAAATTCATAACTAGGCAGGCCAAAGAATCTCTACAGACAGGTATTAGTGTGGCTTAAAGTTTTTGTAGGAGTTCGGTAGAACTGTTTGGCTGGTATTTTTAAACACAGCAAAGGAAAGTTAGGCACAATGAAACTTAGATGAATAAAATTTCTCCCAGTCTGGGCAGCAACACGCTGATTCCTCCCTGCTGAAAGGCGAGTACAACCAACCCACAGACGCAAAACTTCTCCCAAATCTTTACAGCAACTTCAAACGAGAAACAGCCC
>VFFE01006531.1:78796-129204 GCA_008921705.1 Burhinus oedicnemus
GGCACCGCCCTTGCCCCAGCCCGCATGCGCCGAAGCCGGCCGGCTGGGGGGGGGGAGGGGGCGCCGCCGCCTGCGCGCATGCGCACAGTCTTCAGGTCTTCGCCCCGCCCCTATCCCAGCCTCCCTTGCGCGCGGGGTGAGGGGTCAGGGCGGGCCCTGGGTCTATGGCGGCGGCCTCCTGAGGCGGGCCCAGCGGCGGCACCGGCACCGCTTTCCACCATGCACAGCTTGGCCACGGCCGCGGTGAGGCACGGCTCCGTGCCCCGGTGGGGCGGGGCTGGGGCTGGGGACGGGACCCCGTTGGCGCAGGCCGCGTGGGGAGCGGGGCCGTGGGGGCGCGGCCGCCCTCCCCTCAGCGCACCGGTGGCCGACTGGGGCGGCGGAGGGGCGGCGGGATGCCTTTGGTAGCGGGCAGGCGCTGAGCGAGCGCTTTCTTGCTCTGGCTACTCCCTTGGGGACGACTCTGTGCCTCCCCGAGGCGGCCGTGCCTTGCTCTGCTGCTCGTGGGGACGGGGTGGCTCGCCCAGGGGCCAGGAGGGCTTCCTTGCTGGGTGCCCAGGCTGTGCTCCTCCCGCCCGGTGTGTATCACGTAGGGTTTTCCCTCCTTCCTTCCTCTTGCCTGCCGTGCTCCCTCCCTGCGCCTGGGCGCCTCCTGCATGCCTAGCCACCTACTCTATCCTCTGGGGAGCTCTTTTACTTCTGGTCTTGACTGCAGAGGGAAAGAGGAGATAGCAAAAAGTTCCTCAGGGTGGGAGGAAAGACAGAGACCGCCTGTTCCTTCTTCCCTTTCCCCCCCCAATACAGTGCTGTCTGTAGCTGGTGCTTGCCCTCTTTCTCCTCTGGAAGCTGCCGTGGTGGGATGGGATGCTTGATGTTCACGCTGGTGGGAGTGGAACCTTGGCCTGGTTGGGTTCAAAAATGGAAGCTGAGTTTGAATGATGTGGTTATTTCATCTTATCTGCCATCTGAGTGGGTTTGTGTTTTGTTTTTCACTTCTTCAAATGCACGTGTTCATTGCATGTGTAAGACTTCCTAGAGTTGATTGAGTCTCTGGTGTGTATTGCATTTGGGAGGTGTATTGCAAGACCAGCAGTAACAGCTGTTTTCAAATGAACTTAGCTCAAGGATCTGCTTGGACTAACAAGAGTGAGTAAAGTACTTATGAACAGGAGTTGAGAGAACTTTTTAAGTCTTCCCACTTTGTTTAAGTGCTCGTGACTTTAAATTGGTTCTTGGAGTGCTTGCAAATACTTCTGATTTAAAGTGATGCTTTCCAGAGCATAGAAGGCTGTGCGAGATTATAGAGGATGCTCTTAATCAGCATTTACATTTTTATAGCAATGTAATTCCTAAGTGCTTGTTGAAATGCGTGAGGAACTGTTGTATCTCCCATTAGTCCTCTATTTGTGTTCTACTTGCCTCTCTATAAAAGGATTTTTATTTAAAGACAATTTTAACAAAATAATCTGTTTCAGGAATAGAAATCAACTTTATTTTGGGACTCATTTGAATGTATATTTAATTTACACATAATTCATGCCACCTGGTAGTTCTGTATGTGGGTTAGTATGCGTAGACTAAAGGTGACAGGGAAGGGTGTTTGGCTCTGGAGTTGTGCTTGGGAGCTGTGGTAAATAACATTACTTCTTACTAGGGTCATGAATTGGCTTAGAAATCCCTTTGGGTGTTGTGAATGCTGTCATGACAAAGCTGTGATAAGCCAGAGCATCGGTCTTTATACAGTTGTCATGGTTTAACCCCAGCCGGCAGTTAGGACCATGCAGCTGCTCACTCTCTCTCCCGATTGGGATGGGGAAGGGAATCGGAAGAGTGGAAGTGAGAAAACTTGTGCGTTGAGATAAAGACAGTTTAATAGGTAAAGCAAAAGCCACACATGCAAGCAGAACAAAACCAAGGACTTAATTCACTGCTTCCCATTGGCAGGCAGGTGTTCAGCCATCCCCAGGAAAGCAGGGCTCCATCACATGTGACAGTTACTTGGGAAGACAAATGCCATAACTCTGAATGTCCCCTCCTTCCTCCTCCTTCCCCCACTTCATATACTGAGCGTGATGTCATATGGCATGGAATATCCCTTTGGTCAGTTGGGGTCAGCTGTCCCGGCTGTGTCCCCTCCAAACCTCTTGTGCACTCCCAGCCTACTTGCTGGCAGGGGAGTGTTAGGAGCAGAAAAGGCCTTGACTGCTTAGCAACAATCAAAACCATCAGTGCGCTATCAACATAGCCTTCATCCCAAATCCAAAACATAGCACTATACCAGCTGCTAGTAAGTTAGTTAACTCTATCCCAGCTGAAACCATGACAACAATGATGCTGATGGCAGAGGTAACGCTGCTATTTCAGACCTGAAGACAACATAATGTGCTAGAGGCTCGAGAACAAGCTAAAACCAATACACGTAGCATTGAAAGCCCAACTCAAACCAGCTAATTCACTGCTATTGAAGTTCAAAGTTCATTTTGAGTTGGTGATCTATCAAAATAGTTTAAAAAGCACAGGTATCCAGTTAGTCAATGTTCTACTTCGGTTGACGTGTACTTTTACCAGTGCGCCTAGCAGCAACTGCTCAATTTGGAAGAGAAAGCCAGTTGCCTAAATTCAGTTTGTTATGTGATTGTTGGAGATGTAATCAGGCATGGATGTTTGAGGTAATGCTGTTTTTCTTGAGGAAGGTGTTACAAGATCTGGCTAGTTTGTGCTGTGTTGAGGTACTGTTAGTAACTTTGCTTTTCCTGTGTGCAAAAAAAAAAAAAAGTCTGGCTGGCAGGGTTCTTCTTGGACCTTGCAAGATTTCTGTGTAGCCCTCAGGGTTCCCCAGAATTTTAGATTTTAGAGGGAGAAGGGGGAACAATAATAAAGTAGGAAATTAGCAAAAAAATGTATCTTTCAATTTAGACTAAAATGAGAGGAGCCACTGTAGAGCCTGTGAAAAGCAGTTGGTTCTGGCTAAGATATTGGACATCATAAACTTAATTGTGTGGAAAATCTACTTAGTGTTCTCTAGGGATCACAAACACATGATTGTGCTTTTAAAGGGTCGATGTATTTAAGCTTGCAGGAACTGAAACTTCCAGTGAGTCTAGAAAAATAGATGGAAGCTTTAGATAACACAATTATAACAACATTATTGCTACACTGCTTGTCACTCTACCATCCCAAATGAAAACAAATGAGCTCTGTTCATTCTCCCTTGCTTTCTGAGCTCCAGTGTAGGAATTGCCATTGGAATTGCACTCCCAGCTGTAAGAGCACAATAAATTTGTCAGAATTACTAATTTAGTGTGAGGTTCTGGGGAAAAAAAAATAAAAATTGAGTAGACAAGAGAAAAAAGAGGATAGGAGAAAGATGAACAGCTAAAAAGGTATTTGAGCCCTAAGAGTATAGGGATTGATAACAGCACATTGGCTTATACACAGACATTTAAGTTAAATAATATGATGGAAGTGGCTGGGGGAGAGAGAAATCCCACAGCTGGGGAAGAATCTCTTTGGACATGACTATGGATACAATATGTAGATGAACGGAGGAGGGAAATATTCACAGAAATAGAGACAGAAAGCTCTTGAGGTGTCTGGCAAAGGTTAAGACGACTCTCTTCATCCCTCCTGCAGTTCTGGGAGCCTGCCTCTGGCATATAGTTTTAGGTTTGGTTCCAGCCACTTTCAGTTCCTGAACTCCTTTGTGTTCTCTTCAGTGCCTCAGTGATGAGCTGGTTAGTAGTAGCGCTGCTGTCAGTGCTGTACAGGCAGCACTCACATCTGTTGTGGTAAGCACATAAAGAGTTTTAATCTGGGTTTAAAAAAAAAAAAAGAAATATGGTCTGTTCTCTGTTCCTAGCTGTGATTGCCATACACATGGGGATGCTGAGCTGGTTGCATGCAGGCTAACTCAGGAGCAGCAGCATACTAACAGGGCTGTGCTTCACTTGAATAGTAAACACTGTGGCAGAATGTTTGAATAGATTCTGAACTGGCTTTTGGAAGTGTTCACACAGGAGGTTTTAATGTTGATGTTTGTGTTCCTCAAAATTTTGTATCTGAATCACCAAACTGTGTACTTAGGAAGCCTGCTGAGCATTTATTTTCACCTTGAGTGCTGCTTGTGCCAGGAGAGGCATGAGACAAACTTTCATTGAAAGACTTGTGCCTTGCCCAGTCCACAGAAACTATGGTACAGTTCCGCAGCCCCTGTTTCTCTTCCTTTCCTTCCCAGTCCTCCCTCATATTTTTGGCTTGAAAACTTGTTGGCCTTGATGTTGTTCTTTCCCCGATGTTCCAAGAAAGGCAGAAAAGAAATCCTGCATTTCTCCTGAGTAGTAGAAAATGTGCCTTGACTGTGAATACAGATCTGCCCTTCTCTGGGTTTATTTTGAACAGGAATTTTTGCACAAAATCAGTCTTGAAAAATTCTCTTTTAGCTCCATGCGTGTAAAAAGATACATGGGATGAATATGAGATGTCTCTAACAGCAGGTGTCACTGGCTGTGGACGGTGTCATGCTGATGTTGGGAGTAGTGAGAATTTTTCTAGTATTTGTATGAGTATTTTTCTCATGTACGTTGGGTGAATCCCATTAGCAGGTTCCAATGCCATGAATGTTTTTGGAGAGGTAGTGTCTGCCTTTGAATTTGTGGAAGCTTGCAATTGAAGCGTGAAAGGAATGCGTGCTAAGTGCAGATGGAGCAAATGATAGCTGGCTAAAGTATGTGCGACCTCCCTGGGAGCCCTGCTGGCACAGACAGGCAGCAGCATGGCTCTCTCATATTGCTGAATGAAGTTACAAGGTACTACTTGACAGGAGGATTAGGGGAGACTGTCCTAACGAGTCAGGCCAGGAAGTAAAACCTTTGTGTTTCAAATAGGTGAAATAATAAGACTAATCTCAGGAAAGAATCCATATCCAGAGCATCTTAAGGCAGCTTTAGTTCCTCCCTCCCCCAGTCGGGAGTTTCTTGAGGACTTTTTTGCTTATCTGCCAGGTTGTGGGAAGGGTTTGGATGAGATTTGAATGAAATGTTAGGACTGAAGTTTTCTTGTCTCCCTCCCAGCCTGTGCCGACAGCACTGGCTCAGGTTGACCGCGAAAAGATCTACCAGTGGATCAATGAGCTGTCCAGCCCTGAGACTCGGGAGAATGCACTGCTGGAGCTGAGCAAGAAGCGTGAGTCTGTGCCTGACCTTGCCCCGATGCTGTGGCACTCGTTTGGCACGATTGCAGCACTCCTTCAGGTGGGTAGGACTGGCAGCATCTTTATTCTGTGGTGCAGCACCGGCACATTGCAGAGTTTATGTGTCCATGGGGCAGGTCTGGGGAGGCACTGGTGGGGTTCCTTATTGCCACTGCTGGGAGTATGATGTATGTTGGATCATGTGGTGAGGGGAGCAGATGTGGGAAGCCCACTTGCTATTAATCATCACTAGCAAGGTGATGTGTGCAGAGACTGTAAGATTTCTCATTATACAGCTTGCATAGTTGGAAGGGGAACAAGTTCTTGAGTGTATGAGCTCCCTGTGGATCCATTCTGCTTATTTTCATACAGTGTCATTGCAGAGCTGCAACAGTCTTACTCCCAAGATCCCTCGTGTGATTTGTTTTGCATGAGCTTGAGTGCTTCCTGGTCAAAAGGCTGCCCCTTGCAGGGAGCCTGCTGGAAGGGCAGCAGGGGAATGCTGCTCACTGCTGTAGAGATCCTTGCAAGGGAATGTACCTGCATTTCATATAAACCGAGCAACTCAACTTATCTCTGGGCAAATTAATTACAGCTGATGACTGGCTATCTCTGAGTGCCGAATCTAGTAATTTCTTTCAAAGGAGGAAAGAAAAGAGTGCAAAATTGGCAATGTCAAACTGTTCTCGGAGTGGCCCTGAAACAAGTGAAGAAAATTAGAAGGGAGCTGTAGTTGAAGTAGACAGATTTCTGAATCGGATTTGTCGCCCTCAGCTGCTTCCCCTGCATTGAGTTAGAAGAGTACCAGCAGCTACAGTATGAATAGAGTGGGTGTGCTCTGCCTCTAGGCATAGGAACAGCACTCCTCTTTGATCTGGAAGTTCAAAACAACACAGTTTCTACACTAGTAAAGAGCCAGCAAATCAAATGAACCCTTTTTAAACTGAAATTAAGGTTTGAATGCATTCCTGTGACTCCTTGTCAAATTGTCTCTGACCCAGCTCTGCCCTTGCCTGGGCAGCGTGGTGGCTGCCATTTAACTTCAAAGTGATGTTTGGTGAAAGCAAACTGTCATCTCCCATCATCATAGTTCCTTGCTGGGCAAGTACTTTGGTGCAGCTTTCTGATGGTTTTCTCCTTTAACTTGCCTTCATCTGTTAATTTTTAGGAAATTGTAAATATTTATCCATCAATCAACCCTCCGACTTTGACAGCCCATCAGTCCAACAGAGTATGCAATGCTTTAGCTCTATTACAGTGTGTTGCATCGCATCCTGAAACGAGGTGAGTGTTTCCAAGTGCGTGAGTTTTCTGAGGTGTTGATGCTAACAGCTCAGCTGATCTGTTTGACTCCAGAAGCATGTAAGCTCCTCTCTTCTTTTTTACTAAGAGAAGTGGAACAGAGGACAAAGCTGGAAGAGAGGCAGCTGCCTGCTGCTTTCACTTGTTTGCATGTATTATCAGGATAACAGCTTTATGGTGGTCCTAAATGCATTGCATTCCCTGGATCATCCTGAGATCCTGCAATTTCCCAAAACATTGTGTTGTGGCAGCTCCTGGGAGCTCAGCCAGAGATAAGGGTACCTTTGTGCTGAGTGCGGTGTGCAGGATCCTTGTTTTAATGAGCTTACAGGTCTTTAGACCAGCAGCTTACAGTTATTTAGACCAGCTGTCCAAAGGGTAGAATGAGCAGTACTGTCCTTCCCAGAGATTGTGTGTGGCAAGGGAGCAATAACAGAGCCATGTCTGGAGTCCTCAGCCAGTGCCTGACTCAGGTTTTCTCAATCTGTGTCTGGCCCATGTCAGCAGGGGAAAAGATGATGTTGGTTCAGCCAAAATCAGTAGCTAAAACTCGGAAAAAAATTACCTGGAGATCCATGATCTCATGTGTCTGTTCCTGCTGAGAAGAAGGTGCTGCATAGCTGAAGTTGTTTTTCAGCTGCTGCAAAGTAGTGTTAAGCAGCAGCCCTCCATGATATGTTATCCAAAGAAATAGGGTAGTTTTATACCACACACCTTTACATTTAAAGTTTCAGAACTGAAAACAGAGGAAGAATGTTGGATGATTGTGCAAGAGAGCTTCCCTCTGCTGGCAGAGCCATCTCCAGGTTTCTCCCTTCAGTCTATATTTTTCACCATTGTCAAAAAGCAGTGTGAGGACTCTTGGGGAAAGGTGGCTGTGCACATGTAAACTGTGATAATGCTTAGAGATCAGCCAATCTGGATTTCTGTCATGCAGAGGCTTTGCACATGCATTGCGGCTGACTGTCCCTGCCCATGGGAGCCTGCAAGGTGAAATGCAACAGTGAATGTACAAAACAGAGTGTCTTGGTGGCAGGAAGAGATAATAAAAACAACAGGATGTGCTCTGTTCCTGGTCAGCTGGAAAGAGTGATGCAGGTAACTGACAGTTTAGGTGTTAGGTTTTGTGCTACACCCAGTGCAGAATTTACTTCATGCCTTTCCATCAGAGAACGAACTGTTACCCTCTTTTGAGGAGCAGCAGCAATGGTGTCTGTCAGGAACAGTCCGAGGCTCTGCGTGGTAACGCTGGATTGTGTACTCGTTTTGTTTTCCTTGTCTCTCACGTTGGGTGTTCTCCCTTTCCTACAGGTCAGCTTTTCTGGCAGCTCATATCCCTCTCTTCCTGTACCCCTTCTTGCACACAGTTAGCAAGACACGTCCGTTTGAGTACCTGCGGCTCACGAGCCTCGGAGTGATTGGTAAGCAGCCAGACTAATGCTGGAGCACTGGTTTCTTATCAAATTGGGTGAAGTTCATGCTGTGGGTATAGAGACCTGCATGACAGGTCTGTTTTTATTGGAATCTTCTGAGTCCTGTAGTATTAACAGGAGGAGCTGCTCCTTTTCCATCAGTTGTGGAGGCAGGTTCCTCTTAGTGTGTTGGAACTGGACTTTTCACTAATAACAAAACACTGAAGTCTGGGTGCATTGCCAAAAATATGTTTCCTGTGACTACAAGCACCTGCAGGCTTGTTGAGCCTTGCCTCTCAGCCCAGCCAGCTAGACACTGGAATGGGTGCATGCAGACTGGGCTTTCTTTGGGTTTTTGTCATTGATTGACTTGGGTGTATTTGCCCTGTCTTCCCCTTATCCTGTTTTTTTTTCTTCTTCTTTCTGCCCAAAACTCTCAATGCATAAAGAAAGAGGGTCTTAAAATGCATTTCTCCTTCCCAGAGGTTGCTGTGAGTGACATGATCCTTTTGTGTTTTTGGTACCACTGGGGGAGAGCCAAGAATGCAGCCCCTTTCTGAAAAACAAACACCACGCAAACCCAGTTTCATTGCTTTTATGCTGCCAAAGTGGTTTCTTCTCCAGCCATGTGCTGCAGCATATTTAGGATGACAGTTGCTTTGCCTGCCATTCATACTTAATGATTCCTGGGGAGGACACAGCACGAGCCCTCTTTGAAAGGTGAGATTTTTTTGAAACAATTTATCATTTATTGATTTTGAGTCTTTCTTTTTCCTTTAAGGGGCCTTGGTGAAAACTGATGAGCAAGAAGTGATAAATTTCTTATTGACAACAGAAATTATCCCCCTGTGCTTACGCATTATGGAGTCTGGCAGTGAACTCTCCAAAACGGTACCTACTCTTTTTGTCTTAATTAATACTTGTTGTTTATCTTTTACTGACCAGGCAGCCAGTAACCTGCAGAATTGGCTTGTGTCCTGTTGCAAATGCTGGGGCAACTCTGGAGTTTTTACCTCCTCAAAAAACAAACAAAGCAAAACCACCAAACAGCTGGAGTTCCGGAGCCTGGTGGTTTTGCTGGGAAAGATCTTGCTGGTCTCAACACTCGTTCCCTCCTTTGCAGCCCTGCAGAGTAATTTTCAGGGCTGAGCTGGATCAACTTTCCTTGGCCTGAGAGAACAAATGCTGTAGTTACACAGTGCAGAGGTTGGGCGGCAGCTCTTAGTGGTAGTTATGGGAATGTTCACCACACTGAACTAGTTTGTTGTCTCCTCTGATCAGAGGCCCCTTTCCCCCATGAGCTCAGATCTGTGGTCAGACTGATCCGATGACCCAGCTAGGCTGGCCACAGGTTTTAGTCTGTATGTATGTCCCTGGTGAAGCCTGCTGACACAGGTGGCTGAGATTCTTCCAGAAGGTCACATGTCTCATAATGAATCAGTAATGCTCAAGATGAAAACTGAAATCAGCTTTCTGTCTAGATGGCGGGGCCAAAGGACACATCCTTCTCTTGCTTCTTGTTCTGTGACTAGAGTAGCGTGGCTGTAATGCTGAGGCTGTCCTGAGTGGCCCGGTAGTAGTTGCTGTCGTATCGAACCTGCATGCAGTCGTTTTGTACACACTGCTTTGTGTCCATCTCTTTTCTTTAGCCAGAGATGCCAAGCATTGTGTAGTGTCCTGCATTTTCTTTTGGCTTTAAACTTTCACTGAGTAAAGCATTTGCTGCCTGCTGAAAGGCCTTTCAGCTCTGGGACTGCCTTGAAAAGAACACAGCACAAAGGCTCTCCCTTTTCAGGGTAGGTAAGTTGTTTATATGCTTTCTTTTCTGCTTTCTCCCCATTCTAGGTTGCTACCTTTATTCTTCAGAAAATCCTCCTGGATGACACAGGGCTGGCATATATCTGTCAGACTTATGAGCGGTTTTCCCATGTTGCCATGATACTGGTAAGATTATTTGTTTCCTCTCTTTCAAAAAAGAAAAACTTATGCTCTGGCAGCCAGCTAGTTCACTGCTCTCTGGAGCACAGGATGAGAGGGGCAAATTGTTCTTGGGCTTACTGCTTGCGACACTGTAGCTCTCTGCTCCCACTTGTTTCCTTTGTATATCTCTGGTTTGCGTGTCAAGAGAACACATATTAATTGTAATATACTAAGTCTCTGTGATAAACCAGGTAAACATCTCCAGAGAAGAAAAAGAGTTTTCAGCATTGTTGGTTGGATGTGAATTGGTTTAATTTTGTCTAAGAATGATCATGCGGCTCAAACCATGGATCCATTTCCCATCTCTGTCTCCTACAACAGGTTGAAAGAGCAGCAGGCTGAGCAAAGGAGTAAGAGCGGGGCAGCCATATATGATACTTGCCCTTGTAACAGTCTCGCAGCTGCCAGCTATCTTCAGCTTTGGATTTCTGGGGCCAGTTGTGGGTTTTCTATGCAGTAACCCCAATGTTTGTCCTATCCTCCCCTTGAACCCATGGAAACTTTTTGCATCCACAGTGTCCTTTACCAAGGAGTTTCGCGGGTTTTCTGTTCGCTGCCTGGAAGGCCAACCATACTTTTTTCCCTCTTTGAACCTGCCTCCTACTAGCTGCTGCTTATGACTCTAATTCTTGTGTTGGAACACAGAGGGAGCAGACAGTTTTTTGTCTGTTCCTTGTCCCCTGTGAAGGAGAAGTTTGGGCACTCACAATTTGTTCATCCCAGGAGTAATAGTCCCAACTTCAGTTTTATTATCTTTGAGCTCGCCGAAGGGAATACATGTCTGCCCTGGAACAGCTATTGTCCTGCTTTTGTGTTTGGTGGTTGCTTGTTTGCTTTTTTAAAGAGCAATCTCAGGAGGAAAACAATGCAGCATTAAGTTAAGCGCTTTGGAATGCTGGTTCTGTGCCTGAATGTTGATGCTTTCACTGGGAATAGTTATTTGTCTGTCTGTTTTCCCAAATGTAAAGAAAATGTTACCTCTTAATTCACCCACAAACAGCAAAATGTGAAAAATTGTGAGCTGATGTCCAAATATCCAATGTGACATGATTTTTCCATTGTGGAAAAGGATCGGCTTTGAAAGTACATCTGGTTCAGGGGCAAAGTGAAGGATGCAATTAGAAACCCTGGGGGAGGGGAAGGGAGTGAAGGAGACCAAGGAAGAATCCCGTGGCTGGGAAGGGTACGAACACGGAAGGATGTGGGCCTGTAAAGCTGTGTTAGCACAGGAGAGATCCTAGCCGTGCTATAATCCCACCAGTGGGTGAAGCACTGACATGATTAATATTTCATAGCGCTACGGAGAAAGATGAAAATGTTCATAGACATTTCTGTTCTCTATTTCTTCCTCTCTATGGAGGGAAGGGATGCCTTCCAGAGGGACCTGGACAGGCTTGAGAGGTGGACCTATGCAAACATCATGGAAGTTCAACAAGGCCAAGTGCAAGGTCCTGCACATGAGTCAGGGCAATCCCAAGCACAAATACAGGCTGAGCAGAGAATGGATCGAGAGCAGCCCTGAAGAGAGGGACTTGGGAGTGTTGGTTGATGAGAAGCTCAACATGAGCCAGCAACTTAACACTTGCAGCCCAGAAACCAACCACATCCTGGGCTGCATCAAAAGAAGCATGGCCAGCAGGTCGAGGGAGGTGATTCTGCCCCTCTACTCCACTCTGGTGAGACCCCACCTGGAATACTGTGTCCAGCTCTGGAGCCCCCAACATAAGAAGGACATGGACCTATTGGAGCAGGTCCAGAGGAGGGCCACGAAGATGATCGCAGGGTTGGAGCACCTCTGCTATGAGGACAGGCTGAGAGAGTTGGGATTGTTCAGCCTGGAGGAGAGAAAGCTTCAGGGAGACCTTATACCAGCTTTCGAGTATCTGAAGGGGGCCTACAAGAAAGCTGGAGAGGGACTTTTTATGAGGGCATGTAGTGATAGGATGAGGGGTAATGGCTTCAAACTGGAAGAGGGGAGATTTAGACTAGATATTATGAAGAAATTTTTCACTCTGAGAGTGGTGAGGCACTGGAACAGGTTGCCCAGGGAAGTTGTGGGTGCCCCATCCCTGGAAGTGTTCAAGGCCAGGCTGGATGGGGCTTTGAGCAATCTGGTCTAGTGGAAGGTGTCCTTGCCCATGGCAGGGGGGTTGGAACTGGATGGTCTTTAAGGTCCCTTCCAACCTAAACCATTCTATGATTCTGTTTCAAAAATCGGGATAGTGTACTCCTGTCTCATGAGGGTGATGGTTTACTTCCTTATCTGCTGATAATGGAGTAAGATGTTATGCAAGTATTAAATGCTTTTAAAAGAGCAAGTGAGTAATTCCCATCTAGGAGCTGTCTGAGGAGCTCTGTGACTTCTTTATTTTGAAGACACAGTGGTATCCTGGGGAATTGCTGAGAACAGGAAGCCTGCAAAAGGGCAGATGAGGGGGCCCTGCTAATTGCGAAGTGCCTGAATATCAAAATACAGGTGAATTTGGCTAATGAAGAAAATTATTAGTGCTAGTCAATGTAGTTTTACAGGGGAAGAAACCAACTTGTTGGACAGATCTGATTGACTCCTAAACCTGAGGAAGCAGACTGTTGAAGTCCTTCAAAGCAGGCGTGTGAATGGCATCCACACTGTTCGCTAGGCTGGGTGCATTCAAAGGTGCAATCATGTGCAAAGTCTTACGTAGTGTGAGAAATGGAGGATGGGCCAGGGAGATCAGCCCTGGTCTTGCTTCCCAGTAATGGCTTAATGAGGGATGTAGCAGAAAAAGAAAATACAACTCTTGGGTGTGTGATAAGACCAGATGTGGATCTTACTATACATGATGTGGGTGAGCCCGGTCCTTCGGCATGGCTTTCCCAGGCTATAGTTAATGTTTTAAAAAGGCATTGAAATGAAGGCAGCGCAGATGAGAACGGGGAGTGTTGCATAGCTTGGGAACACACCTCACAGGGTGACTCAGCCTGAACTTATCAAAGCGTTTGGGATACGTTTGCCTTCCTCCCTGAGGAGGAAACCCCAGGTTCTCTTTAATTTGGTAGAGTTGGACAGCGAAGCAGTCCTGAGGAGGTAAAAACCAAACAGATGAGACAAGCTTTCCCCAAGCTGCTGGGAGAATCCTTTCCAAGTCGTGGCTAGCTGCTCTTCTGAAAGGCATCCTGGCAAGCAGAGCGCTGGGCTCCATGCAGGGGTATCTAGATGAAAGGTAATGGGCTGTGATGCAGGGGAAGCCGGAGTGATTTAATGGTTTTTCCCAGTCTCTGCTTGATTGTGAAGCTGTTCTTACAAAGACTTTAACTGGTGGCACTGGCCTCTATCAAACAGGGTAAAATGGTCCTGCAGCTGTCCAAGGAGCCATCGGCACGGCTGCTGAAACATGTCGTCCGCTGCTACCTTCGCCTTTCTGATAACCCCAGGTAAACATTTTAGGAGTTTGGCCAGGGGCTTCTCCCACTGCCTTGGAAGTGCAGTTCTTCGTCACAGTGCCCACTCGGGACGAGTCAAGGTTCCTTGTCTGTCCTTCAGTCAGCCTTAGCTCAGTGTGGAAAATGGATGGGGTTTTTTGTTTGGTTGGTTTTTTTTATTCCTAGTCCCAGGAGCTTTTATGGTACATGGGAGAAACAGTGACGGTTTGAGGCTTGTACAGATTCAAGCTGTTCAGGTTACAACTGTCTGAGCTTAAATGTAGTTTGCACTAGGTATGAGGGAGGGATGGACGGACTGAGGTATGGAAGGTACATTATGCTTTCCCTATTCTGCATCATATGGGCTGTTGGCAGTAGAAGACAATAGATGAAATTCAGCTTGAAATCAGTTTGTATTCCCTCAGCTGATCAGCAGCTCTCCCCAGAGCCACTGGGTGTGCGTTTGTTGTCTCAGCCTCTCCTGGCATTGCGTTGCTTTTGACTGGCGGATGTCAGGGCACAGGGTTTGGCTTGGTGGGGTCTAGTGTGAGGGATGGGAGCTGTGCTGGCTGGCTGGCCACCATGTGCTGCAGCGCTGCTGCTTGGTGCTTTCCTTGGCTGGCCCTGCCAGGGAGACCCCCAGGCAAAGGAGCGTCATGTCCCCATGGGGTTTGCTCCCCTCTTGCCCCTGTGAGTTTATTTGTTGGGCCCCGTTTCTTGTCTCTTGATGTAGGGCACGTGAAGCTCTCAGGCAGTGCCTTCCTGACCAACTGAAGGACACCACCTTCGCCCAGGTCCTGAAGGATGACACCACCACAAAGCGCTGGCTGGCTCAGCTTGTCAAGAACCTGCAAGAGGGTCAAGTCACTGACCCACGGGGCATCCCTCTTCCTCCGCAATGACTGCTGGGGGAGGTGGGGGACCAGGGAAGAAACAGCTCAGGTTTACAAAGAACCAGGAACAGGTGACCTCTTCCGTAACAAACTGGGCATGCCAGCTGGCTGCTGGCCTGATGGACCATCCCACCCAGCCCAAGGGCTGCTCTGTAGCAATGCAGCATGCCACCGGGGATCGCAACACCAGCAAATGCTGATACTACAGCTTCAAACAAAACAAAAAAATCAATAAAAACAATCTGTAAAGATCCCTGTCTCTCCAGGAGGCTTGGCTGGCATCTCTGCCCGCACCGCCAGGCAGGGGGTAGTGCAGATGTCTGCTCTTCCAGCTAGCTCAGCCTCCACCCAAGCGGTGTGTGACACGGGGTGTGCGTACTGTGTCCCTCCAGTTCCTTGTCACTTCTTGTTTACACGTCTGTTTAGATGAGTGAGCTGAATAAAAGCCGATCCAGTTATTTTATCCCCTCTTAAGACTGCTACTCAGCTGCAGGTAGCCCGGCGACAGCTTTCTTCCCTGCCAGCATATCCTTGTTCCTGTCTCTGCATCTGGCTGGTGCAGCGAGCTTCTCTCTTCCTTTCCTTTGGTGTGGAGGCAGCGGCTGGAGCCAGGCCACTGCGGTGCTCACCCCAAGAGGAGGGGTGGATTACTTGGAATGAACCCACACGTCATAAGCTTGCTTCCCAGGGCTGTGGGGGAGGAGAAGACAGCAGGACTGTGGCTCTTGTGCTGTAAATAGTGCACTCCTGCAGCTAACCAGCAGCCAGGGGCTGATGTGTGCTGGCCTCCCATCTAGCCCAGTTCTTGCCCAGCGGGGCAGCTGGCTGGCTTGTCAAACAGAGCTCAGCATTAGGGAACCTGCCTTGTGGTGGTTGGCAGGCCACTGATGGATGATCCCCCTGCCGCAGCACAGCTGGGAGCAACATCCTGCGGGATCCAGGTATGCCGGCTTCCCTGCCTGCCGCTGCCTGCCAGTCGTCTGAGTCCTGGCCCCCCTCCCTTTCCCCCCTCCTGCTCATCTCTGCCAGCCGGCTGCATCCATTTCAGCTTTCAAACCTGCCTTGGCGTCTGCCTTGGCCCCACTGCAATTAAACTGGACCAGCAGCCGCTTACCTGCCTTCCCTGTGCCAAGGGGTCAGCGTGGCTGCAGCAGGCTCTCAGAAGCAGCCGAGGAGCTCTCGGGCTTTGCTGCAGCAAAGCCTGCTCTGCCTGCGCTTGGCTGCAGGCAAGCCTGGGCAGCTACTTGATTTCTTCCCCCCTCCTCGAGTAGCCCATTTTGCTGATCATCTGCGGTGTCGTGCCAACAGTGTCTTAAATCCCATCGTTTCCCTTCCCTCCTCCCCTTCCAGCCTTGCGTAACAAGGCCAGAGCATGGCCTCTTCCGTACCCCCGGGGTCCGGTTTTATAACCGTCGCCTTCTTTTTCCTCCTCTCCACCCTGACCTTGAGA
The DNA here is from genome assembly GCA_008921705.1 of Burhinus oedicnemus. Lineage (NCBI taxonomy): Eukaryota > Metazoa > Chordata > Aves > Charadriiformes > Burhinidae > Burhinus > Burhinus oedicnemus. The sequence continues at coordinate 94,424 of VFFE01006531.1, forward strand.
GGGTGTGAAAATGCTTCTGTTTGGTTTATTTTTTTTTCTTTTTGTAAATTCGGATTAATAAATAACAACCCCAGCCAGCACAAATTGCTCCCAGTCTGGTCTCTTGGGGAGGGCAAGCAGTGAGGGGGGGATTTATTGCAGGCAGGAGGAAGCGGGGCTGTGCCAGCGTGGGGACGTGAGCTGGGGGCAGCGCGGGGCCTTTCGCAGTGGGAGCTGGCTGCATCCGTATGGCACCCCATCTCTCCTGGAGCAGGGTAAGGGGTTTTGGGGTGGAGGTACTGCTCTGTCTTGCTTTGCAGGAAGGCAGCATGTTTGCAAGCGCTGCCACAGTTGCCCAGGGTCCAGGTCTGTTAGAGCACTGGCCACCTGAAGTTTGGTCCCTGCCCTGAAGTCCTTGCACTCAAGGGTGGCCCGGCTTTGATCCCCGTGGTGGTTTTGCCCCAGGATGCTCAAGCCGTGCCCTGCTCTTCGGGTCCTGCATCTGTCCCAGCTGGAGGATCCTGACCCTGGGAGTCTGCGTGGACCACTCTGTGCTGGAAAGGGGACAGGGACACACTGGGGACGCTCTGATGGGTGCAAGTGGGTCTGGGGCAGACAGACTGTGCCGGATGGTGGAAATGGGGGTCAGCCCCAAGCAGGGGACACTGTAGTGTGCTCCCACCCCTGCCAGTCCCCCCCACCGCCTTCTCCCCCCTCTCCTGTCCCCCGGGAGCGGCGTGACCTTAATCCGAGGCGACCTTGAGAGGAGGCGGCTGCGGGGGCCGGGGGCGTCCCGACGGGGCGGGTGGCCGGGGGCGGGCTCGCCGCCCTGCCGCTGCCGAGGGGCGGGCAGCCCGGGCAGCCCCGGCCCCGTGCGGCCGCAGGCGGTGGAGCACCGGCGGAGCGGAACGGCACGGTACGGCGGCACCGGAGAGCGGTACGGGGCTGGGCGCCGGGTCCTCCGCGGGGGGACCGGGCGTCCTGCGGGGCGGGCTGGGACCCCCGGGCTCGGGTAGCGCCGTCCCAGAGCCGGCTGCACGGGTGGCGTGGCGTGGGGTGCGGGGAGAGGTGCCGGCGGTTTTGTTTCCTCTGCTTTAAGGCGTCACTTGTCCTCCGGCTTGTGCTGCGCCATCCCGGAGCCCCCCCGCGACCCATCTGACCCCGTCAGCTGCCGGCTGGTCCTCCTGCGTGGGTCAGGCTCCATCCCCGGGCGCTGCAGCGTGTCCTGGGGCAGGTGGGAAGGCTGCGTGGGGCAGTGGGGCTGAGCAGAGCCCGGGGACACGGGCAGTCCGTGGGCACACCGGGACAGCAGGAGGGTTGGAGGGGGGCATCACTCCCTGCTTTGGCACAGCCACCCCATGGTGGCATTTAGTTCTGCCGGAGGACTCTGCGCTGGAGCGGCTGGGGAGCACTCACACCCGCTGGCCCTCCAGCTCTGCTTGGGGACTGTCACCTCCGGTAGAGGAGCTGTGGTTGCTCAGCATGTGCTGGGGGGAGCTGGGGCTGTCCCTGGCAGGAGGCAGCTGCCCTGCGGGAAGCCCTTGGGTTGGGTTTCTCCAGCCCCTGGCTCCCGTCCCACTCTCCTCGACAGTGTAACTCAGGCAGGGACGAGGGGGACTGTGTGGGGGCCAGGCTGCGCCAGGCTCAGGGCATCACTAGGGTGAGCTGAACAGCCGTGTCCTTGCATCCACATTCCCAGGATCTTCCCTGCAATGGAAGGGATCATCTCTTCTTCGCTGCATGCGTGGGGAAGGCACAGCTCCTGTGGCTGGGGCAAGGCTGGGCATGCTTGGGCTGTGCTGGGATCCTGGGAGGGCTGGCACTGGGGGAGATGAGTTTAGCTCCAAAATCTCAGCGTGATTACGGGCCTGGGGGCTGCAAGCAGCTCCCTTGCACACTGCCTCCTTGCACACATGTGTGTCAGGGTACAGAGAGGACAGACCTGATGGTGGCACCAAGCCCATCCCTGTCCCAGGCCAGCATCTCTTGCTGCTCCTCCAGCCTCGGTGCCTCTCCCTCCACCCCAGCTTCCCAAAACCATCCCCATCTCCATCCCCTCGCCTGCTGCAGCACAGGGGCCACGGGGCAGGCGGGCAGCTGGAGCTGTGACTCTGCAAAGCGGCCATGCCTGGCTGGGTGCTGCCAGGAGATGGGAGGGTGCAGGCAGATAGGTGACCGCAGTTGTCCCCCCCGCTGGTTCCCTGCAGGCCATGGGGTGCAGGGGGGCTGAAAGCACGCTAGTGTGGGGGAGGAGGGGGGCGCGGGGCACTCCGGGGGCTGTGCAAGCCAGCAGGCATCAGGGCACCCACTCTGCAGGGCCCAAGAGGAGCATGGTGCCACCTTCCCATTTGTGGGTGCAGGCACCCTGAGCCCTGGGCCGGCGGGTTGGTGCCCCCCTGGCACATCAGATGCGGGAGGGTGCAGGCACTGCAGCGAGTCCTTGCGGTTCGAGCCCTGCAAGAAGGGCTGGCGCTAGGAATGCGCAGCCTTGGCGCTGGGCACTGCTGGGAGGCAGCTGGGATGGCACCCCAGCTGCTCCGTGTTTTCAGCAACATGTGAGGTCCCCAAGAGCGTGGACAGGCAGTCCTCACAGCTCCAACCAGCGCTGTGCTGGGGTATCTGCCTTGCCCGTCCCCACACGGAGCAGGGGACGGCCGCCATCCGGCCCCTGAGCCTGCAAGGGTCTGGCAGCCCGGCTTGGCAGCTGCCTGCACACTGACGGCACCGGCTATTCCCGGCCCCGCACCACCGGTGCCTGTGCTGAGTCAGGGGCCTGGGGCACAGCTGCCACCCCTGTGCCCCGGCACAGAGCCCTTCACCCCCAGGGACCCCCCAGTCCCCTCTTGCACCCAAATCCCAGCTCACTGGCTGTGGCGGCATCTGCTCCTGGAGGGCTCAGCTCCAACAGCCGGGTGACAGGCACATACAGCGATTTGTCAGTCTAATTAAAGCCTTAACAGCCTAATCAAAGCCTTATTGTCAGTCCAGTTGTATTTATAGTCCCACTCATCGCAGCGCACTCCCCATACGGCTCCTGGTGCAGTCGCGGCCCCAGGGTGCTGATGTTCCCCCGGGGAGAATGGGCTGGGGGAGCTGAGGGTCCTGCTCTGCGCCCCCTTCCTTGCTCTTACAGCAAATAAGGCTCTCCCTTACTTCCAAATTTGCTGGTTGGGGGCCATTTCCCAGGCGGTGGAGGCTTGTTCTTGGCTCTCCTGTGCACCTCCAGGGCAGTTTTTCCCAGCTCCCGGGGCTGCTTCTCCCCTGGAAGCAGTGACTGGAGGAGCACCAGGGCTCTGGTACCCACCGGGCTGCTGGCAGCCGCACTCGCAAGTTTTTCTGTTTTCTTCTGACACCTTTCGAGCTCTGGCTTCCCGGTAACGCAAATTAATATTTCATGAGCACGGCGGGGTGAACTCGACACTTAAGGAAAGCAATGACCCAGCAGGAGACAGGCGCAGGTGTGCTCACACCTGGGCAGGGGCACACGCACCTCGCACACACGTGGGCATGGCCAGAGCCCACCCGGTGGGACCTGGGCACGAGCAGCAGTCCAGCCCCACTCGCCCCAGCTGCCCTCTCTCTTCCCTCCCCAGCCGTCGCCAGCGTGGAGGAGGCAGAGCCATGGCATCGCTGCTGTGCAACGCCCGTGAGTGTCCCAGCAGAGGGGAGGCATGGAGCGGGGCACCGGGCCATCTGGCTTTACGCCGGGGCAAATCTGGCCTTTGGGTTGAGCTCACCTTGCCACACTCGGGAGCATCTCTACCCCATCGCAGCCATTGGGATTGGCCTTGGAAGTGCCAAGGGTGGGTGGGAAGGGTCAATGGGGAATTACCTTCTGCCCCTCTTGTGGTGAAGGGAGTTTGTTTTGGGTCTGTCCCTCCTCCATCACAAATCGAGGGGCCATGTGGGGTCCCAGGGGTGGGAGGGAGCAAGGTAGCAGGGCACAGTGCCCAGATACCCCCACCCTCAGTGATACAGCCCATGCTGCCCCCAGGTATCCAGCTCACAGACACGCTGGAGCAGATGCAGCAAGGGACGCTGATGCGCAAAGTCAAGTCCAAGAGCTGGAAGAAGCAGCGTTACTTCAAGCTGCAGGATGACTGCATGACCATCTGGTACCAGTCCAAGAGGACGGGCAAAATTGAGTCTGCCTGTGAGTACTGGCTGCTGTGTGTTGCCCATGGGGCCATCAGTAGGGTTCAGAGTGAACAGGAGTGTGAATGTATGGAGATTCTTGGAGCCATGCTTGCAAAAGGTGCTGGGGCATTCAAGAGAGGCTCAGTGTGTGTGTGGCTCTTCTCACCCACACCTCTACATAAAGCATCCTGTCCCCAGCAGGAACCATGGGTCACAAGGGCTGAGTAGAAATTGCAGCTGATACAAGTGGAAGCTCTGGCATGCCAGCATAGGAGTAGGCAGACAAACAGAGGCTCAGATGGATGAGTAGCTCAGTGGATGGATGGATGGATGGATGGATGGATGGATGGATGGATGGATGGATAGCTCAGTGCTTGATGGATGGATGGATAGCTCAGTGCTTAGATGGATGGATGAGTAGCTCAGTGGGTGGATAAATGGATGGATGAGTGGAAGAAGGGATGGCTGGAAGGACAGATGTTTGTGGGCAGTGCCCCCTGCCCTGCAGTCCTTGTCCCCTATAGACAGGCCTCCCCTCCCTCTGCCACAGTCTCCATCAGTGATGTGGAGACGGTGCGGGAAGGGCACCAATCGGAGGTGCTGCAGAGCCTGGCCGAAGAATTCCCCCCTGAGCGCTGCTTCACCATTGTCTTCTATGGCCGCCGGGGCAACCTGGACCTCATTGCCAGCTCAGCAGAGGAGGCACAGTGCTGGGTCCAGGGCCTGCGCCAGCTCATCGAGGTGGCCACCAGCATGGACCAAAGGGAGAAGATAGACCAATATCCTTCCTGTGGGCACCACTCTGTCCTCCACACCCAGTCCTTCCCTCATCTCCTGCCTTGCCCCAATGTGTGCTTAGCTCTTCTGGGTCTCACCACGTGCATCAGAGCAGTGAGAGCCCACAGAAAAAAGAAAAGAGGCCCTCTGATGCTCCCCAGCTCCATCTCTCTTAGCCAAGGTCCTTTCCCTTAACACCTGCCCTGGTTTCTTGCACATGGATTCGTGACTGGTTTCAGAAAGCCGACAAGAATAAAGATGGGCGCATGAACTTCAAGGAGGTGCAGCGTCTCCTCAAGATGATGAATGTGGACATGAATGAGGATCATGCCCTGCGGCTCTTCCAGGTAAGCACCGCACCCAAGAGCCTGGAGGGGCTGGGGAGGAGCTGGAGGGGCTGGAACAAGGTGCACGACATCCCTCTGGAGAAGGATGTGTTCGCTTTCTTCTGTCTGTCCGTCTGTCCGTCCGTCCATCCATCCATCCATCCATCCATCCATTTATCCATCCATTTATTTGTTGACCCAACTAGCTGTTTACCCAGACAAACATCCATTTGTTCATTTATCTGTCAACCCAACAAGCCAAGGCAGCTGTTCCTCCCTCCCATTCATTTGCCCACCCAGCTTCTTATCTGTCCATCCAGCTAACCAGCCATCTGTTTATTTATCCATCAACCCAGCCAGCCAGCCAGCCAGCTGTCTGTCCGTCCATCCATCCATCCATCCATCCATCCATCTGTCCTTCCACCTGTTTGTCCATCTCTCCATCCATGGACCCATCCATCTATCAGTCCACCCAACCATCCATCCGTCCATCCATCCATCCATCCACACATTGATTTATGCCTACCACTGCTGCGTAGAGTCTCTGTGTCCTCCATTGGGTGTGGGCAACACCCCTCCCCCCCCGCCCCAGCCCCATGGAGTGGCCAGGACACCCCATTTTGCCCCGGCTGGGTGCTGAGTGAGCTCACTTGCAGGCTGCCGACAAGTCGGAGTCAGGGACACTGGAAGGGGAGGAGTTCGTGCTCTTCTACAAGGCTCTCACGCAGCGTGAGGAGGTGCTGAGCCTCTTCCAGGACTTCTCTGAGGATGGGAAGAAGCTGACGCTGCTGGAGCTGGTGGATTTCCTGCAGCAGGAGCAGCTGGAGGATGAGGGCACGGAGGAGCTGGCCATGGAGCTCATCGACAAGTATGAACCGTCAGAGACAGGTGAGAGCCAGCCCAGACATCGGCTGTGCTCTGCATGTGAGGGTAGGATAGGGCTGAGACCTACAGCCCCACGGCAGGGGCACCCCCAGCTCCATCCTGCTGTGTATGGACACAGCGGGAAGGCTTACCATGGTGTGATCTGGGTGCAGTTTCCCTTTTTGTGGTCCATTCCTGGACCATTTTGGTGTAGAAGGTTGACCAGCCATGGGGTGCAAGCTATGGCTTTGGGGTCCACTGCCCACGTTCCCATGGCTGCTGCTCTGAGGCATCTCTTCCTGTGCCCCAGCCTCTGGCAGCAGTCATGCCTACCAGGTTGGGGATGCCAGCAGCCCCATCTGTCCTGGTCCTTTCCTCTCCGGGTCCCCGGCTGTTGCTGAGCCTCCCCCTCCACCTGCAGCCCGGGCTCGCCATGCACTGAGTGCTGATGGATTCCTCATGTACCTCTGCTCCCCGGAGGGCTCGATCTTCAACCCCCGGCACCGGGCACTGTGGCAGGACATGAGCCAGCCGCTCTGCCACTACTTCATCTCCTCCTCCCACAACACCTACCTGATAGAGGACCAGATCCGGGGCCAGAGCAGCATCGAGGGCTACATCAGGTAAAGGGGCTGCTCCCTCCTGGCTGGCCCCCAGCACCCTTTTGCCCCAGTGCCATGCCCCAGACAGCTCCATGGGGCAAAGTCAGAAGCTCCTTTGCCTCCTCCATGGTCCAGCACCCCTATGGCCATGCCATGTCATGCTCATCAAGGGGGTTGCTGAGCCCAGCTCTACCTGCCCTGCATGCAGCATCATCCCCACCCTTGGCAGTTGTCCCCTGGTCCCTGCAGTGCTGACACCCACAGGCAGAGGGGGGGGCAGGGGGCTGGTGCCCTGGCTGGATGCAGGGTCCCAGGGGTGACCACCCACCCGTAGGGCTCTGAAACGGGGCTGCCGGTGCCTGGAGGTGGATTGCTGGGATGGGCCGAACGGGGAGCCCATGGTGTACCACGGCCACACCTTCACCTCCAAGATCCCTTTCCGGGAGGTGGTGAGCACCCTGGGGAAGTACGCCTTCAAGGTAGGGCACCCTTCCCCGGGTGCTGGGCGTCATGGGTGGCCCTTGGCGGGTGGGGGGGATGAGGCTGTGATTTGGGGCAGTGATGGGTCTCTGGAGGGGGAGCAGTGCTGGGGCTCACATGCCTGGTGCTGCAGCCAGTCACACCTTGACTCCACCGTGAGCTAGGAGGCTGGCTGTATCCTTTCCCAGGGAACAGCACTGGGGGGTCTGGCTCACAGCCCTGCACCGTGCCATGCCAGGGGACGGGGGCTTATGCAGGCATGGTCTACTGGGGGTGCAGGGGTGACATGGGACCTGGGGGGCACAGGGGTGTGCAGGAGTGAGATGGAATATGGGGGAATGCTGAAGGGGTGTGAAGGTCTCAGGGGGATACAAGGGTGCACAATGGCCTCCTTCCTGGCACTAACCATGCCTGGGCAAAGCCCTTGTGAGAGCTCTGCAACCCCACCAAGGCTGATCTCTAGCTGGGCATATTGCTCCCCAGACCTCAGACTACCCAGTGATCCTGTCCCTGGAGAACCACTGCAGCATGGAGCAGCAGGAGGTCCTGGCCCAGCAGCTCAAGACCATCCTGGGGGAACAGCTCCTCACCACGACCACCGATGGGCGCGTCCCCACCCAGCTCCCATCCCCAGAGGTAGGGACAGAGCATGGCCACACTGGACATTCCTGTCCTGCCTGGGAGTGGGGTGAAGAGGTGGCTCTGCTGTCCAGAGGAAAGGCCACCCTTATCCCAGCATTGTCCTGCTCCGCTGCAGCTCTTGGGGACCCTGGGGACACTGATACCTCATGTTCACATAGGTCCCAAAGCTGTCCCCAAGGCTGTCTCCACATGGCCTGCAGAGCCAGACAGCAGCGCAGAGCCCTCCTACCCCATCCCCTCCTGAGTGCTGAAGGGAGCTGGTGGTGCTGGCACCCAGCAGTGTGGGGTCCCAGGGGACAGCAAGTCCCATGGAGAAAGTGGGCACCCCACGGTGCCTATCTCTCCATCCCCAACCCCGCAGGAGCTGAAGCACAAGATCCTGCTGAAGGGAAAGAAGATTGGTCGGCTGGAGGATACGCTGGACGGGCCAGGGGATGAGGCACCTGATATGTCTGACGATGACAACGGTGCAGAGGCAGAGGAGGAGAGGCGGAGGGTGAAGGTGGGTGGCCTGGGCTGGGGACCAGCTGTGAGCACTGAGCCCCCAGACAGAACTATCATGGAGATATCCCAGTGCTGAGGGGAGAGGCAGAGACTGCAGGGATATCACCAGGCAGGGGGGACAGCCCTTTCTGCCCCCAGCCTTGCCAGTCCCCTCTTTGCACAGCGTCCCTGTGGTGGCACCGTGTTGGGGATCCCCTGCCTGCTCTGTTCCTGGCAGGAAGGCTGCCTGTGGTGGGGATGCTGCCACCCCTAGCACCCCCCGGCTGCTCTCAGCTGCCTCAGGCTCTACAGCCCCCATCCTGGGTGAGTGCTGGGAGACAGTGCACCCATCAGGGGGGACTGAACATGGCCCTGCATTGCAGAAGGACAAGGAGAGCCTGGCGCAGGCATTGTCTGACTGTGTCATCTACTGCAAGAGCGTGTCCTTCCGGGGCTTCCAGGAGGCCCGCAGCCATTCCCGACCCTCCGAGATCTCCTCCCTCTCTGAGGCCAAGGCCAGGAAGCTCATCCGGGATGCAGGTGAGGTGGAGGGGACAGTGGCATGCAGGGAGCGAGCCAGGGTGGAGGGGGCAGGCAGCTTCCTCAGGTATAGGGCTAGAGCCTCCAGATACCGAGGTTCCCTCCCTGTCTGGGAGAAAGAGGGTCCAGCGGGGCTGTACCCTGTGTTTTGGCTCTGGTGGGTGGGGGGGGGCTTATAAAGCAAGGCAGGATGCCTGGGCTCCTGGGAGGGGAGAGGGACGAGAGTTGGTGGGTGGATGGGTAGATGGGAGGATGGATGGTTGGATGGACATTTGGATAGATGGGTGGGTGGATGGATGAAAGGATGGCTGGTTGGATGGATGGATGAGCAGCACATGTTGTGGGTGGCTGTGCAGGGTAGGGAATGGCCCCATGAGTGGTCCTCATGCTCCATCCCTAGGGAATGAGTTTGTCCGCCACAACACCTGGCAGCTGTCACGCATCTACCCCAGCGGGATGCGAACCGACTCCTCCAACTACAGCCCCCAGGAGATGTGGAACGTGGGGTGCCAGATCGGTATGGCCGGGTGCATCAGGGCTGCAGGCTGGGGAGATGCCCCAGGTCCCGTGCCATATGGCACCATCAACACCAATGTTGGTGCCAGCTACAGCTCTGGCTTAAATCAGGTCTGGCTGCAGGCTCTTGTACTGCACTGGGGAGCCTGGGGATACTTAGGTATCGGTGCCTTGTCCCCCTGTGTGGCCCCGCATCTCTCTGGCCACAGGGACAGACTAATTCTCACCTCCAAGCAGAGCATGGTCTCCAAGCTGCCCTGAACCCTTTTCTCTACCACCTTCTCCCAGTGGCCCTGAACTTCCAGACAGCCGGCATGGAGATGGACCTGTGCGATGGGCTCTTCAGCCAGAATGGCCACTGTGGCTATGTGCTCAAACCACCCTTTATGAGGGACAAGGAGACTCTCTTCAACCCCAGTGACTCCAGCAGCTGGGAGGGCCCTGGCCCCGTCACCCTGACGATCCAGGTACAGGGCTGAAGAGAGACCCTGGGGAGCTATGACAGTGTCCGGGGGCTCTGTCAGTCCCAGCTAGGTGGGGACACTGCTGAGCAGCATGCCAGAACCAAGCAGCCTCCTAGCAGATCAGTTTGGCTACTCCCTGGCTTACGGGGTCACTGCCCCTTCCTGCAGGTGATCAGCGGGCAGCAGCTGCCCAAAGTGGCCAACAGCAAGGACGGAGCTGTCATTGACCCGCTGGTGCGCGTGGAGATCCATGGGGTTCCCGCAGACCAGGCACACCAGGAAACCAAGTACATAGAGAACAACGGTGAGCCCCATGGTGGTACCATGGACCCAGCCGCGCCCAGGCAGCCCTGTCCCTGCCCTCCCTCATCCTCCCAGCACCCGCTCTCCCTTCCCAGGGTTTAACCCCCGCTGGGATGAGACACTCCAGTTCCAGCTCCATGTGCCCGAGCTGGCCCTCGTCCGCTTTGTGGTGGAGGATTATGACAAGACCTCTAGGAATGACTTTGTGGGCCAGTTCACCTTAGCCTTTGCCAACATCAAACCTGGTAAGTGGCTGCTGCCCAGTGGTGGTGGCCCAGGACAGTCCCGCAGGGATGTCTGGGCTCAGCTGGGTGCTAGAGAGCAGGGGGGGGGGCAGCCATTAGCCAGAGCCTTGCTGTCTCCCCTGCAGGCTACCGCCACATCCATCTCCTCTCCAAGGATGGCACCAGCATCCCACCCTCTTCTCTCTTCGTCCACATCCGCATTACTGAGCCGCCCGGCCCTGAGCAGGACTGAGTCCATGGGGCGAGCAGGACCTGGATGGAAGCCATAGAGCCGGCCCCGAGCGGCTGGGGCTGCAGACCCAACTGCATCACCTTCTTGTTGAGCTGTTTGTGTTATCCCTGTGTCATTGTTGGTGCTGTGCCCCTGTTTGCAGTGGCCTCCAGGGGCTGGGAAAAGGCACTGACCTTCCCTTCTCAGGTTTGAGACGCTGCCTCCCATGCATAAGTGTGGGGTCTGCACTGGTGCAGCCCCCTGCGCCCCCCACATGCAGCCCACCCTGGCCCACGGGCACGGCTTGGAGGAGGAGAGATGGTGCACGGTGCCCTGGCTCTGCCACAGGGGCTGGTCCCCCCCGGCCAGGGGAGCAAGGCTGGAGCCAAGCCCAGGGCCGGGCAGAGCTGGGAGAGGAGTCAGTCCTCACTGCCCTCTGACCCTGCAGAGTCCCATTACAGCCCCCAGCCCCTACAGCCCCCAGGGCTGCTCCTCGCCGGCACCCATTACTAACCCTTGCCATGTCCTTTCTCTGTAAGCAACTTAATAAATTGTTCGGTGACAGGCAGGCTCAGGTCTGCGTGCAGTGGCGCTGGGGACAGAGACAGGGAGCTGGGCTTCTGCTTGCGCTCTCTCCCTGCGGGAACCTGCCTCACAGCTTGCACAGAGCTCCAAACGTCCCAAAGAAAAAGGATTAAAAAGGAGATGAGAGATTCCTTTTATACAGCTGCATATTTTACATCCCATATACATATATGTCTATACACACACATACATCTTGCCAGCAGGCCTGTGCCACTGGGGCCTTAACACAGTCTGGATTCAGCCTCACTGCGAAGCGCCATCCTTCTCCGTGGAGCACCCTTGTTCCTGCTCCATCTCGGGGAGCCCCTTGGCCCGGCTCTCCCTCTGCACGGCATGGAGGTGGACAGTGGGCGTGCTGGGATCTTTGCCCACCCCCTGGCTGGGGTCGCCGGCCCCATGCTCAGGGTGATGCCGCTGGATGTGTTTGATGACCTGGAACTTCTGCTTGGCCTTGTAGGGGCAGTAGCGGCAGAAGAAAGGGTGCTCATTGGTGTGGGTCAGGTAATGGTGGCGCAGGCCAGCCGCCCAGCGGAAAGCCCGGCCACAGGCATTGCAGACATAGGGCTTCTCCTCGCTGTGCTTCTTCAGGTGGGTCTTGAGGAGGAAGCGGGTCTTGAAGGCCTTGCCACACTGCTCACAGATGAAGGAGCGGGCCTCCCGGTGCCGTGTCTCCTTGTGCACCCGCAGGGCATCTGCGCGGTTGGTGCGGTACTCACACTCGTCACAGCGGTATGGCTTCAGGCCTGTGGCAACAGGGAAGGGGATGGTACGAGGACAGGGGTCAGTGCCTTCCATCCCACAGGTCTCATCATCCCTGCAACAGAGCATCAGTCCCCAGGGACTCCCCCCTGCACCCAATCATGTCAGCAGGCACCCTAAGACCCCCATTTCCAAGGCACCAAATAGCACCTGGGGGGTCCGTACCACCCCACCTTCCCTCCCACCCCAGGACACTGTCGCCAACCACGTGTCCAGCACAAGAACATGCTACCCCTCAAGTCCTGGGGGTCCTCCCCCATCTCCAGCTGGGCCACTGGTAGCAAAGGAAGCATGGAGCTGGGACCCCCACAGCCCCAACACCCTCCCCGGTGCCCCATGGCCTGTCCCCAGTGGGCAGCACTCACCTGTGTGCTTCGTCATGTGGTACTTGAGCTGGTTAACCCACTTGCACTTGTAGCCACAGTCGGGGCAGAGGTATTTCCGCTCCTCCTTGTGGATCCGCATGTGGTACTGAGCACAGGGCAAGAGGGCAGGGTCAGGATGAGACTACGTCCCCTGCCCTGGGAACGGGCAGGGCTCTGGGGTGTCAGTGAGGGGCTCAAAGACAGCTCTGACATCTCAAACTGCGTGGGGCAAGGAGAGCTGTCTGCTCGGCTGGCAGACTATGGGCAGAGGTCAGGACGAGACCCCCATACTGCTGAGCTTGCTCTGTCCCCGCCTGTGGAGGGACATGGACTTTCTCACCAGTTTGGTATTTAGGGCAAAGTCCAGGTTAAAACCCAGCCCAACAGAGCTAGCCCTGAGCTGAGCATGTTGTGCAGCCTTGCTCAGGCAGCCCCAGAGGGCTCCAGCTCAGCTTGGCCATTAAAAAAGTCAATATTTCTTTTAGCAAAACCAAGCCATTTTCCCTTCCATTACCCCCCACCTGGCCCTCCTATTCTAGGAAAGGCCCTTTACCATGCATGAGGATGCTAATCACCTACAGAAATGAGGGCAGGGTCTGGCTTTGCTTGCAGGGAAGCTGAGCTTGCCCTGCATTGTGTGTAACTGATGTCCCAGAGCATGCTGCAACCCAGCAGGCAGCCAAACTTGGCTTTGAGTGGTGCAAGGCTGCACCAGAGGATGCCAGAGATGTCAGCAGGAAGAGGAGTGAACTCAGACAGCTGCCCACCTTCTTGCTTTGCTACAAATCCCCCTTCGCCTTAATCTGCAACAGCAGGGAGCAGGGAAGAAACATATTGTACCCACATGAGTTTTATCCCCTCACCTCCTATTCCTGTACAAGTCACAGAAGAGGACAAAACCTCCCCTTGGGAGCTGCCTCTTCTTCCCCAAATCCCCATGTCTGGATCCCCCCCAACCCATGTAGATGCAGTAGGATATATCCCCAAGCAGCGTTCTCACCTTGAGACGCGAGGGGTCGGCACAGGCATATTTACAGAGGTGGCACTTGTAGGGTTTCTCACCAGTGTGGATGCGGATGTGCCATGTGATCTTCTGCCTGTTCTTGGTTGTGTACTCACAGTCTGAGCACTTGTACACACGGGTGCCCCCATGGCCCTTCATATGCTGGTCAAAGACGAGCTGGTGGCGGCAGGCAAAGTCGCAGAAGGGGCACCGCAGGGGTTTGTCCTGCGGGGCGGCCGGCTCGTGGCTCTCCACGTAATGCCGCACCAGCTGCTGCCGCTCCTTAGCTGCAAAGCTGCACAGCTCACAGCGGTGGCTGAAATGCTGTGTCTTGTGCTCCTCCAGAGCTTCCCGGGTGGCAAAGGTCTCCTTGCAGGTGCTGCACTCCAGGTGTGGGTGCTGCTTCTGCACATGGCACTTGAGCGTGGCCTCGCTGTGGCACACAAAGCCGCAGCGCGAGCAGCCGTAGGACACCTTCTCCTCGTGCCGCCGCAGGACATGCTGCTTGAGGGCTGTCTCAGAGCTGAAGCGAGCATCACAGCGGGAGCAGCCGAAGTTGAGCTCGCCGTGGTGGCAGCTGTTGACGTGGCGGGTAATGTCATTCTGCAGGTAGCTGCTGTAGTCGCAGAGTGGACAGAAGTGGGTGGGTGTCTTCTCGTGCACCCGCAGGCGGTGGATGCGCAGCTTGGAGTTGGTGCCGAAGGTCTGACTGCAGATGCCACAGGCGATGCGCCCCACCCCGGTGTGCAGGGACTGGTGGGCTTCCAGGCGGTAGCGCCGCGTGGTGCTGAACTCACAGTAGCGGCACTTGTGTGGCTTCACCCCCTCGTGCTTGATGCGGATGTGCTGCCGCAGACAGCGGGCCTGCTTGCAGGTGAACTCGCACTGGCGGCACTGCAGCTGCGGCCGCTTGCTGTAGTGCTTGCGGTGTAGCTTACGGTGCAGCCGCAGGGCTTTGGCCACCTTGGAGGTGAAGGGGCAGGAGGAGCAGCGAAACTCGCCCAGTGCCACGCAGCCCCTCTTCTTGTGCGTCTTCATGGCCCGTTCCTGGTGGCAGGTGAAGGGGCAAGTGGGGCAGGAGAAACGCCTTCTCTTGGGCAGGCTGGATTTTGGGGGGGCTGCATCCAGGGCGGGCTCACTGGGCTGGCCTGTTTCAACACTGGCTGGGCCCCCTTTGGGGAGCTCAGTGCTTTGGGGTCTGTCTTCCTCAGGATGCACAATGTGCTTCTCAGCACAGTGAGTCTTGAGTGCCCGCCGGGAGCGGAAAGCCTCAGGGCACAGGGAGCACCAGAACTGCTCCAGGCTCCGGCACCCATCCTCCACGTGGGAAGTGATGGTGGAGACACGGGAGCACACGAAGGAGCAGGCATTGCAGTGCAGCTTCCCTCCCTCCATCCGGTATTTCTTCAAGGGTTTCCCAACCTGAGGAGGACAAGCAGCTCCACCTGGCTCAGCCCCACCCCCTCGCTGGAGAGGCTTTTCTGTCACCTCTGTGCTGTTGCCCAGCAGGGATTTCTCAGGGGCAGGACAGCCTGAGGCCCATTCCCCAGCCAAAGGACTGCCTGCTGCCTGCATTTTATCAGGCAGCAGTTCAGCTTCCCAGGGGCTCTCAGCATACCTAGCCTCCTTTGAGCCTCCCCTCTTGCTCTCCACCATTTCCATACCATTATCACCAGGCTGGTTAGCAGGTTGGCACAACTCAGGTGGCTCCTGATCAGCTGGTTTGAGGATCTTGTTCTTCTTCAGGAGGACCGGGCACTTCTTGAGGAGATGGGTGTTGAGCCCCCTTTGCTGCTTAAAGCTGGCGCCGCACTCATGGCACACGAGTGGGGCCCGGCGGCTCTGGCAGCTGGCCTTGGAGTGCAGGGACATAGACTTCTCCTTCCGTGTGATGTACGAGCACTTCTCACACTTAAAGATCTGGCTCTCTGACTGCACCACCAGCATCTGCACCCTGCCCTCCAGCACCAGTGTCTCTGCCTGCTCCTTGTCCTGCTTCCGCAGTGCCTTCAGCACTGACTCTGAGCCACCTCTGGCATCATCACCAGAGGCGGCTGTGACCTCTGGGACAGGTGGGTGGCTCTGCTCAGCCATCTTTAGCACACTGAGCCAGGCCTCTGGCAGCTCAGCTTGGCTGGTCTCTCTCATCTCAGTGTCTGCCATCAGCTTGTGGTGGTCCGAGCACGATCCCTCAAGGTGGCCTGTGGCCTCCCTTAGGACATCTTTTCGCTCGCTGTCTCCTGCCGCTACCTTGTCCTCTAGCCTCACTGCCTTGTCCTGCTGTACATCTGCCTCCTCTTCCTCAAAGTCCGGGATGTCTTCGAGTGTATTGTCATTGTCCTCCAAGCCAAGGCCATCCTGGGAGCCCAGCATCTCGTAGGCTGTGGGAGGTTCCTTGCAGGACAGCATTTCCACGCTCTCTGGCTGCGCCGTGCAGGACTCTCTATTCAAATGATCCAGGAGGGGGTCAGTCGAGACATTTAGTGCCTCCAAGTGCAATGTGCAGCTCTCTGCCACGTCCCCAGAAGCAGTGAGCTCAGTTGAGCCTGCTGGAGTGTCTCCTTGCATGCAGTCATCTCCCAGAGCATCACCACCAGTAGGATGGCTCTGCTCCCCCTTGCCCATACCTCCTTCCACCTCACCACCACTCAGTGGTGGAGCGGCACTCTGCCCAAGGAGGGGCACCACAAACGCATGCTGGTAGCCCTCTTTCCCTTGGGACTCCAGCTGGGACGACTTCACCTTTGCCCACTGCTCCTTGCTGGCAACTGGGGAGCTGGCATCCACATGCAGGGCTGCACCGAGCTCATAGCCTAGGAGCGCCTCAGACGAGCTGATCTCCAGCTCCCTGCTAGCATAGTTGTCCAGCCAGTCTTTGTCACCAGGGACATAGCCGTGAATCTTGCGCTTGTGGAAGAAGAGGCTGGTGTTGCTGAAGGTGCAGTAGGAGCAGAGGGCACAGCGAAACTCCTTCTGCTTGGTGTGCTTGCAGTTCTCATGGTTCAGTAGTGCCTGCTTGTACTTTGTCTGGTAGGTGCAGTACTGGCACTTGAAGATGGGCACCTGGTAGTTCTGAGAGTGCTTCGCCTGCGTGTGCTTCTGCAGCTCATACTTGCGCTTGCAAGCAAAGCCGCACACCTCACAGATCAGACTTTTGCCCTGATGCCGCAGCTTGTGGCTGCTCAGCTGGTCGGCACGGTGGCACCGGTATGAGCACTGGTTGCATTGGTACCTGTCAGGAAAGCAGAATTGGTCAGGAAGTGTTTGGAATCAGGGCAGGCTGGGCCCTGCCAGACACGCTGAGCTCTGCTTCCCTGTCCCAGATACACGGGGAAGGGGCACTGTTCAGTTTGCCAGGTATGACCTTTGCCATACAGGCAGCTCTTACCACAGGCAATTCCTCCCTGCTGCAGCCCTTGGTGCTGCTGGTGCTTTACACCCCCAGCCTGGGGACAGGAAGTAGCTTCCCTGGGTACCCCATACAGTGAATGCGTCACCCCCCATGCACACATGTCACACCAGCAGCACCTGCAGCATCCCTGGAGGCAGACTAGACCCAAAGGAGGTGATAATAAAGAGGTAAAACCAGGTTTTGGCAGAGTCCTGCACATGCCCAAGATGGCCTTAGCCCACAAACATCAGCAGAGCCCAGGAATCTGAGCTCAGAGCTGTACTGATGTGGTAATACACCTCCTTTGCAGCAGAGACACACCAAAGATAACTTTGGCTCTGCAGCACCATGCTGGCAACAACCTGTAAGCTCAAATACTGCGTTTTTTACATGCCAGACAGAGCAGGTTGTAGCCATCCCCCAGGCATGAGAGAATCTGGCACACAATGGAGCCCAGAGCAGCAGACCCCCGGAGCAGGATTTGGGGAGCCCTGACTATGCTGCCAGGGTAGCAGGGCTAGGGGTCATACCGAAGATCTCCAGTGTGCTTGCGCATGTGGACGTTCAGGTAGTGCTTCCACTTGGTGATGTACCCGCACTCAGTACACATGAAGTTCTTGTCATTAGAGTGAGTCAGCATGTGCTTGGATAGGTAGCTCACATCCCGGCACGTGAAGTCACAGAGCTCACACTTGTGAGGTTTCTCTCCTGCAAGCAACACAGGAATGCCCTCAGCATGACAGCCAGATAAGGCAGCACGGGCTGCCTTCCCCCATGGGGAAACCAGCTCAGCAGGAGCTGGGGGTAACAGCAAGGATGAGGGCACACCACAACTTCAGCCAAGTGATGCTAGGTGGCAGAGCCAGTGATGGGACCCAGGAGCCCCAGCCCAGCCCTCCCTGCCCACTCAGAGCTGGGGCAGAACCTCACCCCTCCCAGCTTGGCTTTCAGGACCCCCGCAGAGGACACCCACCAGTGTGCAGCAGCATGTGGCGAATGAGCACCCTCTTGTGTGCAGTGGCAAAGGCACACTCAGTGCACTTGTGGATCTTCTCATTGGCATGCATCTTGCCGACGTGGTCGTGAAACTCCACGGGGTTGAAAGTGGCATAGGGGCAGAAGCTGCACTGGAGCTGTTCGCTGCCTGGGTGCCCCTGCTTCTTGTGCTTGCGGAAAACGTGCTTGTTGGAGCAGATGAAGTCACACTGCTGGCAGTGGAAGGCATAGTGGGTTTTTCGGTGAGCCTCCATGGCCTCAGCTGTGCCAAAGAGCAGTGAGCAGGCATGGTACTTGCACTCCACCGCCTTGATGCCATGAGCATCCTTGAGGTGACGGACAAACTCCTTCCGGTCCTCCGCGCAGTAGTCACAGCCCCCCTGGAAGCAGCTTAGCCTCTTGGGCTCAGCTTTGTGAGTCTTCAAGTGCTCTTTGAGGGCCTGGCTGAGCCGGAACTTCTCCTCGCAGACAGGGCAGGAGTAAACATCGGAGTAGAAGTTGGAGATGTTTTCATGCATGCTGGCCATGTGGCGGTTGAGGGCGTTCTTTTCCACTGAGCTGTAGTGGCACAGTGGGCAGCGGTGGGCCTTCTCACCCATCTCCCGCATCATGTGGATTTTCAGCTTGCTTTTGCTGGTGAAATACTTGTGGCAGTTGGGGCACTGCAGGCTGGGGTCAGGGAAGTGCAGATGGAGGTGCTCCACCAGGTGTGTCCGCTTCTTGAAGCACCGCTTGCATTCAGGACACATGTGGGTTTTGTAGAGGTACTCGGAGCCCTCTGCAACATCCCCTGTGAGAGCAGAGGAGGGGGAAGTAATCAGCAGGGAAGAGACAAAGAAGAGCACAGGCAGATGTTCTCTCTCTGATCCAGCTGTGCCAGGTGAGGGCTTATCATATATGCAATCACACAGCAGCCATTTATTTGGAGGGACTGTCCCCACCCCAAGCCAACAGCATGGTTCAGGTGGGCTCTTTCCAGCTCAACACTGGCAAAGATGATGCAGTGCAGCCTGAATCAGGCCTGCCCATGTGCCCCCACTCCCTAAAGCCAGGCAGACTTTTGCGTGCTTTTGCCTGAGCCCAGCAGCAGCTGAGGACGGGCAACAGGAGAAGGGACACATTTGCTTGGGCAGCAGGCAGGAGAGGGGAGGAACAGTGCACTGGTACATGCAGGAGACATGAGGCTGTTGGACGGCACAGGGCCTCCACGTCCCATCAGCCTGGCCTGTGTGTCCCTGCCAGTCTCAAGGCCATGCTGCTTATTCATAATAAAAGGCCCGAGCTGCTCCTGGTATGGCCCCGCATCCTACCTTTGAAGTGCTGTGCCTGTGGCACTCTGACTTTCTCAGCAGCTGCCTTCCCATCCTCTTTGGCCTCGCCTTCACAGGGGCTCTCACCACCCTCCTCTGGTGACTCGTTCTCACCACTGTCCGAATCCTCTTCTCCAGCTTTCTGCCCCTCCAAGGAGCCCTCCCCAGTGCCTGCGGGCTTTGCTGGCCTGGCTTCTGCTGCAGTGGCTTCCCAGCTAGAGTGGCAATTCCCCGTCTCCTCCTGCCCTTCTTCTGCTGCTTCAGTGGGGAAAGACAGAG
The DNA here is from genome assembly GCA_008921705.1 of Burhinus oedicnemus. Lineage (NCBI taxonomy): Eukaryota > Metazoa > Chordata > Aves > Charadriiformes > Burhinidae > Burhinus > Burhinus oedicnemus. The sequence continues at coordinate 113,681 of VFFE01006531.1, forward strand.
ATCATCATGCTCCAGGCAAGAGGGAACCACCCCCCCCTCATCCACACGTGCAAAAAAACCTCCTGGCTGAGATGGGGAGGCACAAAACATGCCACAGGGATGAACGAATGCAGGGCTCCCTGGCACTCCGGCAGCACAGCCTCATCCTCCGCTCCTCCCAGTTGTAACTGGGACGTGTGAACACAGTCAGCCTCTGCAGCACCCACAGGCCCCAATGCCCCCACCCAGCCGTACCTGACAGCAGGATGCAGCGCTGCTGCTCAAGGCCATGGAGGGCTAAGCCAGGAGGGCTGCTGGTCATGGGCGTCTCATTGGGGGACTCTGCGGCATGGCCCTTCCTGTGCTGCCAGAAGAGCTTGGCATTGGCCGTGACAAAGTTGCAGTGGACACAGTGGAAGGGGAAGTGGGTGCGGTGGTGCTGCTCCATGGCCAGGCGGCTGGGGAAGAGCAGTGGGCAGGCACGGTAGGCGCAGGACACAGGGGAGGCCCTGTGCAGGCGGCGCAGGTGGCTGCGCAGTTGCTTGCGGTCCTCAGTGGCAAAGTGACAGCCTTTCTCAGGGCAGGGCAGGGGTCCTGGTGGGGCACGGTGGGTCTTGAAGTGCTCCTTGAGTTCACCGGGTTGCATGAACGCCTCCTGGCAGATGGGGCACAGCAGGCGCTCGGGAGAAGAGCCCTCCTGCGTGCCAGCTCTGGGTGGCTCTGAGTCCCCTGGCTCACTCTGGCCCTCACTGGCAGAAGCCACCAGTGCCCCAGGGAGCTCCAGGTGCCCTGAGGGGGCCAGCAGCAGGCACTGGTGCTGGGATAGCAGGGAGGCCTCTGGGAAGCTCTGGCTGCACCTCTCGCAGAAATACAGCTCCACCACTTTGACCAGCACCTCTGCAAGGACCAAGAGGCAAGCATTAGAAAGGGCTTTTGCCAGGCCCGGAGCTTGGGACTGGTGGTTCAGTTCCAGCTCTAGACAAGAGCTCCAAATTACAGTTTGGAGAACGGCAGCTCTCCCCCAGCCCGGGGTACCATGGAATCACGGAATTTTCAGAGCTGGAAGGGACCTCTAGAGATCATCTAGTCCAGCTCCCCTGCTGACGCAGGAATGCCTAGAGTATATTACTCAGGACTGCATCCAGGCGGGTATCCCAAGACATCTCCCATAAGAGAGGGGCACACCACCATCTAGATGACCACAATGATCAGGTCTCTCCCTTAGCACCTCTGAGACACAGAGGCTAGCTCAGCCCCATTCCTAGCAGAGTGTGCCCACACTGGACCCAAGTGAGAAGCATGCTGGGGGCGGCAGTCGGGGATGGAGATCTCCACCTGGTCCCTACTGACAGCCCTGTGCAAAACCCTCACCCAGCAAGGCACTCCCACAGCCACCCCTACCCAACCACACACCCAGCTCATGCCAGGTCTGCACTGAATGGCAGCACCAGACTCATGATGCACAGGGAGTCAGATGCGAGGGCACCGTGGTGTCCCCAGGGTGCTGACTGGAGGGTACAGGGGCTCTGGCCAGACCTCTCTCCCTCCGTTGAGCACCATGGGGCCCATACCGCCCACCCTGCACCCCATACCTGTGGCATTGGCCGCGTTGCTCAGCGTCACGTTGCCAGCCACTGCCTCGATGAATATTTCCACGTTGTTTCCTTCAGCATGAGCCCCTTCGCCAGGCATCGATGCCTCTGCCAGCAGTAAGTCCTGGCTGGCAGTCAGTGGGGGTGTCCCAGCCAGGCTGGTGCTGGCCACACCAGGGTTTCCCACAGCTCCTGCCTCTCCTGGTGTGGGTAGGAGTAGTTCCGAGCACAAGGCCTCCATCTCCCTGCTGGCACCCTCAGACACAGCCACTTCTGCACTCATTGCCACCGAGCACTGGCTTGGTGCCGGACAGGAGAGCCTCTCACTCTGAAACAGAAGTGCGTGCTTTAAACGAGGGAGAAACCAGACACCCAGGGTCCCACAGGATTTTTTGGGGCAGCCTGCAGTGCCAGGGTACGAACTGGGGTATCTGAATGCTGGCTCCCTTCTGCTGTGTCCCAAGCAGGCTGCTGGCAAAACCCACTGCCACAGGGGAGATGGGGGTGCAAGGACCCCTGTGTCGTCCTGAAAGACACCCAGGGGCCTCTGCCTGAGCCCAACAGCCGGGACTTGCTCACTGGGCCCAAGTGGGCCCAGACCCGGGCCTAGCCCCCCAAGACCCGGGCCCAGGTGGGCCCAAGCCCGAGCCAACCCCCAGACTCGGGCCCAGCCTCCAGCGAGGAGGTGTCCACCGCGAGTCCCCGCAGGGCCGGGGCCGTCCCAGCCCCCTTGCACCGCAGCGCCCGCCTGTCCTCGTCACCCCGGGCCGAGGACTCAAGCTGGGCCCCGGTACCTCCAGCCCTGACACATCTCGATGATGCGCGCCGGGCGGGAGGGAGCGTCGCCCTTTGTGCAGCTCTCGCGGCCGCTCTGCTCTGCCCCGCCACCCGACCCGTCCCCGCTCTATGGTGCGAGCCGGCAGCCGGCCGGAAGCGGCGCCGGGCGGAAGTGAGGGTCGGGGCCATAGAGAGCGGCGCGGGGCGGGCCAGAGCGGCGCTGCGAGGAGGTGAGGGGCGGCGGGGCTGAGGCCGGTACCGGCGGGGCCGAGCTTCTGTAGGGGGGGAGCGGGCTCCGCCATAGGGGCGGGGGGAGCTGGACGGGGGCTGGGCCCCTGCTGTGGGGAAAGCCGGTGTGGGGTCGGGTCTCCTGCAGGGGAAGGTGGGCTCCTGCTGCGGTGCTCAGGCTCGGCTGCGGGGCGGGGAAAGGCCCCGCTGCGGAGCAGGGACCGTGGGGCAGGGGACGCCCTGCCCTGGGAAGGAGCCTTGCTGCGGGGTCAGACCCTGTTCTGGGGGAGGTGGGATCCTGCTTGAGGGAACAGAATATGTTTGTCTGTTGGGGGAGGCTCCTCCTCCTCATCCCTGTATCTGACAGACCCCTGATGAGGGAGCTGGAGAAACTTCAAGCCCCTTAAGTGTGTAGCTGGTGCTTTTTATCCAGACACGGAGATGCTGCTTCCACCACAGTCGTGCACCCATTGCCAGCAGCAAAGAACCAGCTCTCAGCACAGCCTGGGGATGCACTTGAGCTTTTTCAAACAATAAACCTTAAATAATTGCAGTGCTCATGATTTCTAGCTGTTTAAAGAATAAAACTGTGTAAAACTCTGGGCTTGTTGTCATGGCTGAAGAAGCAATAGATGCTCCTGTGCTTCCTTGACAGCCTCCAGCTCCTGGCCCCCTCCTGCCTGTCTCACCCAGAGGCTGCAGAGAGGGAGGAGGCTCCTGCCACCAGCAGATGTCTAAACCTCCAGTAATAAGCTAAGCACGGGTGTGGGAGATCCAAATGTGCCAGGCAGCCTTTCACCTTGAGAACTGGTCACAATAAAGGCCAGAGAACTGTGGGTGATCCATTATGTACCCCTGCTGCCATTCAGTCCTCTTCCCCTGCAGGTTTGTTCCCGAAGAGATGCTGTGAAAAGGAGCTGCTTAACCTCCCACAATGCCCTTTTCTGACTTCATCTTAGCACTGAAGGACAACCCGTACTTCGGGGCTGGATTTGGCCTCGTTGGGGTGGGCACAGCCCTGGCTTTAGCCCGGAAAGGGGCCCAGTTTGGGCTAGTGGCTTTCAGGCGCCATTATATGATCACCTTGGAAGTGCCCAGCAAAGATAAGAGCTACCACTGGCTGTTGAACTGGATCTCCCACCATGCCAAGCACACGCAGCACCTCAGTGTCGAGACATCGTACCTGCAGCATGAAAGTGGGCGTGTCAGCACCAAGTTTGACTTTGTTCCCAGCCCTGGGAACCATTTTATCTGGTAAGGGAGGGCAGGGGAAAGCAGTCTGGGGGCTGACTCTTGTTTTGGCAAGGAAATTCCAACTGGAGGGGCCTGTGGCGGCAGCAGAGAAGATCCTGGCTCTTCCTTGGGTCTGGATTAGGGCAGGAGATTGAGAGTAGCGAGAGGACTCTGTATTCACCGGTGTGATTTCTTTGCCCGAGATGAGTGTTCTCCTTGATGCATGACCCAAGCTGGGCTCATCTGAGCGGTGCTGGACAACCATTCCCCAACTGCATCTTCCTGCCCCAGGTATCGCAGGAAGTGGATTCGCATCGAGCGCAACCGGGAGAAGCAGATGATCGACCTGCACACAGGGACCCCCTGGGAGTCCGTGACCTTCACTGCACTGGGCACCAACCGGGAGATCTTCTTCAATATCCTCCGGGAAGGTCTGTAGCAGAGATGCGTGGGGCCCTGCTGGGAACAGTCTGCTCCCTGAGATACCCAGGGCTTCATGAGAGATCCTTTTCCCTGCCAGCTGTTCCCTCTGCCTCTCTCTTCAGCCCGGGAGCTGGCGCTGCAGCAGCAGGAGGGGAGGACAATCATGTACACAGCCATGGGAGCAGAGTGGAGGCAGTTTGGCTTCCCCCGCCGCCGCCGCCCTCTCAGCTCTGTGGTGCTGGAGGAAGGTGTGTCAGAGAGGCTGGTCCAGGATGTGAAGGAGTTCATCAACAACCCCAAGTGGTACAGCGAGAGAGGCAAGGCTTTGGTGTGGTGTCCTCTGTATCATGCCCAGTGCAGATCCTTATCGCCCTGCAGCCATGGCTGTGGGGCACTGCCTTGGGCACATCCCACAAATGAGCGAGCCCAGGTGCTGAGGTCAGGCCTGGGACTGCAAAGGGACAAAATCCCCTTGGTTCAATTCAATCCTGGAAACCATCATAAGACACAGAGTTCATTGCTCTTGCGATGCTTCTGTGGGGTGGGGCAGGATGCCTGTGGTCCTCTCTAGAGACGGCTGCAGAGAGATTTTGTCCTGCTGTTTGCCTTCCCTGGTGTATCCTCCATGCATGCTCAGCACATCCCCACGGCTCTGGGGGAGAGAGCTCAGAGCAACCCAGCTGGTTCCTAAAAGGACACTGTCTTCCTAGGAATCCCCTACCGAAGAGGTTACCTGCTGTATGGTCCTCCTGGCTGTGGGAAAAGCAGCTTCATGTGAGTGTTGCCAGCTAGCTAACAGCAGTTTTCCTGTCAGCTGCCTGCTCTGGGGCACAGCAGTCTGGTGAGAGGGTGTGGATGAGTTTGGTTTTGAAATGTGGGAGTGGGCTGGGCCTCCTGCATGGTGCCTTGTGTAAGTGTTTGTGTTGCTGGCACTGTGACAGGTCAGGGTGATGAGCCCTTGGCACCCTTGCTTTGCACAGCGCTGCATGGCACCAGCGGGCTGAGCAGGGGCTCCCACCTGCCCCCATATCTGATCCCCACTTCAGGAGGATGCCTCTGCCCTCTCCCCTGCTGCTGGGCAGGGAGATACAGTTCTTTTGCTCCAGGCTTTCTTGCTGTGATTCACTCCTGTGGTTTATGTACTTCCCAGCACAGCCCTGGCTGGGGAGCTGCAGTACAGTATCTGCCTGCTGAGCCTCAGTGACCGCAGCCTCTCTGATGACCGGCTCAATCACCTCCTGAGTGTGGCACCGCAGCAGAGCATCATCCTGCTGGAGGATGTGGACGCTGCCTTTGTGAGTCGGGACCTTGCTGCTGAGAGTGAGTGGTGCCCCCGTTCCTGGGCCAGCAATGGGAGGGAGGTTTGCTGGCTGTGCTGGGGAAAGGTTTGGACTCCAGGTTGCTCTGTTGCACCAGCAGAGACCAGGAGTGGGCAGCCTTCTGGAGCCTCAGGGCCCAAGCCGGACCTCATCCAGTTTCAGCTAGGCTATACAAAGGGAAATTTGGGTCCTTTATCCTCAGGCAAAGACACTTCTCCTGCCCAGCTATTTTCAGCATGAAGGAGGGGATGGCTTTCCCCCTCATTCTCTTTTTGGGTTCCCAGGTGTTCTGGGGTGCGGGTGGGTAGGGGAGGTGAATGTGCTGCCAGCCAGGGAGAGGCAAACGGTCAGCCTCGGGGGACGAGAGAGAGAGGAGCTTGGCTTAAGCCTCAGGTGATAAGGAGGTGGCCTGCAAGACTGTGTGGGGTTAGTGGCCGATGGATATGAACTCAGACACCTTTATCCCCAGACCCGGCTGTGTACCAAGGCATGGGGCGCCTGACCTTCAGCGGCCTCCTCAATGCGCTGGATGGTGTGGCCTCCACAGAGGCCAGGATTGTCTTCATGACCACCAACTATGTGGACAGGTTAGAGCTACCTTCTGGGAGGGAATGGGGAGGGTAGCATGGGAGAACCTTGCTCCCTTTTGATGACCTTTATGGATGGCTATTTGCATCCTCTAGTGTGAGGACTGGGGGTTCAGGTTTCCCAAATCCTCCCTCAGGATGCAAATCCCTTGATCTCTTATTGGGATCCCCTTTGCTGGAGCCTCAGATGCTTCCTTGCTGTTCAGACCAGGGTTGTGCCCTTCAGAAGAGGTACCAGCTTCCTGCCTGTGGGGATCTGTGGATTTTGCGGTTGTGGCCGTGCTGTGAGTGAAGTGCAGGCCCCACACACAGCCCATTGAGTTGGCAGGATACAGCCTGGGCTCATGGCACCTGGCCAGATGCTGCCCTGTGGCAGGCTTGGCTCACTCCAGACCAAGCTGGCCTAGAGGGTTGTTCAGAGGTTGCTCATGGGACAGAGACGGGCAGAGCTGTTTCCCACGACACACTTGTCCTCCTCCAGAGCCAGCCCTTCCCTAGCTGTCTCATGTCTTTTGGGTTGATTTCCCCCCTCAACCCCCCAGGGACAAACATCTTCCCTACCTTTACCTTCTCACAGTGCAGAGCACCTTGCAGATAGGACACTGGCTGTGCCAGCATGGAGGGTGGCTTCTTGTAGGACCCACCCCGCAAAGACACTTTGATCCGGTCTTCAGGGCACTCCTGTGTCTCTTGACAGGCTGGATCCAGCCCTGGTGCGGCCCGGCCGTGTGGATCTCAAGCAGTACGTGGGCCATTGCTCCCGCTGGCAGCTTGCCTGCATGTTCCAGCGCTTCTACCCCGAGCAGTCCCCAGCTGCAGCCGAGCAGTTTGCAGAGCAGGCACTGGCAGTCTCCAAACAGATCAGCGCTGCCCAGGTGCAGGGCCACTTCATGCTCTACAAGACGGACCCTGAAGGAGCCATTTCAAACATACGCTCCATCCTGCTGTGACCAGGGACCAGGACCCTGCCATGCTGCAAGGACTGGGACAAGGACTTGACCATCCTGGGGATGCTGTTGAGCTGCCCTGCCACACTGGCCAGGTCTCTGTCTACCTCTCTTCACCAAGGTCTTGGCTTTTTATTAAAACAGGTGGAGAGTCAGAGCTGCCAGCCTTGCAGCAGGAAGAGGGGATCAGCTCTTGCTGCTTCCCAGACTTGGGTGCTAATGCACTGGCCCCGCTTGCCAGTGTGTGCCTCCTGCTGGGATTGCCATAAGCTGCCGCGGCTCCTGGATGGGAATCCCCTTCCTTGTAGGGCAGTCTGGGGATGCCCCAGACAGGCATTTCCCTGGGGCAGGACATTGGGGTGCTGCACTGCTAAAGAGCTGCTGGTCTTTGAAGGGAGAACAGTCTTCACTGGTGTTTGAATATCCTCTGTGAAGTGCACATCACGGCTCTTTGCTCTCCGGTCCCTTCGCCTGTTAGTTGCCCCACTATCCAGCTACTGGTCCAGAGCCCCCCTGACCAGGGCCTGGCATGGCCAGTACTGCAAATCCAGTGTTTCAGAAAAAAGCAGCTCCCAAGAGACAGCTCATTGTCCCTCGGGCTGCAGGCTGGTGCCACAGCTCCTGCCCTGCTGCGCTTCGATGCCAAGTTGCAGATCTGCTTGGACATTGTTCCTGGGTGGGCGAGACTGTCCCTCCTGCCAGAGGAGGAGATGTGGGGCCCTGGAGCTACTGCAGGCGTGTGTGTCGGGGCAGATGAGATGCTTTGGCTGGTTACAGAATATCTTCCCAAGAGCTTGATGTTAACCCCAGTGTGAATTTCTGCAGCCAAGCCAGGCCAGTGTGAGGCACAGAAATCCCTGTTGGAGGTGACTACTCTCCTTTCAGCAGGTGAGGCCCTGTGTGGCTGAAGGAGGGATTTGGCCTGCTGCTGGCAGTCTTGCAGCCTTTTCCCTGTTGCTGGGCTTCCTTCCCGTCAGGAACAAAAGTTCTGGATGGGCTGGTAGAGCCACAGGTGCCTGAAATGCAATCAAGAAGCGGGCAGGTTCTGTACCTCCTTCCCAATGCCACAGAGACAGGGGTCAGGGTGTGCGCGCTGACGCACAGAACAAGCCAGCCAGAGTCTCTCCTCTTCCCAGTCCTTGTTTCAGAGTCCCGAAATCAGCTTCCCCAGAGCCAGCCCTGTGTTCATGTCCTCGCTTCAGGAGCTGTGTCACCTTGGCAGGGCTGGGGGACCTGGTTCCAGGCCAAACCCAAACCATTAGGTCGCTGCTCAGCCCTCCTCTTGGCTCTGCCCTGCAGGGCCAAGGGCAAAGCTGAGAGCACACAGGGATACGAAAGGTGATGCCACCTGGCTGAATTTCAGCACAAACGGGTGCTGCTATAATGCAACCCTGGATTTGCACATACGTTTCTGCAAGTGAAGGGTTGATCCTGTGGCCATGGTGGGGGGTGTCTCCAAGGCCTCAGGGCAGCTCCCAGAGCAGGGTGCTGCTGTCAGCATCTCAAACCCTGTGCTCAGCCATCCCGCAGAGGCTGACTGCTCAGATCCAGCCTTGTCTGACAAAGCTGGGGGTCAAAACTGGCCAGTGAGTGACTGGTGAATGCCTTGCAGCAGTTCGGGAGGATGGGGAAGTAGTGAGGGAGAGTCAGAGGGGACATGGACGCCCACCCCGATGCCACCACACAAGACCAAAGGCATCTGTCACTCTGATGCTTTTAATAGTGTTAATGCTACAGACGCTGCTGGTGCCCTTCTGCCTAGCCCAAGTGCTTTTGCCAGTTAAGCCTCACAACAGCCCTGCGAGGTAGGTGGGTGACAAAGGTAGACACCAAGCAAGGAGCCACAGGGCAGGGTGCAGGCTCTATTCCTCCCCTCTGACAGGGAGGTTTGTTTTGTTCAGCTCAAATTCATTTGCACACACTGTTGCACGCACTGTTGCTCCAGGGTGACAGCAGTGAGTCAGAAAGGTGAGGGCCCTTCCTAAGTCCGTAGCCCCAGGATAAAACCTTCCCCTCTAACATGCCTGGCATTTGATTGAAGTTACCCAAGTACGTGCTCACTCTGATTTCCATGGCTGAATTCGTGTGCTCCAAACACCAGGCACAGCTGTTTTCCTGCTCAGAGTAAGCCTGGCTCACTGGAGGAAGCCAAGGAGCTGGAGCTTCAGCTGCTATGACGGGCAGAGATCTTTGTGTTTCAGGACATGACCAAACGCCTTTTTTTGCAGCACAGCAATTTCACAAGTGAAGGTAGGAGCAGGCAGCAACGTCAGATAAAGTTTACACCTTTTCACCCAAGTATGGACAGGCCGTTCACCCAGAAACCAGCTAGAAGAAGGACAGAGTGAGCACTGAAGAAAATTAGGGTTCTCTTCAGGGAGCGAGTGCTCAGCCCTCATCCCCAGCAGGGCACAACATCTGGCCCTGAGATCCCCAAGCCCAGGACAGGTAGTGTAGGCTCAGACCAAGGAGGAAAAAAGAAATAAAATGCTTTTAGAGCATTAGGGTTGAAAATAGGCAGTGTTGGAAATTTAAGCATGGAAGGTTCTTGGGCAGTGGGTTAAACCAACCCCTTTCAGGACAAGGCAGGGCATAGAGAGAGCAGGGCAGCAATCGAGGAGGACCCATTCAAGAGACAGCTTTTGTGCACCCTTCAGGTGCCAAAGGATCAGCCAGGCAGATGAAGCACAAACACCCTCCCAGCTGGTAGAAATCACTTGGTTTCCTAGGGATCTCACCCAAAGCTCTGGCAAGTCTATTGCAGCATGGCCATTTTTGCACTTAGGAGCAGGAGGAAGACAATAACAACCCACCCACGTGTGGCCAAAGGAGAGGTGAGGGCACAAGGCACAAACAAGTGTGAAGGAATGAATACTGTCCAGGTGAGCCAGATAGCTTACACTGAGCCAAGCAAAGCAGGTACCAGTGAGCACACCTGCCACCCAGGAGTGCCAGAGGAAGGTTCTGCCCCAGCCCCGGGCATACGGAGCAGGGAGGGGAGTGAGCAATACCAGGGATTAACACCTTCACTCCAAACAGCAACGAACAGGAGTGAGAGAACAGAGAAAAGAAAGGGAGCAGGCTCTATGGAGAAGACCCAACGAATTAATTTAATAGTGTCCCACTTCAGAGTCTTGGAATCGCCCATCATGGCTCTAGAGTGGGACACAGTTTTAATCTGTGAAGCAGCAGCAGAAAGAACTGCACCAAGTTAGTTTAAACAGCAAATCCTCATTTCTTTGAAGCAAGCTTGAAGATGAAAGGAGGGTAAGAGTATCCAAAGTATTTGGGCATGTCTTCACTCTCGGCTGTTGGGAGCTCCAAGAGACAGCCTGGCCTTAAAGTGGGATCCAGACAGATACAGATCGCAAAGCAGAGTGCTCTTCCCAGGTCTCCCCCATCAGCTTCTGCCTGCACAAAAGCAGCTGAAGGACAGGGCAGGAGCTCCAACTAAATTCAGAGCTCCTGAAGGCCTCAGCCACCAGACAGCCCTGACCTGCCAATGCGTTGACTTAAGCTTAATTTAGCTCTCCTGGCTCGACTGGGAAGTGTACTGTCATACAAAGGACTTTCCTGGCTGAGTCCATCAGCTGAATAGCAGTCAGGCCTGCAGGAAAAGTGATGTTGTCCCCAAGGGACAGGGACAGCAGTTGAGAAGGTGGTCTGGGAAGCACAGGGGGACACAGCAAGCTGAGCTCCAGGCTTCTGCCCTGGCACAGCCTCATCACTTGGCACCACCACTGCTCCACTGGGAAGGTCCTGCCACAACTCTGGCTCTGCCATGGCACCACACTGGGCTCAGTCCATTTGCTCTGTATGTGTGCACATTTCTTGGTATCTCACGTACAGGGATGATGGCTGCAGGTCCCCAGTCAAGGCTTCCTCTGTCCTCTAGGTGCTCCAAGACCAAGGCTGAAAATGATCTGTCAGGAGTCAGCTTCTCCAATGCTGGTGACAGCCAGTCGCTCATGCCAGGATGGTTAGCTCTGCACATACCCTGGAGATACTGCCTGTCCCAAGCTGTGCCACATGCGAACTGTCTCCTTTCTCCCAAGTGTCTGCTTGCTTCTGCTCTACCAGAGCCTGCACTGTTCTCCCCAGAAACAGCCCTTCCCTCCCCCATCCCACCCCCTCACCACTCCTGCTAGGAGCCACTCTCCTTCTCAAGGAGATGAGCTTCTCGACGTCCACTGGGCCTGAACACCCCTCGCCCTCTTGGCACTCTGGGATAGGAACCACGCTCCTGGACCCTGGACCTCTCCCATCTTCCGCAATCCCAGGGCCTGTGGTGGCCTTGCCAACTGGGAGCTGCTCTGTGGTCGCTGCGGTTGAACGCCAGGTTCTCCTTTTCCCTGCCCCGGGCCTCAGCCCCCTCCTCTGGGGTCCATCTCTCCACATCGTGGGGCTCCTCTTTCAAGTCCACTGCCTCTGTTACTGGTGATGGGTCTTCAGGGCACAACTCCTTTCTTTCAGCCAAGGCAGCAGCCCTGCTTCTGCTGTGAGGCTTTGGAAACTCCTGGCTGTGCCTCCCACCAGGTCTCCGCTCTGGTCTCCGGCTGAAGGCCCTGGGTCCCCTGGAGCCATGGAGCAGATGACAGCCTTCCTCTGTTGGTTCCTGCAAGCTGCTGCATGACTGCCTGCCCTGGCCTCTGGGGCCTGGTCTCTCCCCTCTGTGCCTCTCCCTCTTGCTCTGTTGCTCCCTGGTCACAGCAGGCTTCTCAGGCCGCCTGGGTTCTGCCCTGGCCTCTGGCACCCCGGCTGGCTCTGGAGCTGGGGCTTGGCTGGGCAGCTGAGGTGCATCCACAGTGCTTGCACTCACTGGTGGCTCAGAGGCAGCGGCTGCTTGGCTTGGATCAACAGCAGCTGGAGGCTGAAAGAAAGAAGCCACTTGTTAAGAAAGGGACAGGGCAGCCCCACAGCAGATGACAGCGCTTGGTCCTGCAGTCCAGGGCCCCCCTTGCCAGCTCTCTGTCCCCAGTGCCATACCGCCTGGAGGCTGATGAAGTAACGGTTCCTCTCTGCTTCAGGGTCAATGATGCCCCCTTTCTCTTGCTGTCTCTTGAAAATTAAGCGCAGTTCTTCTTGGTGCTGCAGGGTCTTTGCATCTGGCCTGTATGGCTCCTGAGTGGCAGAAAGCAAGGCAGGGTAAGGGCTCTCTTGACACCTAGCATGGGTACGCAGCTGGCAGTGCTAAGAGCTAGTCCCCAAACCCTCCTTTGATCACACAAGGAACACGGGATACAGAGCTCATTTCAAGGTCTAGGAGAAGAAAACTCAGGGCTATGCAACTAAGCCTGCTCTTTGTGGACACATCAAACAATCAGGAGACACCCTGCTAAGTTTTATGAACTGCCCTTTGGACGGGCTGTCTAGGAGGACCTGACAGCAGGCAGCATGTGTTCATTCATCCATTATATTGTCCCAGTTGAAGGTACCCAGTGAGTGGGTGCAGCTGGGCAGGTGAGCCCCCATCCCTTACCAGCGGGTGCTGCGGTGGCGGCGCTGCCTTCAGAGCACAGAGATCGTAGACAAGGGTCTCCCGGCAGACAGGGCACTGCACACCGACTTCCTGTGGGGAGGTGAGAGGTGATTCCAAACCCTGGCTGTGACCCAGCCCATGTGCTGCTGGATGATACCCAGCCTGGAAGTGGAACTGGGTGCCCTTCTTCGCTCTTCTGCCAGGGCAGGGACTCCCATGAAAGCAACCTGGTGTCTCAACGACTGCTATGGAAGGTGTCTCCACCACGAGGCATGCTGGGATTTGTGCTCCAGCGGCTGACTGCTGTACAAACCACCTGTCAACACACATGGCTCCAGTCCTCCTTAGCCTAGGATCTATTTTTCCCCACTCCAAAGTGGAGCATGCCATCTAGGCTGCGCCTCTTTGAAAGGGTTTTGCAGGAAGGAGCCTTTGCCTTGTTTCATGCTCAGCTGTGCTGTTTGCTCTGTGGCTGACAACTGTTCCAATACCTGCTCAGGCAGGTTTTATCACCCCAAAACGCAGGTGATCATGTTTATCCTGCCGCACATCTCTGCCATTCGAGGACTAGGGAAGGAGCTCTCTTTTCTAATTCCTGTGGTTCCACAAGTCCAAAAATATTACCAACTCCCCTGCCCCCTCACACAGCAAATGCTGACCAAGAGCTCCAATAAAACAACTGCTGAAGTACTAAAAACTCATACGGTAATTTTGGTTGGAAAGGGCCTTTGGTCTAATCACCGCTCTGATTCTCAGCACAGGCATGACACTGACTGTGCTGCCAGGTCAGGCTAGCCCTCGCTCAATGTCCCAAGGAGGGTGACAGAGACATCATAAGGGCCTGTGCAGGGGGGCGGGGGGAGCCCAGGGCTTGGTACCTGTTTGGGGGATGGCACCAGCTGCTTCTCTCTCTCCTTCTGTTGCATGAGGATCTCCATGTGCTGGGCATAGCGAGCCAGGCAGTGGGAGTGGAAGTAGTGGTAGCACTGGGTCTTTGTGAAGGCTTCTCCCTCCTGTAAAGGAGAAAGGGCAGCTTTAAAGGGTTTCTGAGCACAGGGTTGTGTAGCCTCCCCAGCTGAGGTGGGCTTTCACTCCCATGTCAGCGCTGGCAGTGGGGAACTAGTGCTATTGCTGGCAGAAACACGTATCTTCTGCTGGGCTTTATCTCTAGCTCCTCAGCTCTTACTGGGACACTGCTCCCTATTCCAAGAGCGAGAAATACTCCTAATGTCAAGCTGCAGATTTTGTGACTGATTTATCTGCATATGTTCCTGTGTAAGCAGCAATCTTTTGACTCTATGTGTTCTTCCACGGCAGGCACCACCTCTTCTTGCAACCTGGACGAGGCAAGCTCCCCTGTCCCTGCACACGTGTTCCAGTCCCTCCTGACCATCTGTGTGCTGAACTCCAGGTGACGTTTGATCCAACGCAGGGAAGCAGAGATGCACCAGCAACTATCCCCAGACTCTACTGATTCCCTTGGAGATGCTCACTGCCCCTATGCCCTGTTTCTGTAGATGATTATCTTCAGGCTGACTGGGAGAGTAGCATATACCGCCTTAGGATGGTCCATGCTGAGTAGGACTGCCTACAGACCATGGGGGCAGGGGGCTGCTGAGGCATATCCCGGTCCCAGGCCAATATGGCAAGCTTTGAGCCCCAGGCTCTCTTCCCAGCCAGCTTGCAGGGCTGGGCAACATGTTCCCACCTGGAATCCGTAGAGGCAGATCACACACTGGCCATGAGGAATGTTGTTGTCAGTGAGAATCTCCTTCCCCTTCTGCGAAAGCATTAAAGCAAACATTTTACTCACTGGCCTGCCCATGGGCACAGAGCTATTCCACCCCTCCGGCAATCAGGGAACAGTGTTTGTGGCTGGTCACCCCCAATCTCCCCCAACTCTCACCTCAATCAGTTCATAGAGCACCTCTGTCCCCAGCCTGGCTTCAGCAACACTTCTGAGGGTCTGGGAAATCCTACAGCAAAGCAGCAGCAATACTTAACACATTTATCCACACCTTTTCACTCTCCCATATACGTGTCACCCCACCACAATGACAGGAAGAAGAAATAGAGCACTGGCTTTCCGGCTTTGCCTGCAGCATGGGACAGGCACATGTGCACACACATATTCACATGCTCCCCATAAGCCAGTGCACAGGAAGCCGTTGTCCTCAGAGGACTTGCAAGAGCAGGTTTTCTTGAGCTCACCCATCACCCTGCAGTTTTGGTAAAGCTCAGGCTTCGTTTATCTGATGGCAGCCCCTGAGCATGTCTGGTGGGAGCCACATTACTCCCGTGCTGCTGGCAGGTACCAGGGTTTCCCTGCACACACTCTGCTGCACTAAAGACAGGAGCACAAAGGCAACAACGGGCTGCCCGAGGACTTGGTTCAGTTCTACCTGTTTCAAAGCAGCACCAACAGCTTCAAAGGCCCAGGGGATTTAGATTACAATTCAGGGGAATCACAGCGGAACAACCATAGGGTGGACCCCCCAGTGTCAAACTCAGTGACTCCCATGAGATTTAAGACAAGGTGATTTAGGGACCTGTGTCCATCTGTTAACTGGACACGGGGAGCCACATGAATTTGAGAGAAGGCTTTTCCACCAGTTCTACCTCCCAGATCTCCAGAGGAAAGGATCGCCCTCTCCCCTCCTCGCACTCACTTTTGAATTTGCTCATCTGACAGCCCCCGCGGGTTTCTGATCGAGATTTCCGGAGCTTTGTTGGGATACTAGGGGGGGGAAAAAAAAAGAAAGAAAAAAAGAAACACCCAAAGCACAACAAGGAAGGCAAACAGACCCGGCGCAGGGAGGAATGGGGGCGCGGGGGGCCGGCAGCCTACCTGGGGGGGCACGGAGAGCAGCAGGGTGAATCGGACATACTGGGAATCCTGGTCCTGGGCCGTGGCGGGGTGCAAGGTGATGCTGATCTCCCAGGGCTCCCACCTGCGGGGC
>VFFE01006540.1:11080-27198 GCA_008921705.1 Burhinus oedicnemus
AAAACAAAAAAAAAAAAAAAAAAAAAACAAAACAAAACAAAGGCAAGAGTACAAACAGACAGGGCTTGGGATCAGACTGAAGGAAAAAAAAAAAGTTATGAACTATATTTACTCTGCCCGAGATCCTTCACTGCCTTCGCTTCTGTGTGCGGTTATTTATTCACCGAGGGCCAAATCGCAGGAAGTGCTCGCAGCCTGCAGCTCCCGGCAAGTCACTGGAGCCGCCGTGGCAATCCTGCCCCCCATTCGCCCCGACAATGCTGCTGCACCCCAGGAACTGTCTCCCGGCATGACCTGACACCCGCAGTGCAGGAGGGAGAGCGTGGTGTTCCCCGGCAGCTGCAGACCGGCAAGCCCCACATGAGCAGATCCCCATGGTTGTTCCTCTAGCCAGAGCAGCTGCTGAGTTACCTCCAGGTTTCCAGCTTTTCTAGATTCTTACTGACACCCCCTGCAGAAAACCAGCATGAGCGTCACAAGCTGCCACCAGCACCAGTGTTTCTCCAGAGCAGGCTGGGTTTTAGTGAAGTGGAAGCTGCTCTCCCACAGTACCCTGAGCCCAAATTTTGTGGAGGGGCTGGCTGGGCACCCACAAACCGTCCCAGCTCCTGCCGGAGTTAAGTGAGGCACGTTATCCCCAGCAGCTGGGGCAGGGGACTAGGTCAGGTCCCATGGTGGGCAGAGCTGCCCCATGTCCCTGAGGGAGCTGCAGGGTCAAGGTCACCTAGCGGCAGGAACTGGTTGCTTGTCCATCCTGTGATTTACCAGTGGGGTAATGGATGCACAGAAGATGTCCATAAATTGCAGTCCTCAGAGCAACCACGAGGCCACCAGCACGTGGACTGTCCAAGCTCAAAATGGAATAAAAGTGGACGAAGCTGTTCAAGCAGGTTTACTTTCCCAGCATGAAGGAAAGGTGATGCCAGTTATCAGCACCAGCTATGGCAAGGACAGGAGACCTCCAGCATGTCCCTCCTCAAAGGGCCAGCCTTTCCACCAGCCCCGAATCACACCCTGTGCCCCAGAGCGGGCTGCCAAGCGAGCTGAGCCCCGAGTCCAGTCCGCTCGAGTTTTGCAAGGCAAGCAGAGAGGAGCTCGGACCCACCGCGCCAGCCCCAGACCTCTGCTCAACCAGCGTGGCCAGGCTGCTCCCGAAAGCAGGATGGGAGCGAAGGCTGACAGCTGCCCCCACGTTATTTTTCTTTTTCTTCTTGTTATTTTTTGCCAAAATGCCTCCTACCCAGGCTCGGGGGTTTCTTACGGACCCCAGGCAGGTCCCTGGCAGTGCGTCGAGGGTGGCAGGTGGGGAACACCTTGAAATGCAAAATGTCCCTTGCTTTCAGATGCTTTTAACACATCAATCAAGCCGGCAGTGAAAGCGTGCTGCAGCCCAGTCGAGCACTTCACACCGAGGTGTGCAGCCCACTGCCACCACCGCCACCACCGCCACCACCGCCACCACTGCCTGCACCGCCAGCACCGCCAGCAGCCCTGCAAAACCCTGTGGGTCCCCCCAGCCCAGGGCTGGGCAGCAGAGCCAGCCAGAGGCTGCAGAAAAGTTTGCCTTTGACTCTCTGCTGCTTTCTAGGAGTATCGGCGTCAGCGAGGGGTTTCTGCCGGCTGGGAGCCCCGCAGCCGTCAGGGCTCAGCACTCCCACGTGCCTCCACGCAGGGTTATTTTTCTAGCATTTATTTTCTTTCCACTCATCCGGTACGGTTGTTGTGACACTACAGTCAGCAAATATCATTAAACAGTAGGAAACGTGAGGTTTTACTGCTTCAGTGAGATTTGTCTGATAAAAAGAGGAAGACAGAAACCCTCTTCGAGAGGGTGTGAAGTCCCATCGCGCCGCCCCCTGACCTCCCCACAACCCTCGCTTGCTTGGACCCCCAGGTCTGCGACTAACCTGCAGCTGCAGCCCCACTTGTGGTGGGGGGGGATGTGCTGGGGGTCACCCATGAACGTGCTGGGGCATCACTGCCTGCCAGTCATCCCGATCCTGGGGCAGACGGCAGGGTACAACCCCCTCGCTGCCTGCCATCGCAGGGTGCCTGCAGGACCCGGGCTGGGGGCTGCACCCAGGACACCCGAAGTCTGGATAAAACCCATGGGTTTGCTCTTGCTGGTGCTAGTAGCCATGCAATACTCATGGCCAGCACAGCCCAGGGAGCCGTTTTCAGCTCCTTTATCTGATGGGACATTTTGAGGGAACAATGTCCCCCATGGCAGAGCTGGGGCGAACAATGGGTGCAGGGCGGCAGGCAGCTCGGCGGCCGGGCTACGGGACCCCGGGTGCCCTGGCCTGCAGGAAATCCTTTTATTTTTCACTTGTGAACTGAAACAAACACAAGCTCTTGTTTATTTCCTGGTCGATTGTATTTTGGAGGATGAAGGTGGCTTCCCCACGCCAGACAGCTTAACTCCTCCTGCGCCGGCTGTGGCTGTCCCCCTTCCTGCAGCGAGATCTGGTCCTCGCGTAGTGGTCACCATGCGGCAGGACACCCCCCCGCTCTCCCCCGCCTTCACTAATTTATGTTTAATTTCAAAACCTGGGAGTCATAAATAACACATGCTGGCGTGGGAAGTCTGGGAAGCGGGAAGCCGGTCTGTCCCCTCCCACAGCCGGGGCTGGGGAGCCCAGAGTGGCAGCCGGAGGATTTAGGGCTGAGGCTGCTGCTGGAGGAGCGGTGCAGCATCCCTGGGGTTGGTCCACACCAACAGCCTGAAGCGGCCACCACCGCAGCCCCATGGGATGCCCCGCTCTGAAATGGGATGGAAACGGGCCCCGATGTGGCGCTGGCTCAGCACAGAGCTGCTGGGCAGGATTTGTCTCTTCTCTCCCCATCCCTCTGCACTTCTCCCTGCCAACCCCCAGCCCGGGCCACCACCATCCCTCGGGTTCGGGGCTGGCATCGTCCTGTGTCTCCGGCTGCTGAGTCTTCTCCTGCGAGGGAGAGCGGCTCCCACGGCGAGGCCGAAGGTTTGCCGACCTCAGGCTTTTCTCACAGCTTCCCCGTCACATCCTCTCCGGCTCCCACGTCTGCCGTTCACAGGCGCTGCTCTCTTGGCTCCCGGCCCCGGGGCCTGTGCCTGGGTGGAAACAGCATCCAGATGGAGCTATTTTTTCACA
This sequence comes from Burhinus oedicnemus, assembly GCA_008921705.1. Taxonomy (NCBI): domain Eukaryota; kingdom Metazoa; phylum Chordata; class Aves; order Charadriiformes; family Burhinidae; genus Burhinus; species Burhinus oedicnemus. Next base: position 14,212 of record VFFE01006540.1, read on the forward strand.
TTTTTTGGGGGGGAGGGGAGGAAGGTTTGGGAAAAAGCTGTCCGGACCAGGAAAACAGAGGAAAAGAGCAGATTTGCAAGGGGGCTGGTTAGCACGGCCCCGTTTCTGTGGGGTGTTCCCAGGAACAGGGGGGCTCCGTGGGGAAACTGAGGCACAGAGTACCCCACCCAGGGCAGTGTCCTGGCTGACAGTGAAGTCTTCAACTCCTGCGCCATCCCTGCGTGGATGCAATCAGGGGGACGGCATGGTCCAGATCACACCTCCATCAGCGGCGAGCAGCTGCCCAGATGGGGAGTTTGGTGCTGCGGCAGAGCCCAAATTCGGCTCTCGCTCATCTAGAGGCTGGCGGGGGAGGAAAAGCCCCTCCGCCCCCTCAACCTTAAATCGCATCCATAGAAAACTTTCGAAACCCCACCATTGTGTTAGAGGATAAACATTTATTGAATATTTCCTGTTTGGCACAAATACTCTTTGACTCCTCTATGGTCTTTTTCTTCTCGTGTCTTTAAACGAGAATTATTTGAGCTGAATGTAAAGGAAAAGTATCCCCAGAGCACGGAGCCCCTGGGAGCGCGGAGCGAAGGAAAGCCCACGTGTGTGCCATGCCTGCTTGCTGTTAGCTATTAATTTCTGTCTCCCGAGGTCTGACATGAGCAATGCATTATGCAAAGGTTGTGGGAATATTTCAGACGCTGCATCCCGGGAGAACTACAATTTCAGTTTTACAGGGTTTAGAGTATTTTTTTTCCCCCCTTTCTTTCAAATGTGTTATTTTACTGAGATGTAACAGCAGTTACGACTTACACAGCAGAGAGAAGGACAAGCTGGGTCTGGCTGGGGTTGTCAAGGTCTCAGCGCCCCTGGGCACCCATGGTTCAGCCTGGCCCCCTGCGCCCCGAGGCTGGAGCTGGGGAAGGTTGGGGGGACACAGGGCCACCCTGTCCCATGCCACCGGGAGCCCAGAGGGAGAGAGAGGGCTCAGGTTGGGATGAAGTTGAACAACAGGGCTTGGTCTGGAGGCAGTCTAATTCTGGCCCAGGCACAATCAAAAGGGATTTATTTTTAGGCTCCAGGCTATCGCTGCTTTGGGGAACTGAATGGAAAATGTATATTTAGCCTCTTTGGTGATTTGCTTAGAAAAATAAGCTCCTGTCACCGCTGTGGGTGGTGATTTGTGCCAGCCCTGCCCTCGCCAGCGCCGCCGGGTCCCCGAGCAGCCAAGCGAAGCCGGCACACTGGTGGCTGTGGCCCCAGCTCACTTGGGCAGTGCTGAACCAGGAGCTGGCTTGGAGGCTTGCTTCTTTTTTGTTTCTCAAAGGGATCATGCCATCCCACAGACTTTGATCTTGCTGTGCAAATGCAGGTGTTGGAGGGCAGTGCCGGGCACCCCACGCACCTCCCACACCCACTGCACCCATGGGGCATCCCAGCTGGGACCGACACCATCCCCGTGCCCGACAGCCAGCACAAAGGGATGCAGTCACGTAGGTCCCACCGCTGGGACCTCATGTATGTAGTGCCTGTGGGAAGTGCCGAGGCGTCTCTGGTGTGAAAGACGCGCACAAACGCACGGGAGGGAGATGGTATTTCCTCCCCAAAACGCAGGTGAGAGCAGAAGGGCAGAGCGTTACGGAGCCGTTCACACTATAAATACACGAGATACACAGGAACCCAGGGCCCGTAGCTATTTTTGCCTGCAGGAAGCCGGGATGAGAAGGAGAGCATCCCTCTCTCCCCAGCACGTTGCTGGCAGCGGGACGTGTCCATGGCCAGGAGTGCTGAGCTGGGCATGTCCTGCCCCATGCCAGCTCCGAGCGCTTCGCTTGCACACCACTGCTGCCAGCAAAGGCAAGAATGGGCACGGGGCCAGCGCTGCCCTGTCACCTGCACCCTCGCAGGGCAAAGAGCAGTTTCCGGAGAGCTGCCGTCCCTCGGATGGGGCTCTGAAAGAGGGTGCGTGGTCCCTCTGCCGGGCTGCTGCAAGCATCTTGTCCCAGGGCAATGGAAATGGCCAGGATAGGAGCCGGCGTCGGGGTAATCCCAGAGCCATTGGACCCTGCAGTGGCTCGTGCTCCCCAGTGCTGGCTGGCCGGCTGGGCGGCTAAAGGAAAAGACATGTTGCCTTCTCCAGGACTGATATCAGCTCCGCATCCTGTAGAGATCTCTGCTGACTGATGACCTGTTCCCCTTGCACATGGGAAACAGCATCGGCTTTACTGGTGCTGGATCAGGCCCCTGAGGCGTGCACAGACGGTATGGGAGGCAGCAAGGGCTCCGCCACGCTCCTCGCTCCTCTTCCTCACTGCCTGCGCTGAAGACAACTCCTGAGCAGCTTCAGCTCCTGATCTGTTTTCTGATCCCACTTTCAGCTCTCTGGCAGGCAGATGGGCTGCATTGCCGCAGGGTCACCAGCACTCCCGTGTGTCATGTGAAGCACACCGGAGAGCCGAAAGGCGAACCCCATGGAGGGAATTAAAGGCACTTGGCCCCGAGAGGGGAGAGTGAGAACATGACCGTGCTTGGGGCTGCCTCCTCCTCTGACCAGGTCTCTCTCCATCCACATTCATCTGTCACGATTTCCTCCTTGCTCGACTACCTCTTGGCTGGCATCTCTTCTTTGGAAGAAGCCAAAGGCAATAATTGCACGAAACCAGTGATGGCAAATCACCAGCAGCAGCGTCACTAATTGCACAGATGTTATCGCCACCTTCAGCAGTGCCTGTCTGTCTCTGCATCCTCACACCTCTAAAAAATGGAACCCAGAAACATTTCTTGGTCCAAAAAAACCTAAGGCAGAGTCCTGTCTCTGCAGGGTACTTGCTTGGTGTCTACCTGTGTGTGTGCGTGTTGCACGCGCGTGCCTGGGGGTTTGAGCGTGTGGGTATTTATGTGCGTGTGCACTGGAGAGAAAGCACATTTTGCAACAGACAAATGGGAATAAAGTATTTCAAGAATGTCTCTTGAATAAAGTAATCTTGGGGAATTTGACAGCCAAGGTCACCAATAACTTTTGCTTCTTGTTTGCTCAGTGCAGAGCCGGGTTTGGGCTCCGCATGGGCAGGTCCCACGGATGAGGAAGGTGGCCGGTCCCTAGTTCCCCAGCTGAGGACGGCTGTGTGTTTTGGGGTCTGTGTCCAAGAGCAGCAATAGCTTCAGGATGTGGCTGGGACCCAGAGCTCCCACCTCACCCCCGCAGGAGGAACCCTGCCTGGGGAGCATCTCTCCTCCGAGTCCTGGTGTGACCTGCCAGGGCACGCTCCATCTCCGGCATTCAGCAAAAGAAAAGAAGCAGGAAGAAAAAAAAGTCAGCTCCTCGTGATGTAGCCTCATAATTACCTGTTATTCTCATATCGAGGTAATTAACAATTAGGCAGCTGTCTGAATCACATGCAGAGGAACAATTATTTCGTTATTAATAGATTCTATTTAACAGGTCCTATTTTCCCAGATGTTTTTTTTCCCTTGTGCTCTCATGAATTATCCTAGCAATTAAACCTGCACCAGAAAGAGGGAGGAGTAGTCCTAATATTTACTGAACCTTGCAAAGCATCACATTTCTCAGCTTATGAACCTGTCACAAGTCATCGGGGGGCTCTGGCGGTGATGGGGAGCCCGTAACCCAACACCCTCCGCTGTCACCTGCGCAGATCTGCTGGCTCTGCCCCGCTGCTGCCGGGGAGCTTATTCATTTCACGGGTACCGCTGCAGATAAAAGCTATTATTTACAGTCAGTTACATATTTCCGTTGGCAAACCTCCTCCCTTAAGTGCAGGTTTGAAAACATCCCGCTCAGCAAACCAAAGCCGCGCAAGCTAAAGCCAACCCGCTCTCGCACAAGTGCTGTTCCCCCCGTGCCTGCCCCGACGTCCCGGCGGTGCTGTGCCGGGTGTCACCCCAGGGTGGCTGCGGTTTGGGGTGTGGGAACAGCCCGCCTGGGCCCTTCACTTTCGTGTTCCCCAAAGGCTCCCCGGGCTCTTCCCAAGGCTGCTGCCAGCCGACCCTGGGAGTGCTGCAGGGTGGGGATGCGCTCCCCTTCTCCAGGCACCACGCTCTGCTCCCGCACCGCCGTGTCCCATGCAGAGGGACACATTAATAACCCCTGAACGCTTAAAGCCCAGCGGCAAGGACAGCCCAGGTCTGACCCTTTAGGTCAGCTCCCATGGGTGCAGAGGTGGTTTTGGCTCTGCTGCCCAGGACTCTGCAGGGACGGGGACCTGCTGGGCTGCCCTGGGGACCCTGGGTGGGCACAGGAGCTGGCACGGGCTGGTGCGGCAAGCAGCAGCAATGCCAAGTGGAGGGCAGCAGGCACGTGGGGGCTAATCCCTCTCCAGGGAAAGTTTTGTTTTGATTTTCCCAACTTTTGAGTTTGGCTCATGCTCTAAAGCAGGAGGATTTGACTCCTTCTCAAACCCTTGAGTTTGGGGTTTTTTTGGGGGAGGAGTTTTTTCAGTTTGCTTTCATGGGTTTGTAAGTACGGACTGGTCCTGCTCTGGAGTTTGTGTTTTCAGCAGACAGCCAGGGCTGAGCCCTCGCAGCCGCCCTGCACAGGGCCAGGCACCTGCTCCGCTCCCATTTGTTTTTTCCAGGCATGGAGTTGGGGATTTCACTGAAAAACAGGAACTTTGCTGGACAGCAGCTGCTCCGAGGCAGTGAATCAGCTCGTCCCGCTGACGCCCAAGGGAGCTGTGCCAGCACCATGCAGCACTCCCATGCCCAGTGCCCCACATGCTCAGGACCCCAGCGCGGCAGCACGTGCCACCAGCCCGGCAGGGAGCCCTTGCGATGCAGAGACCCGGCCGGTGGCTGCGACCACCCGCATGGCAGCAGTGAGGGGTCTGTGGCTGCTGCCCTGTCCCTGCCACCAGCGCAGAGGTCAGCGGGCCACGATCAGGCACGGACGGCTAATGCCTTTTGTCCTAGCCTGACTTTTCTCCTCCTGGTGGGATTAGGACAGGATGACCAGGCACGGAGGCCCCTAATCCTATTACCGGACCCTAGCGCAGCCCTGTCAGGCAGCCCTGGGAACCGGCCTCACTGCAAGGCACCGGAGCAGTAGGTGAAGAAGTGGCCCGTGACGTGCTGCACTGCTGCTGCAAAACCAAGCACAGCCGCCGTCCCGCTCAGCCCCATCTCCACCGGTTTTCCTAAAACCTCTTTGCTCTGCAGAGCTCTGGGCATGATGCCCCGGTATGTGTGGGCAGCAGGAGATGCACAGGCACCCCCGACATCTGCAGCCCCCCCCAGCGGGGCTCAGCCTCCCACAGCCACACAGCCGGCAGCATTTGGAGCAGGGGGTCCCGAGCCCTTTTGGCTCATTTGGCTCATTTGGCTCATTTGCCACGTTTCTCCAGGGGGTTGCAGCTGAGAGGGCAGCAAAACTTCTCCCGCCTGGAGAGTGAGTTGTTTTTCTCCCCTGACAGTTGCAAGGAGCCGTGTTTGTCTTTCTCTCCCTTCCTGTTTACTTGCTGCCATCAGGATGGGCTTTGATGTGTTTTTGCTGCTGGATGTTCATGGGAGCATCATCTCACGGGCGCCTGCAGCACAGTGCAGCGGGGACCATGGCTCACAGCGCAGCAGCTCCAACCATGCCGTGGCTCCAGCAGGGTGCCGTGCCGCAGGGGCACGGCTTGGCGAGGTGCCGGAGCAGGAGGGAGCGAGCATGCCACTACCCTCGCCAGCACCCGGGCTGCCGCACAGCTCCTACGCTCCAAAGTCCAGGTGGCAGCGAGAACCCTGCCCAGCTGTGCCCAGGGCAGATGCTGCTCTGGTGGGGCACAGGCTTCTGCCAGGAGTGGGGAGCTGGTGGTGGCATGGGGGTCCCACTGGGCAGCATCACCCTGTCCCCGTGTGCCAGAGCAGGGGGGTCAACCCCATCCCTCCAGTGGGTCCAGGGGTGCCAGTTCCCCACCCCGTGCTTCCCGCTTCCTCCCTGGCTGTGAGTCTCACTGCCCTGTGCAAAAGCTGCTGCATTTGAAAGGTCACCGGGCTTTGAAGTTGGTGGCTCAGGGCGGCAGGGGAGGGCTCACACCTTGCCGGCATCTCTTTGCCAGCCGGTTCCCAGCCTGCCACCCGCCCTGACCCGTGCCGTAGGGAGAGGTGCTGCCAGTGGGTGGTACGGCACATGGCCTGGCCCGTGCCACCAGCCCTCTGCCTGCACTGCAGCATGGGAGCAGCAGGACCGTCCGTGAACGTGGGGATGAGAGGAAGCCACATGGGGCATTCGGGACCCCTGAAGGTGGACAGCCTAAGCGAGACCCCCTGTCCCGCCGAAGGAAGCAGTGGGCAGCAGCCCTCACCAAGCAGGAGTGATCCCTCCCCATGCAGGGGACCCCACAGAGGGACAAAGGGTCGTGGCATCACAGGGGGGGTTTTGTTAATTTATTTTTCAGCCTAATTCGAAAGAAAATCCACAACGATTTTGCAGGAAATTAATCGCTCCTGTACAGCTGCCAGCGGGCAGAGGTCGGGGAATGGGCTCTGGGGCTTCTCCAAACCCTTTGCCATGGGCTGCAGCACCACGAAAGCCCCCGAGCGCAGCCAGCCCTGTGGGAGCCGCTGCAGCGCAGGGTGGGGGACCCCCGGTGCCCCAGCACAAGGGGTGTGCTGGGCATGGCGGGGGTTTTCCTGGGGCTCCTGGGTGCACCCAAGCAAGGTTCAGGGAGGTCCTCCTTCCCTCCTTCCATCCCTCCCTCCCAGGTGATGGGGCACCCCACGATAAAGCCGGCGGCTCCAAGGAGGCAGCCGGTGCCCCGCAGCCTCTCCTCTCCAAGCGGAAACGGCATCTTGCGGCCGATTTCTCCTGGTTCCCATCTTCGTGTGCCTGGCTTTGATTCGCGGCCGAGCCCTGTGATAATGTGACTGCCTGGGAAGGAAGGGAGTAGAAGGAACTGGCTATTATGCTTGGCCCCTCTCCAGGAGGTGTTTTTGCTGGGAGGCACCAAGGTCAGAACTGGGTGGGAAGCGTTCCCCGACAGACAGCAGCCCTCGCACATGTGCCCGGCCATTGTTGGGGGAACGCAGGAGCCCCCGCACCACCCTGGCAGCGGGGCTGCCACCCAGGTGCCCATAGTCCACAACATCCTGCATCAGTGCAGAAGATGCGTGGTTCCCCTCTGCATGCATTTTTTTGGGGGGGGAAAGAGCCGCTTTGCAGCTGCTCTGTGAAATGAAACATCTCCAAATCTTCCTGTTTCCACGCGGAAGGAAAGAGGGGGTGGTGGGTGGGAGCGCCCGCGAATGGAGCGAGCAGCAAGGGCTGGGATTCGGAAAAAAATTTTTTCACCTTCTTTTTGTAATCGCTTAAGAATTTTAGCTGGCTTCAGCCTGGTGCAGGAGCTCCCAAGTCCCGAATCCCATTGCTGTGAGAACAGAGCTGGCACTGAACCATCCCTGAAACTACCTGGCGGATTCAGTGGCATCCCAGGACCCTGCAAGCCAGCCGCCCCCCCCCTCCCCGGGCCAGCACAACGAGAAGGGGCATGCCCAGGTCTCCAGGAGAAACATCTCCCAAAAAACCTACCCAAAAACCTGCACGGAGCGAGTGTCCGCGCGGCATGACGTCTTTCTTGAGTGCTTGCCCTGGGAGAGGCAAATCCCAGCAGCGCGGAGCCGGGTGAAACTGCGGGGATGCCAGGGTAACTCAGATGTGCTTGGCATTGCGCAGCGGTCCAGAAATCCAGTATCAGGTTCATGCCCGGGCTTGTGCACAGAGGATCACGCTTGGGTTTTCACTGCTGCGAGCAATGGTTTTCAATTATTTAATGTAAATATCAGAGGAGGCCTGATCCTGGCCCCTCCACACACTCCGGTGAGCAATTTCTTTGCTGAGATGATGAAAAGTCCTGTTTGCCTCAGTAGGAAAAGGAGGAATGGAAGAAAAAGCAAAGAAACGGACATATTTGAAAGAAGATGCGCATGAAACGCAGGGTGCAAACACATCCCACACGGCCCCAGGGCTGGGACAAGGCTGGGCTGGGGTCTGTGCTTTGAGAGAGCCGGGTCAATGCCCACCTCCCCTGGGCAGAGCCGCCCCCCGCCCCACGTTGGGTGCCCGCAATGCTCCCTGAGTAATTGCCCCAGCGAGGGAGGGGAGGGGACGGGGACACGTAGGGTTTGCAGCAGCCAGGTCCAGGCAAGGGCAAGAACAAGCATGGAGGGGACAAGGACACGCACCGAGGGACCAGAGGGACTCGCATCCGAAGCTAGACTGCCCGGGTGGGTGCACCCATGACCCAGCACCCGCAAGGGAGCAGCACGGGGATGGGACGGTCCTGGGGACGGGCACATCGTCACCCGCAGCTCCATCGGCCTCTGTTTACGCAACAGCGAATGTTTCAGTTGATTTATGGAGGCGGATAAGAGCAGCGCAGGGGACAGCGAGGCCGGGGCTGGGCTCAGAGACACCTGCCCAACACCTGCTCTCCCTTTGCAGCCCGTAAAGGTGTTTTATTTTAAACGTGACACATTTTATAGAGCAATAGCCCAGCAGCACCTTTCACCCAGGTACAAACAGTGCGGGGAAATCTGCCCCTCCGGGACATCTCCCAGCCTGTCGCTAATCCCGTGGGTGAGAGTTACTAAGCCGACTTTACACATCGAGAAATGATGGCCAGAAGCAACCTTGCAATTAAAACCAGTTTCAGCAGCCTGCGAGGAGGAAAACTCAGCGGGCACTGAGCCCAGGCACAGCAGCCGTGCCAGGGCAGGGACATGCATGGCACCGACCTCCGCTCACAGCAGCGAGGGCTGGGCTGGCTGTCCTCTGTCCCATCCCAACCCTGGACACACTGGTGGGACCGATCCCCACAGTACTGCTGGGAGTCATTCTCCATGGGCATGTGCTGCCATAGGCACTGCCATCAGTGTCGTTCCGGAGGGATGGAGCAATCGGTGTGATTTATCCTATGGCTGTCCATTCACAATCCTCCACTCAGCTATTTAAAAAAAAAAAAAAAAAAAGAAAAAGAAAAAAGTCAGGATTTAGACCATTCTTGCAAATCCAGCCTCATTTCTCCAGGGCCCTGGGGAATCGCAGCTTAATCCCATTATGGGGCAGCTTTGGCTGGGATAGTTTTACATCGCAGACTCCATGACCGGCTGTGTTTTTATCTGCTCAGACTTTCCAGGATGTTCTACCCACTTTGATTTACGCTTAATTACTAAAAATTGCTTTTTTTGAGAGCGTGAGCAAAAGTGTGGGTGTGTGTACCAGAACGAGGAGGGCTAACGCTGCGTGCTGCTCCAAAAACCAGCCGGCGGAGGAATGCCAAACCAAGCACGGCGGGGAAAGCAGGAGAGATCCAGTTTGATATCTGCCTTATCGGTCCTATTTTTATTGCATTGAATGTATAAGAGCAAAATATTGATTGTGATGATAAAGAGATGAAAGTGTCAAGATGGAATAGGCACACTAGTTACTCAAGTGATTGGAAGCTGCGTTGGTTGTATTTAACAGGCATTTGCCATTAAAAAAACGCCTGTTTTTATTTAAATAGCCTAGGGCAAATTTCTCACTAAACCAACTTTCCCACGCCAGCCCAGTGCTCTAACTCTGGTTTTTGGCAAATTTTTTCCTGAGCTGTCAAGGCAAAATATATATAAGAATGCTGGTCTCACTTAGGTTTTTTTCCAGCCCCTGGAGACATGAAAATAATTTACAGATGTGCATTACCTGTTTATATTTGTATTAAGTTTTGCTTAACGGACATAATTTTCTTAGCTTGCAGTAACAAAAAAATATTCCCAGAGTTTCACTCATTTAATTTTAACTTATTAAAACTTTTAAACATGTGTGGAGGTTTTATGTTTTTAAATCACTAATCACATGGAGAGTTGCCAAGGTTTCTATTAAAGCCTTTTATGAAAGCTATTTTTAAAAGTACCTAAAATCCCATTATTTTTAACCCCTGAAGACCACTCAAAATAAAAAGTTTCTTTGGATTTATGTCGTATTCACCTCTTATTGCAAAAAGATTTATGCTGAATGCTGACTTTTCCCTTCCTCCCTTTTTTTCCTTTTCCTGGTAGGAGTCTCTGGGGGAGGCATTTGGGAGAAGCAAACTCGAGGAGGTTCCCTGTGAGGATCTTCCACCAGATCCCCCCTGTACCAGGGGAAGGATGGCACCAGATTAAAGTGGGGCATCTCACGCAGTGCCTGGCTGCAGGAGTCATCCTCACACCGAGATGCTCGTGCCCCTGTCCTGCCCGTGGGAAACCACAGAAGAGCCTTTTACCTCCCCCGCAGCAAAGCCTTCCCCAGTGCAGAGCTGCCCCACTGCCGCGGGGTCACGGCAGCCCCCCGGGTGATGGCAATAAATAGATGTATTTGACCTTTCCTATTCGGGGGACGAGGCAGCACGGCTGCACGGCCGCACGCACGGGTGTGTTTGCATTTATCCGCAGCCTTGCCCCCGACCGCCGCGGGCAGACCCTCCCCACCGCAGAGGAAAGCCGGGGCCAGGGCGCGCACATGGCTTCCCACGTGCTTTTTCAGCCCCAGGCTTGTGGGTGTCCAGCACCCCAAGAGCAGCCAGTGCCAGGGACACCCGGTTATCTGGCGGTGCCCACTGCAGCAGTGCCGGGGCAGCAGGCAAGGCTGAGTGTCTCCACCGCCTGGTCCTGCCACCGCATCCCACCACGCTGCATGGCAGCTGGCATCACCACCCCTCCATGCCCAGGTGGCACGGTCATGGCAGGGACCCCGATAGCCCCATGTACCCAGGCACGGCCACCATGGTCTGGCGGGGCTGGGGGTGCTCTCTCCAGTTTCGGGGAGCAAGCCCCCGAGCGCAGCTAAGCTGAACGCGCAGTGCTTTCTGCACATGGAGAACAAGCCCGGGCAAAGCTACAGTGGTATTTCCAGGCAGGTAGAGCAGAGATGCTCCCTGCTCGCTGGGCTCCGACGGGTAAGGAGAAAGGGAGAAGGTGGAGAGAAAGAGAGCAGAAGCCTCTATCTCCAAGAAAGCCCGAGCAGTGGAAACCTCAGGCTGCGGTCGCAGCCGCCTTGCCTCCTGCTGAGGCTGAGGATGGTGGCAAGGTCGTGGTGGCACAGGGATGTCACTCAGCCAGGGCAGCGGCAGGGGCTGCATCCCACCGCCCCGCCGCTGCCATCCTACTCGCGCTTGCAGGGAGGAGAACACGGAGGGAGCACCCACTTCCCTGCCAAGGGTAGAAAATGAGGGTGAAGAGGCATTGCAGCCTCGCGTCCTTTGGCATCTGTTATTTGCTCTTGAAACGCACTGTTGGCCCGGCCTTGCCCCTCCTCTGCCATGATGGAGGGATGCAAGTGTCATCGCCCCGAGATGCTTTAAGGTTTCAGAGGAGGCTCGAGCTCCCAGCAGCACCCGAACCCCACGTGGCACCGTGGTCCGCTCAGAGCCCCGACCCCCCCACCCGGATCAGGGCACCATTTTAGAGCCCAAAGCGACGAATGCAGGAGGAGCAGGGAAGGAGGGAAGAGCGCAGGAGCGAGGTACCGCTGCAGGGCTTGCTCCTTTGATCTGACGAGCAGACTCTGCCCTTCGGTTTGTTTAATTGTTTCACACTTGCTCTGGAAATAATTTACAACAGGAAACAGTGGGATAACACCGGGCCTGGCATGGGATGGGATGAGCCCGGGGGCTGCCAAAGAGGTGTCCTGTGATGAGAGGCACAGATGATGGTGTCACCTCTTTCCCATTAACCCGTTGCCGACCCTCGCTCCTCTTCCTCTTTCCCAAGCTTTCAGCCAAAAGCCGGCAGCCGGCCCCGCACGTCCCCATATTAGAGCTGTAAAAGAGCCATCCGATGGCCTCCAACAGCCACAGCCCAGGGGGAGTCAGGGGGAGACCCAGGAGCCTGATGGGATTTAGGTGCCCCCATCCCCAGGGCAGTTGGTACCCCAAATTCTCTGTGCTTCAAGCTTCCCTCCCCCGCCTTTGGAGGCACAGCAGCACAGCGCTGCGGTGGGCAGACACCAGGCTGCTGTGGCATGACGCAGAGGACCGGTGTCGTGGTGAGCCTGGCTCAGGAGGGTTGGCCCCCACAACCCTGCGAGGAAGCATCACTCATTAGCACCCTCGCAGGGGCTGTTTCCGGCAGCGGTGCTTGGTGGGTGCAGCCGCTGAGCACCCCCCTGCAGGCACAGCCCTTGGGTGGCAAACACCAGTTTAAGTGCTCAAGCCCGTCATCGGGCTCAGGGCCTGGCTGGGTTTTGGATGGGACATCCCCACGCTCCCGTCCCACAGGCTCTGGGGCAGCTCGGTGTGCTGGGCTCGACCGCAGCACAGTGACAGCGGGGGAAACGGGGATGATGGCGCAGGGACCCACAGGCAGCGCTGCACGCACGGGAAGCCTGCGCGCATCTGGGGGTTGTCGGGCTGCCTCCTGGGTTTGGCTTCCTTGCTTCTCCTAATTTATTTGTTTATTTGTTGATGCGGCGCATCGGGCTGGCCAAGGCTCTGCCTGCGAGTTCATTAGTTCACAGCACAAAACAAACAACATCCGACCCCGGCACCACGGGTAGCTGCCTGCACGTATGGGGAAGGTGGGTAGGAAATGGCTTGGCGTACCTGCGCGCACCTGCACCGTGGTGCAGGGCAGAGGGTGAATCCCACCCCGTGTCCCCAAGTGTACCCTGTGCCCAGCTCTCCTGTGACCCCCAGGGGATGCTCAGCCCAAGCCCTCATCCACCAGTGACACCGCCATTTACAACCACCCCATCCCTGTGTGTTCCCATGGTTTCTGTGCCCAGGACCCCCACACAGACACACTGCGGGTCAGGCTGGGGGCCTGGGTCCTCCTGCGGTCCCTGAGCAGGGGCTGCAGCCCACAGGGGCTGTGTCTCCCTGGCTGTGCAGGGGCTGGGGGGGGAAGCACTGGGGGGGCTGTGCAGGGGCTGTACTGAAGTTGGTTAAGGGGACTGCACCAGGGCTGGGAGGGGGCTGTACTGGGGCTGCGCTGGGACTATGGGGGGAACTGCGCTGGGATTATGAAGGGTGTGCATGGGGG
>VFFE01006540.1:27218-98417 GCA_008921705.1 Burhinus oedicnemus
GGGGGGGGGTGGGGCCGGGGCTCGGTGCCCCGGAGGAGGTGGCGGGGGAACGGCGCTCGGGGCCGCCGGGAACCGGAGCTCGGTACCGGGGGGTGCCGCGGGGAACTGCGCTCGCTGCCGTCGAAGGGAGCGGAGCTCGGTAGCGCGGGCGGTCGGGGGGACCGGAGCTCGGTACCGCGGGCGGTCGAGGGGACCGGAGCTCGGTACCGCGGGCGGCCGGAGCAGGGCGCGGCGGGGAGCCGGGGCAGCCGGAGCTCGGGACGGTCTCGGCCCGGCGGAGGGGCGCGCAGGGCGGCCGCGCTCCTGCCTGTTGTTCCGCGAGAGCTTTTGACCGTTTTGCAAATTTTTCTCGGTTTCCTGTTTCTTGAAAGTCAGCCGGGTCCCCCCCCCCGGGGCGCCCCCCCGGCGCCGGCCCCGGGGCGGGACCGGGTACTTCGCCGCAAAGCGCTGGGCGACCGTCGGGGGCGGCCGGTCGGAGCCGGCGAAAAGACCCCTAAAAGTGGCCGGAGATGCGGGGCGGAGCGGGGAGCAGCCCGCCCCGGGGGGGCCGCGGCCCTACGATGCCTCCGGGGCCCTGCGATGCCCCCCGCCTCCCGGCCCCGGGGCCGAGCGAGCAGCCTCCTCCGTAGCAGGAATGTCCTGGGAGGATTTTGGGAAGGGAAGGCAGCAGGGCTGCTTTCATCCTGCTCGGCACTGGAGCAGCCCGGGCTGAGAGCCGTGCCTGGTCCCCGGCCCCTCAAAGGTGAAGTTTGCAGCAAGTTGTGCCCAGCCAGAGTGGTACCCGACACCCCCACACGTGGAGTTGGGGACAGAGCCCTGAGCACAGCAGGGTGTCCCTGCGGTGTGTGGGGCTCGGCAGCCGTCCAGGGGAGCAGTTTGGTTCTGGCGGTGGCGGTGCGAAGCTGTAGTCACTCAATGTGAAACTGCTTTGGCTGCACACGCGTGTCGCAGAACTGGTTACCGTGAAGAGCGAGCGGGGCAGAGAAGGGGGAAGAGTTGAGCCGTGGTGGAAATCGGAAGCGATTCTGGTACTTTCAGCAAGTTGCTGTGGTAACTGTGCAGAATTTGGCTCTGAGGGCCAGACAATGAAACCTTTACTCATAGCAAGTTGTGACGGGCGACTCATTTCGTTACTGAGTTAATGGTAACTAATGGGCCCTCGGGTGGATGGTTTTTCCCAAATGGCATTTGTCACTCAGGGGCCTGATCTGGGGCTTCTCTCTGTCAGTCCTCCTGCTGGAGGAGAAGGCAGAGCCTACCCTCAAGCCCACCCCGAGTTTATTTTTAGGTGAGCCTCTCGGCGCTGGAGCCATGCGGTCCCTGCCCGCCTCCATCACGCTGCGGGTAGGGGCCGCCGGCTGCTGCAGCCCCCATCTCACCAGGCTGCGCAGGGGCAGGGTGCTCTGGGGGTCTCGGTGAGCCTGTCCCTGGTCTGGGTGACACTAGGAGATGCAGCCCCCCGCCGCCACTGCCACCCAGAACCTGCACTGTGGCTAATGATCTCCTTCTGTTTGCAGGTTTACGGTGCACGCAGCTTGCTGAATCCTGCCTCAACGGGGGCAAGTGTGAAACTTTTCTCAACGGGACGGAGGTGTGCCAGTAAGTATGGAGGAGCCAGAGGATTTTCATCTCCCCTGACCAAAGTATTGACATGCATGTTGACTTGGCTTTGAAGGCTCTGGATTTAATAGGGCAAGATGCATTTTCTTTCCTTGAGTGGCAAGAATAACCTGCTTGTGTAGGAGTCGCCGCAAGTCTGGCAGGATCAGGCTTTGTTCCTAGCTGGGTGGAAAAACATGGGCAAAGGGCCATGTTTTGCTGGTGTTAACCTATGCAGGCTGCCCTGCTGATGGAGCAGGAGGTAGGGCCAGCCTGCGGCACTCGTTGGACTGTCGGGCGGGGAGGGAGGCTGTCTGTCTGTCTGTCTTCCAGCAACTCCCGGCCCCGAAGCGTTGCCTTTCAGTCCCTCGCGCTGTGGCAGTTCATGGTGCGTTGTCCGGTACATCTCCAATAAACATTCAAGAGAGGTTTCATGGCGTGGCTCTGGCTCTTGGACTTGCCCCATTGATGTCCATGGGTCTGCCGGGCATCACCCGAGGCAGGCAGGGGAGCAGGGCCACGTCCTCCCGCAGCCCTGCCAGCGCCGGTGCCAAGCTGTGGTCCAGCTCGGCATTCCTGGTGGGACCTGGCACCCAGGCAGGAGCTTTCTCCAAGCCGATTGTGGGGAAACGGATGTGTAAAGCGTTGGGACTCTTTGAAGGACCAACCGACCCACCGCAGCGATGGTCGATTCACTCCAGGCTCCCAGGGAACAATAACCAAGAGAAATGAATAAGACTCCAGCTCCCTTTTTAAAACTATTCCATAAAAGAAATGTGAATGGGCAAGGCTCTGTTTTCCGGCCAGATTTCCCCTCTGCCTGTTGAACGTGGCCTGAGCTGAGAGCAGGCGGGGAGACGTTCCCACCCACCCCAAATTTCCAAATAGGAAGTCCTCAGCGGAGGAACCTGAAGGCATTTCCAATCCCAACCTGTTGAATGGCAGTTTCCCTTGACAATTTGTGTTGCTTTTTGCAAATCCGCCTGGGTGCCGTTACTCTGCCCAGTAGCTGGGCACCTCCCGCCCCCTTCTCCAAGCTGAGCCCCCCAACCCTTTGGTGCAAATAAATCAGCAAATCAATCAGGCACATGAGCAATTTAATGGACAAAGGCTGGGTCCCTTTGTGAGCCACTAATGAATGCACGCCACTTTTTTTTGCACAGAAGCCCTTACCAACGCTTGACGCTCTAAATCTTGTTTTCTTTCATTCAAAGAACGACAGCTGGGATTCGGTCGAAATTCGGCAGCTATTGTTAAGGGAGGCAGATTAATGCTGTGTGACTAATCATGTATGGCTTCCCAGAATGCCCAACCCTCCACCCCCTCCCCAACCTTACACCCCTCCTTTTCCTTGTGGTCATTCTTCCTTTTTTTTCTTAAGTCTCTGAAACTCCTGATTTACATTTCGTGTGCAGATGGTGATGGAATCTAATTAGATCTGATGTGTGCGAGCTCTATTTGGAGGAGAAGCCTCCAAAGTAGGCTCAGGGTGGGTTTTTTTAAGAGAAAGTTAACTTTAAAGAACTTCTTCCTTGCTAGCTGTGAATAACCGCCTCTCTCTTGGCTGCAGACGCCGGGATGGCTTCACGAGTGTGTGCGAGTTAATTTTTCAGGAAACCAAGGTGTGTGCTCTCAGTGTGTTAAAGCACTTGTCCCGTGCAGGGTGTGCTCTGTGGACGACGGGGGCAGATATTAGAAGTACTCGGACTGGAGGAGGTGCAATTTTCCAAAGTATCTGATAGCAGCTCGCAAAATCCTGTTTTTTCTCTTGTTTGAATATCTCTTTACGAGGAGTTTTGCTTCCAAGCTTCTTAAACAAAGCAGAGCCAAGAACACAGATACCAGACGCAGAAAAGCTTGGCACTGCCCTTTGGCGCCTGCGTGAAATGCACCATTTTGGCTGCTGGCCACATCTCCGCTCGGCCTGGCACTTAACAAAGTTTGGCCATAAAGCCCCATTGTGCTGCCCCCACAAATCCAATTAGAAAGTGGAGTGAAATAAATAGCGTACGAGGGAGACGCTACTCCAGCGGACAAGCGTCCTGGCGTTTGTGGCGGGAGAGAGTTAGTTGTGTTACGTGAAGACGACTCTGATAACACCAAGACCGAGTTATCAGCCCTGTTACGGAAAGGGAATCGCCGGTGCGAGACGAGGAGCTTTCTCTGCCTTTATTATTTTACAGCGATAGTTTGTAAAACTCCAGGTGCCTTATCTTGCTTGTCCCCTTGCCAGGCATTGCGGGGCACGCAGGGCTTTAATTGAATGGAGAGGACTGAGCATTTGATCGGCTGGAGGGCTCGCGACAGAAGCGGCCTAATTAAGCCGCCTTTGGAGCTGCTTTCCATCTTGGCAGGGGTAGCCAGGTCTTTTGGTGCTGGAAGGGCAGCAGCAGAGTTTCATGCATCGTGCGCAGACTCCAGCTGAAGGCGCGAGGTGTTTCTGTCCCACGCGTAGCACTTGCACCAGATCTGGAGGTTTAGAAGGTCCAGGCTGTGGAGGGCTGGGACCAGCAGATGATGGCTGCTGCGGTGTTTGACGTGTGGTTTCACGGCGCTGGGGAACTGTGGCTTTCCAGAAAAGGCGCTTGCCTTTGACTAAAGCATTTTCCCAGACAAAATGAGAAGGTTTCCCAAAAGGTCATTTCGATTTCTAGTGATAGCTCATAATTAAACTGTTGGATAACTGTAGCTTTGACTGGCATCCTGCAAATGAGCGGGGTTGATTTTAGATCGCTGTGCCATGTGACGGTTATTCCCAGGACCTCCCTTGCTCCGCTAGTTAAAAGCAGATGGCATGAAAGAGGGCTGAGTTTCAAACCCCGCTCCACCAGCCTTTCACCATTAAAGTCAGAGGAGCTGCGTCTGGGTTGTCATACTCTGGCCTGGAGAAGCCAAAGAGACAGCAAAGGAAAAGAATAAGTTAAATTAATCACTAGACTTGGGCTGAAAAGGGGGAAAAGTCAGTTTGCTAAAGTACTTCCTCTGTTTATGAATCAGTGCGGCGTTGTAGTTCAGCCGGGGCGATGGCTCCTGAGCTGGTGCCCATTGCCACCACCAGCTTCCATGGGCAGCGGGCCAGAAACCTTAGAAGAAACATTCAGAGGGGGACCGTAGCGGGAAGAGATGATTATTTTAGCTCAAAACTCTTTCAGGAGACAACCAGGAAGACAGAGGAGTGATCTGAGCCCTGCAGCTCTCTGCGCCCTTCAAGTTATTCAACTGCTCAGTCATTGTTATCTCATTGTAAAGGGCGGAAGTTTCCTTCTGGTTTGGTTTTTCTCATGTGCTTTAACCCAACGTTATTTCCATGAAATAATAACAAAGAAAAAATGCAGTCTCGGTGCTGGAGAGGAAGAGGGTGGAGTGTTGAACAATCAACCAGAGGAAGCTCTTAAAGAAGTAGATGAGCGGTGATTCAGCCATGTTGAGAACTCTTGATGGCTCTTTCGAGTCTGATCTCATTCTCGGAAAGAACAAGGTGGAAATGGGTAAGAGGGTAGATTAAAAATACAAAAGCGTCACCTGTTGCGGATTCCAGTGGAAGAGAAACTTAGCTGAGAAGCCCAGCTGGTGAGGTCACTAGGACAGCAGTGGGATTTTTTAGCTCTTTTCTAGAAGAATCTCTGTTTACATCTGTCCACTCTGCAAGGCATCGTGATGGTTATCCGTTGTTTCAGGTGGTCCCACTGACTGCTGCTAACTTGCCTTGGGATTTTATTGGTTGGGATTTTATTGGTTTATTGGTTTTTTGCATGATTTTTCTCATAGCTTGGTACTTGTGATGGCCTGTGTTTGGGCAGGGGCCAGCACAGGTCACGCTCAGGAGGAGGTATCTCGGCAGGTCCCTCAGCAGTACCTGCAGCACGGAGATGAGCAGAAGAGGTAGGGGGATGCCTGCTGAGATGCATTTGCTCAGGGGCTTCCCAGGAAGGAGAAGAGATGAGGTATTCGCTGTGGCCATCACCTGAGATCAGAGGGGCCGTTCCCCGCCAGGTACTCACAGCTGTTAGATGTGTGATCCCGCAGTGTGATGCAGTGCACGGGGCTCTGCTCCATGGACAGCTTCTGGAGGTGGCTTGCTTTGTCACACAGGGTACATTTTATTCCACTGAAATCTCTGACTTGCTGTCTTCCTACCTGCTGGAAGCCACGATACGTCCATTTGTTCCAGCTGATAGTACACGCCCCGGTCTCACCTCCAAGGCTGTTATGGTTTATTGTATGTAGCATGAGGGAGACATGCTTGGTCATTGCAAGGCCAAGCTATTCACCAGTTAAGGGCTTGGATAACATAATCAGCAGGCAGTTAGCAAGTTTTAAAATAACATTGTTTGGAAATTAACCTGCTCTTTCCAGTCCTGGAGGTGTGCTGACTCTCGTTTTGCTCGTGTTGGTAGGTGTCCCAAATGGTAACGGCGTGTGGACATGAGTGGAATGTGAAATTTATAGAGCATCAGTGTGTTTAACGAGGGAGTAGCCTCGGGGTGCAGTTACCGAGAGCTGGTAAGCTCTGGATCTGGATGGAGACTTCTCCATGGTTAACATGTTGCCAAACTCCAGGTGAAGGTTTTAGACCATGTATTGGTGCTGTGGACTGGAAGAGCCTCTGGGATATGCCTTAATTCCCTCTGGGAAAACAGACCTGCAGTGGGGTCTCGGTTGAGTCCTGCCTCCATCCCAGGGGCCAAAAAGGTGGTTGGGGTCCATCTGCTTCACTGCAGGTGCGTGGCTTTGTGTCCAGCTGGCTCCTGCTGCTGCCTGGGATGGGGCAGCATCACAGGGCACTTGGGCTTCTCACTCACCGCTGCCCACGCTGGTCTTGGGCTGACCTCCTGCAGCCCTTCACTTTGGGGGCCAGGGTTAGAAAGACCATCAGGCCAGAGAGATGAAAGTTTGGGGTCATTTCAGGTGCTTTTTGAATGCTCCTTTCGCCTCATTGCATGCCGTTGGCACACAGCACCAAGCCCTAGCACCTGGAAGGGGCTGTGCCAAAATTCTGCCAGTCCCTGACATTGCCCTGCTGCATGGTGCCCTCATGAGCCTGGATTTGCTGTGGTGAAGAGGCATCCCAGCTTCCCCAGTCCATCTGTCCATGGAAGGGCTCCACCCTGCAGTGCTGGGCTCCTTGGAGTTGGCCTTGACGGGTATTGGCAGTGGCAGGTTGGTGTTGCCACCATCCCAAGGACAGCTGGCTGTGGGCGTTGCGTTGGGTGCTCACCAGCCCAGGGCAGTGCTCACGCTTTGGTCTGGGGTAAAACTGCAGCTACTTGCATCGGCCAAAGATCTGGAATGAGCAGTAGAAATACTACTGTGGTGTTGAGGGGGGGCATTTTTGCTTCTTGAGTATCTGAGCGTGGAGGCATCCAGGAGCAGGAGCTTTGGGTCAGGGCTTTGGCACCACAAGTGTCAGCAGGGTCTGGTCAGGGGCGCAGAGCCGGGGCTCTGAAGGGCTGAGGAAGCCCCAGTTGGACTTAATAGCACAAATCTCTTTGCGCATCTATTGTGTGTGATGTTGGGAAGTCTTTGTAGCACTCTGCTAGGTCTTAGTGACACCAGACCATGACAGCTCCCATCTGCCGGCTCAGAAAGTCCCAGGACAATTAGAGATGCCCACCTGGGGACACCCCAGTCTTTACTTTGACATCTGAGTCTTGCTGGTAGAGCAGCTCTGCACTGCTTCCAGCTGGCCGAGGTGTGACAGTGCCCATTCAGACTTGCGCACCCTTGTGTGGACTCCACCTTCCTCGGTGCACAGCAGCATGTGGACCTATTGCAGTGCCTCCATCTACAGCTTTGGCATGTGTCTGGTGGATCGGGTCGCCTTGTCTCACCTCCCCAGGTTGGCAAGTGCCCTCTGGGCAGGAGTCTGTGTTACAGGACGGTGTCAATGTTTCCACATACATCAAGTGAGGTCTGCTCAGTGCCTCAGTTTCCCTCCATGTGCTGTTGCTTATCTGAACATCAAAACCTGTCTTGGTGCGAGATGGAGCAGCACAACCTGCCAGGCGCATCCTGGCTCATGGAGGTGAGGTGCCATTAGGCGATGGAGGTGCCTGTTGGGAAATGCAGTGCTTGGTGTGAGAGATGCAGGATCAGGACCATGACTAAAGCTCGTGTCCGGGGTTGAGGGGCGCAAACGTCTGGCTGGGTCCTGCCGGGAGCCCTGCCTCGGGATGGAGCAGCATCCTGCCCACCACCCCACGCGCAGTGGGGTTCATGCCCTGCTCACGGCCAGTGATGTCCCGTGTCTGTGTCTGCAAAGGGCTGTTGGGAGCAGGTGAGCGGTGTGTGTGCTGGGTATGCTTCCCGCGCACAGCAGTAATTAATGTCTGCTTCAAGCTTTCACCCGTCACGTCCTCCCCTTCCCCCATGGCAGTCTGGAGTTAATATTGGAAAAGCCAGTTAAACAGTTAATGTTTAGGCCCTGGTTATTAAGCTCTTGCACATTTCCAGCAAAGGGAGCGGAGTTGCATTTTAATGGGAAACTTTCACGCTCAGTCAAGTTGCAAAAATTTATTTGCGCAGAAGTCATTTTCTTTTAACAAGTTTTCACCCTAATTCCCTTCCCCAAAATCTGAATTTAATGGTATTTATATGGGAAATGGATTTATTAAGTTATAATGATGCTATAACGTTGCCCTTATTTAATACAAGGGGCACCCTGCAGGCAAGTGGCCTTGTGGTGGTGGGCTGGGAGGGCTGGGTGCTGGGAGGAGCTCCGATGGGCTGGGCAGCACGTTGCTTTGGGCTTGGTCTAAAGTCAGTGTAGGTGAGAGCGGTGGTACCAGGCTTTGCTTAGACCTCCAAGGCTGTGCAGGATCAGTCCCAGGCTGTTACAAGGGCTAGGGCTGCGGGGCTGAGCCTTGCTCCCTGATTCCTCCTCATCCTCCTCTGCGGCTCCTGGTGTGATGTGACACTGCCTGTGGCCACCATGACTGTCCCCAAGAGGAGCAACCAAAGAGGGTCCTCACTTTGTCAGCTGCTCTGTCCCTTGTCCCCTTGCTGAGCGAGCCGGCATTTGCAGGGCGATGGGGACCCCAAGGACCATGCGCTCCCCACTGACATTGCTGCCTGGGGGGTTGAGTGTTTGTGAGTGTGCAGTGATTTATTTTAAGATGGAAATTATCGGCTGTTGATGAGCGGCCATGGAGGAGAGCATGTCCCCAGTGCATCCTTGTGCAGGGGGATTGGAAAAAAACCCTCCCAAAGGCGCTCAGGTGCTGGTTAACCCATGGAATAGCTCCTCTCGGGGCAGGTGGAGGAACGTGGCTATCGACAGCGGGATGTGCAGTGCCACCGTCTCCCGCCCTCGCGCCTGGTGCCCGTCAAGCCCCGCGCGCCAGCTTCGGGGCGGGCTGGGAGAGTGACCCTGCCAGGGAGCACCCGGGAGAAGGGGGGGGCCTCTCCCCAGCCCCTATTAAAATGTTAGACACAGACCTCCAAGTCAAAAGGCAGGGCGACAGACGGCCCTTTCACAGGGCCTGCTGCTCCCCACAAAAGGGGGGTTTCCAGGGGAGGGGGGCAGGAATGCGAGCTGCGGCCGGAGGGCAGAGCCGCCACCATTGTCCCTGCTCCCTCGGTGAGGGCGTCATGTTGACACAGGGATTTCTGCCGGCAAAAGGTGTCGGAGGCAGAGTCTTCCCTCCCTCCCTCGCCGTTTCCTTGATTAAACTCGGCAGCAACAGAAATCCCGGGATACAGATCCCAGGAGCAGATACCCGTCTGCTCGGAGGTGCTTTACCTCCCTCAGGCCATGGTTTCCAAGGGGGCGAGGTTTTTTTGTTGCTAATAACTATTTTCGGGAGCTTTGCTTTGTTTGCAAAGAGAATCCAGCAGCTTCATGGCAGTGAGGTTGGGGGGAGCTGGATCCATCGCTGTCCGGCCATTGCCATCTCTGCCCACTCACCATCTCACCAAAACAGCCCCGGCACAAATTGCTCTGGCTTTCTGTAGGGTTTGTGCCACAGGGGCACCCGTGTGCTCTGCAAAACCCCCCTCTCCTCCTGTTTATAAATATTGGAGCTAAATATAGCTTGTTTAAACTCTTGGTGGCTGCTCAGATCCTAATCTCAAGTTTTATGTTCAGAATTAGAAGAGTGGGATGGTGGGGTCACACGTGTCCCGGGTGGGAGTTTTCCATATTTGGCTCTCAGGCAGCGCAGTGTGTTGCCAAAACTTGGTTTGAAGGGGGAAAAGAAAAAAAAGTAAGAGAGTCCATCATGCTTAGTGAGATGGTGACACTGGCACTGAGTGCGTGCCAGAGCTCCCGGGAGCAAGGCAGTGTGAATTCACCTGGCACAGGCAGCAAGTCAGGGCAGAGCAGGTGAAAATGGGCATTTTACCCCAAAAGGGATGGGGAAGGGAGAGTGGCCTCAGGCACCAGCAGTGCTGGGCTGGTGTGTGGCCTGGGGAGGTGGAAATTCCTCGTCTCCCCCCAATTCTGACTCTTCCTTCTGCTGGCTTAAAAAATAAAACATTTTTAAAGGGAAAATGTTTATAAATGAAAAATTGAAACAGGGAGCAGTTGCAGCGGGTGCTCTCGAGTGCCACAGCTGCTGGGCAGCACCACGGAGGAAAAGAAGAGCCAGGTAACTTAATGGTGTCTCACAGGCACACCGGTCACCAGTGTGGGCACTTGCTTGAGGACCTGCCCCAGGACGCTCCCCCCTGCCCCATGGGTGGGCAGTGGGTGGGCCATTTGCTGGCCTCAGCCCAGGTTATGTTTCCCTGGGGATGCTCCGCTGGAGGCGCATCCTTCATGGTCGCCCCGTAAATGGGCTCCTCCAAGAGAAGGAGCAGGGACCAGGCTGAGCCAAGAGAGCAGAGCTCAGCGCAAGGCAGCCCGCTCCCACAAACAATGGGGCAGTGCAGATTTACACCGGCAGAGGATATAAAAAACATCAACTGGGGGGAAAAAAAAATAATATTTCATAGCAGTCATTGTTGAGGGTGGGAATGAGGCAAGTTTTGTCTTGGTCTCTTCCTTCGACATCTTTCATGTTTATTGTGAATGAAGCTCCATTGAAAGGCAGCTCCTTCCCAGGTAGCCAGTTACCACCCAGTGAATAGCCTGGCCACTTCGCTTAGTAATGGGATTATATTGTTTTTCAGTACAATGGGAACTTTGATTCCCAAACTGTCCTGACTAATGTCTGCTTAAGAAACAAAGCCATTTTTTTTCCCCCTCTCTCCTTCATGCTGGTAGGAGGAGTTTTTCCCCACTCCTGTCCATGAGTATATCCAGCTTTGGGAATTCCTTTAGTTTCTCTCTAGATGAAAGTCTGGGTCTTAAAATCTCAATTAGATGGCTTGGGCTAGGTCAAAAATGAAATGGAACAAAAAAAACACATCAAAGACTTCGGATTGCAGTTTGCTTTTTTTTAATTAAACAAGACTGGAGATCTGCTCTTGCTTTATTAACCTGATGTCACTCGAAGTAACCTGCTGCTTTGCCAACCACCCTCCCTGTGTGAAACTCTGTTTTTTTCCCAGGCTGGTGTCCCAGAGTGTTTAATAAAGCAGGGCCTGGATGCTACTCCATAAAAAAACCACCGGTTTGGTCTAGTGCTGAGTTTTGGTGCTGGGAGCCGCAGCGCGGCTGCCAGAGGTGTTTGTGGGGCTGTGCCGGCGCCGGGGGAGCACAGCAGGGCTGGCAGGAGCTTTGAGGTGCATCGCCCGGTCGGGGTGCCCCACGTGGTGAGGGGGAGCTGGGCAGCTCTGCCTTGGCTCTCCTGGGAGCTGTGGCGAAGCCTTTGGTTTCTTAACGGACGCCTGTGCCAGACGCCACAGAGCGAAGCTGCAGGTGAGGCGCGGTGAGCCCGGCCGTGCCCGCTGCCGGGAGGGGGCTTGAGCAGCCCCCGCCGCCCCCTGGCTGCCGGGGCAGGAGGGAGCATCCACGGCCCCATGGCCCCCACTGAGCTGAGGGCAGCGTCCAAAAGCGTTCCTCGTCTCTCTGCACTCATCTTCCTTCTGCTGGCTCCAGGGGTGCCGTGCCACCCCAAGCAGGGTGGTGATGTCAAGGCAAGAGCTGAGCAGGAGATGGGACCAGAGCACAGGGTGCTGAGCTTTGCTTTCCCAGCGGGACCGTTTTCCAGGGCTGTCTGCCTTCCCCTGGCTCCGGAGCATGCTCCCACGCTCAGTGGGGTGTTTCCGAGGCGGGCTGACACTGCTGGGAAGCTATCCTGTAGACAGTCATACGCACCTGCGGTCCCCAAAGATCATAGAATCATAGTATGGTTAGAATTGGAAGGGACCTTAAAGATGATCCAGTTCCAACCCCCCCTGCCATGGGCAGGGACACCTCCCACTAGACCTGGTTGCTCCAAGCCCCGTCCAACCTGGCCTTGAACACCTTCAGGGATGGGGCACCCACAGCTTCTCTGGGCAACCTGGGCCAGTGTCCCACCATGCAGGAATATGGAGGGGCAGGTGGGGAGGCAATGGAACAGGAATGAATGGAATAAGATGGTACAGGAAGATGTAGTAAGAAGCAGATCTCTTCCCCCAGTGACAAGGAGACATATCCCCGAGCACCGGCCCTTTCTCTGGTCAGATTGGAGCTGGGAGAGATCAGAGTACCCTGGACTGGCACCAAGGAAAGGTGTCTTAGAGGGAAGGGTGTAACTTCAGGAGAAAGCTGGGATGTTGCTTCCAGGCTCTGCCAGGCGGGGAGCCACTGGCACAACTGGAAAAGTGGCTCTTGGGGGTGGATGCCTGCTGGAAAGCAAGCTTAACGCCCGGGGTCTGCAGCTGCTGGAGTCACGCAGGGGAAGGTGTGAAAGCAGGCAGTTGTGGTTCCTCTTCGTAAGCCCAAGGATGACGGTTACCCCGAGAGGTGTGGGGCCGATGGGGTAAGCTCGTGTCACCGCTCTGCGGCTGGGAGCAGCGTGCGGTGGCTGTGCTCCTGCGTGCAGCTGAGGGAGACTATCCTGCTGGTTATTTCTCCTTCCCTCAGCTGTTGCCAGCAAACACGTGAAATCTGAGTGTCCCGCTCCTGTTTGGCCACTTGCTTCGCTCCGTGGGGTCCGGACCGTGCTGGCACAGGCGTCCACTCGGTCATGCAGCGTGTTTGTTGGTACAGAGGGCTCTGTGGGTGTGATGGTCCCTCAGTGGGGACCCTCTGCACCACACAAAGTCACCGTCGTGGTTTCTGAACCACCTCTGCGCTGGGGTGGCTCTGCCTGCAACTTGGGCACAGGGAGGGTGGCTCTTCTGGGATGGCTGCTCCAGGCTATGAGCAGACAGCAGCATCCCCCACAGCCCAGCCTGCGCTGGGGGACGGGTGTCAGGGTGGGGGGCTGCTCCCCCCAGCAGGGGAGACCTCGCACCCAGCGCCTGGGTCTGCTGCTGCGCCGGAGGCAGCGGGGGCTCTCCTGGCCCCATTAGTCTCAAGTACCCCCAAAATGGGGCTTGAGGAAAGACCTGAGCCTGCCCTCCTCGGCTTTCCCACGGTGCTCATACCTTGGGGAAAACAACCGCAGCCGTTTATGCTTCCAGCAGATGAGGGTGAGGAAGAGGTTATGTGATAGCAGTGCAGATAAGAGGCAGCCTGGACACGGGGCCAGTGGCTGAGATGGGGCTCCTTGCCAGCCCCCCATCCCCTCCTGCAGCATGGGGCTGCCCCCCGGACCTGCCCCCCCATGGGATGGGGATGGGGGACAGCTCCTGTGTGTCCAGTGGCCGTGCTCCAGCTTACACCTGGTTTTCATTTTGCTTGTTGGTTTATTTTGTGTGTTTTAAGCCCGAGGTGGGTTTTACCTCCAGCCCTGCCATGGTCTCAGCCCTTGGGAGGATGCCCCGGGGCTGGGCAGGAGCGCAGTGGGTGGTGTAAGCGTGGCCGTTCTCAGCTGCGGGGCGATGTGCACTGAGCCTCTGCTGAGCCCCCTGACATCCAGGGCATCCCCTATGCACCCAGCACCTCTGAAACACCCCTGGGATGCGCTTGTGCAGAGCTGATGCATCCTGAATTTGAACAAAGCCCGGGTGCCGCCATGCGGGAGCTGTACCGGAGCGGGGTGGGCTGCGGGAGTGCCTGGGTGTCATCTGTGTCAGCCGTGGCAGATGGCAGCTTAGCACAGAAAGGAAAACATTAGTCTTGGGTCAGAGGTCGCAGAAACATCTGCCTCGGGATGCTTTCAGTGCCCGCATTGCTGCGGAGGGACAAAACCTGTTGCTGGTGGGTTGGAGGAAAAGCCTTGCGAGCTGCAAGCAGGGAGGGAGTGAACAAAGGGCCGGTGGCTCGCACGGAGCCACACGCATGGATGACGTGGCGTGGGGGCTGTGGGCTGGCGGGGGGCCGGGATGGGTACCCCAACTCTGCGGGCGCTGCTCGTGGGGCGAGGGGGTGCTAGAAGCCGCGGCGCCCGGGCAAGCACATGTGTAATGCAAAGTTGGGGCAGCAGCGTGGCAGCAGAGCTTGTTGGCTCTCTGGTACTTCTGTGGTTCATTCGTGGTTTTGATTATATGATCTGCCGAGCTTTTCTGGAGCCTTGCTGAAATAACTGCAGAGTTGAGCCGTTGTTTGTAACTTGTTAAGGATGTGCAGCAGACACAACAAATGCACGTGCCCACACTGAGCACATCCAGATTTGGCCTGGGCTCAGCGCTGGGAGCAGGGTGGGAATTTGGGGCCGCTGTTGCCGTTCCCAGGCCGTCCCCCGGGACTCGCTGTCTGACCTTGGACAAGGCCTTCTCCATCACCCTTCACATCGCCCGTGAATCGTGCTGGAGATTTATGGGTTGAGAGCGCGCTGCATTATTAATTGCGCCTCCCCCCTCGCGGGAGTCTGCGCTCCGGACACGGGTGCTTGCTCGGGGCTGGCATGGAGGGGGAAGATGCGTTACAGCCCCACGTCATGGGAATCCAGCCCCCAGCCTCTGCCTGACCCACCCAAAACAAAAAGCCACCGGGATGGATGGGAGCCCCAGACTCTCGGGGGGGTGTATATCAGCGTGTTCACACCTTCAAGGAGCACATGCAGCATCCCCACCCACAGGGATGGGGACCAGCTGCTGCATCACTGTCCCCTGTCCTGCCTGGTGCTTCAGTGACAGCCCTGGTCCCTTGGTTAGGTCACACAGAAAATATCCTAGAAGCAAAGAGTTGTGAGACTGTCCACCCTGACTTGCTCCTTGTGCCAGCACGGTGCTGGGAGAGGGAGCATCGTGCATTGGAGCAGGGCTCGGCCATCACCGGGGTTGGGATGCCGTCACCCTCCGTCACCGTCTAAAACGGCAGGGTGGGTCGTGGCTGGAGCATTTGATGCCTCTTCAGCAGGTTAGTGAGTCAACGGAAAAGTTTCTCGGCTGTGTGCTCAGGGGAGGGAGAGACACGGGTATTTTTAGCCGTTCCTGCCTGGGTTGGGAATGGGGCATGCGTCACGCGTGGGACTGGGAGCACGGCCACACTGGCCACTCCAGGGATTTCACAGAGGCTCCTCAGGACCCTGGGGAGCTTGGCCGCCTTTCACCGCCTCGGAGCTGGTTTCTGATCGCCCTTCTGAGCTGTTTTGATCTTGGAGCACCCGCCCTGTCCTCTGCCAGCACATATATCTATAATTAAAGCATAGCTTTAATGTCTCTTATGCTAATTTCCATAAGCTGCTTGGGGTTTGGTTTTGGTAGCCCTCGCTTGGGAAATGCCAAAGGAAAAACCACAGGGTGATCTTCACCTGGCTGAGCCCGCGGGGACGTCGCGTCCTCCATGTCTGCTCACCTGGGAGCCCTGATGCCACCACCCACTGGTATTTCTTTTACAGAAAATAAAGCTTTGCTCCCTGGGCTGAACTTCAGGAGTGGTTTTAAGCCTCTGGAGAAGTAGGTGGATGTATGATGAGGTTGCAGCACAGCTGGGAGCTGAACCTGGCTCTGCTGAATCCAGCCTTTCCAGACCTAGGAGAGCTGAAAAGTAACTATGTCTTGGGCTGGCCTTATTCTTCAACTGGTTTTTGATCTCTTGCTTTACATGCGAGGCTTGTCTCCAGGCTTTCCTCTGCAGCCAGGACTATAAAGCCATTGCGGTTGTCGGGCTTTTAAAAGCAGCTTGAGAGTCTCCGGCTGTGAGCAAGCTCCGAGACCTACGCAGGGAGGAAGCAGCGAAATTCATCCCATGGCTTCGGTCCACAGCTGTGCTCTTCCCTGCCTCGTCTCAGACTTGCAAACGTGGGCAGGAATAGCATTGTTTCTGTGCAGAAGCATCTACAGATGATACAGGAGCGGTGTCGAAGCTGCTGGGTGCGAGACTACCCGTGGGCACGTCCCAGGCGCTGCCGTGTGCAAGCAGAGGAGCATCTGGTGTCCTCATTTCATGCTCTTGCTGAGCAGCAGTATCACTATCGTGATAGTGATATCCCTGCCGTCAGAGACCCTTTGGTCTGAAACCTTGAAAAGAAACTGAGATGACTTAGAAACCATGGCAGGAGGTTGAGAGGGCTCCCCGAGCTGGTGCGGTGTGTGGGTATGCGAGGGCTGTCCCAGTCCCTGCCATGGTTGTGGTTGTGATTCAGGAATCGCCACGCACCCACAGTGGATCAGTGCTGCCAGCCCCGCTCGGCACGATGCAGACTCCTCCGTGGCTTACAGGAGTGACTACTGGATTTTAAGGGTGCTGCTTGTGTTGTATTGCTTTTTTTGAAGAGTTGCTTCACCAGCGCTTCTCAGTGGCTGGAAATAACCCCCATGTAGGGAGGGAAAATGCAATGCATGAGCATACGCCGGCCCCGAGTGCCCTTCGCTCAGCTCAGCCCCTCTGGCCGGGGCAGACCTGTGCCGAGCCCTTCCCCAGCATCTGCTGCAACCTCCTCACTTCTTGAGCTGATTGTGGCCATAAACCAGCTCTTAAAACAAACACATAGAAAGCCATTTAAAAAAAAATCTGCAAACTCTGAAACTTGAGGGCTTTCCTGAAGCAAAAGCCTGGAAAGCACCCAGGTAGCCCAACCCGGGCACTGCCAGCAGCCCCAAACCCCCCTGTGCCTTCAGGCATGGGCTCCCCTGGCCCCCAGGGCAGTTCCTCCAATCACTAATTAACCTCCTGGCTAATAACCATGCCTGGGCTCAGGCTGGGCTCTGCTCTGGCTTCCCATCCATGAGCTCAAACCACCACTTGCCTGCACTGAAATTGGAAACGGTCCGAAAACTAATTGGGTGGGAGGGCTTTCGGCTCCGCAACCCAGCCTCATTGAAGCCCTGTGATGCGGGAACCCCGATCCCAGCAATCATCCCAGGATGCAGAGCATCGCCTCCCAGTGTCGGCTGCCCACGGCCAAAGCCTGCGCCGTGGCGGTTCCCGCGCACTCGGTGGTTCCCGCGCTGTCCCCGAGGCTCTTTGTCCAGCATCAAATTTATTTTTTTTCTTATGCCTGCCGTTTTTTTTTTTTTTTTTGCCCCCCCTCCTTTTTCTCCCATTGGAGAATCTCGTGACGCTTCCCTGTCCGCCAGCCGCCGCGAGGGCCCGGAGGATTGTTTTAAGAAAAAAAGCGTGTGTGGTGCGGGGAGGCGGGGGAGAGCGGTACTTTTAACAGATGACTGCACACTTGAGCGGTTTGCCGGCGGCGTGCCTTCGCCGGCCGCCCGGCCCCGCACAATGGCCCCTCTCAGCCCTTGCATTCCCCCACGCGGGGCCGCAGCGCAGCCACCCAGAAGCGCCGTCGCCCCACGGCCGCGGCGCCCTGGGCTCGGAGCCGCCGGCGAGCCAGGCATGGACCGCGGGCGCCGGCAGCTGCTCTGCCTCATTAGGATGCACACCTGCTCCCCGCCGCCCTTTGTGTGCCGAGCAGATGCCCTGATTTATTATTATACACATTTTCTTTTTCATTTGGCCTGGATAATGCCGTCTCATTAACTCAAAATGTCTCCGAATCCTGACAAATTCTCACACAATCCCCAACAATGAAATCAGAATTGGGTTAAAAAAAAAAAAAAAGTGGAAGAGGAGAGGGGGAGCGGGGCCGAAACGTTGTCCTGCCACCGGCACAGCGCAGCAAAGCATGGCGGCTCCGGGTTGGGGCAGGCTGAGGGTGGGGGTTTGCTGGCTGTGCTTCACCAGAGGAGCCTCATGTTCTCGTTTTGGGGTTTGCGGGTTGGTGCTCTGCTCTGCAGCTGTGCGGCGGCAGCGTTCCCCGGGACCCTCCCTGCTCGCTGAGGGGACTGCATGCTGCGGGAGCCCTGGAGGCCATGCATGAGGCTCAGTCCCACCAGCTCGGGTGGCGACAGCTGTGAGCACATGGGGGGTGCCCCGAGCCCCAACCTGCCAAAGCACAGTGGGGAGCACGGTCCCCCAGCACCCAGATGCTCTCATCTTCCCCGGCAGTCACCTCCAGCAGTGGTTGCATTACCCCGACATCACAGCAATGCATGCAACTGCCCCCAGATTTATTTCTGCTCTCGAGGCCTCTGATAGTGGCTGAGAGCCCACTGTGAGCTGAGCATGGCGTGCCCTGCTCTGCTGCGGTGGCATTGCCATCGTGGCTTAGGACAGCAGCGTCCTAGCATTGTCTCGTTCCTCCCATGCCCTACTCGTGATGGCTGCTCGGCGCAGCCCAGCCAGGGCAGAAAATCCCCCTTTGGAAGCGGTGTAACGTGATCAGAGCTGGTTGGGGACAAAATGCATGGCATCTCACATTGCAGACGTGATACAAGAGATGCCGTGCCGGGAGAGTTTGCGCTGAGGAGGTGCTGAAGGGCCTCGTCCCCAGGGTCTTTTGACGTCAGGTGCCCTCGGTCTCTCTGTGCACAGCTTTGCTCCATCCTCCCTTTCCCAGGGGGCAGCTCCCACCTCTGCGGGGTCCTTTGCCAGCTCTGCGTCCTGCCCAGCCTCCCCAGGATTTGCCCTTCCATCATGTCCCCATCGCCTGCCCCGGGTCCTGCAGCAGGCAGTTGGTCCAGCCCTGTCAGCCAACAGTGACAGATGGTTGAGCTGGTGGCCGCATCGGGGGGGCCTTTTCTCAGGGCCCCCATGCAGAGGGACGCGGCAGCCAGGGGCCACTCATCCCTTCTTGCACAGGGTTAGTCTTTGGGGAAGATGTCAGCCAGCTGCCAGGAGCAGGGACGTGTCCCACCTGCTACCAGCCAACGCTAACCCCATGTTTGATTGTGTTTGAGTGATTTCTTAGGATGGAGGGAGGATAAAAATTGCCCTGGTGGAGCAGGGACCCCAGTACGGGCAGGGGCGCAGGGCTGTCCCCATGCTGCTTGGCCCCATGGGCCACTGTGGGGTTTCCTCTCCCTTGGGGTCTGTAGGTGCCCTGGGTTGGGTGCGGGTATGGGGGTGTCCTCTTGGCTCCACCACATCCCCCCTTGTGCCTTGGTTTCCTCTTCAGCAATGGGCGGGGGGGAGCAAAAATGCAGATTGCGATGCGAAGCAGGACGTCAGCGCTGGAGGCTGCGGTTTTGCAAGTCAGTGCAGGCCCTTCGATGGGGGACGCCTTTGTTGCCGGCACCTCTTTCATCTTCCTCTTCTCAGCCCAGAGTGGCCAGGGCAGAGCCTTGCAATTGCCATACGCAACGTGCCGGGATGTGGTGCAGGGTCGGGCCTGGGGAGGTGTTCCCGGAGCCGGTCCCTGGAGTGGGCAGGTGCCCTCCAGCCCCTCAGGTCCGATCCCACTGATGGCGTGTCTCATCCCTCCAGGTGCAGTGGTGCCTACGTGGGCGAGCGGTGCCAGCTGCCCAACCCCTGCCTGAGCTCCCCCTGCAAGAACGCCGGCACCTGTACCCCGGTGGTGCGCGGCAGCACCGTGGACTACACCTGCGCCTGCCGCCTGGGCTTCACCGACGAGCTCTGCCTGACGCCCCGCGACAACGTCTGCCTCAGCAACCCCTGCCGCAACGGGGGCACCTGCGACCTGCTGACGCTCAGCGAGTACAAGTGCCGCTGCCCGCCGGGCTGGTCAGGTGAGAACGGTGCCATGGGGACATGGTGATGCAGCCAGCGGGGAGAGGGACAGCCTGTGACACGGGTTGCTCCTGGAAAACCCCCATGGATGGAGAAGGGCACTGCCTCCAATTTCAGCTTCCTTCGGTGCTGGGGGAAAGGCAGGGGGTCTGCACACCTCAGCAGGGGCTTGGGAAGGTCACGGGCTGGGTGAGCTGCAAGCCTCCTGCACGGTGAGGGGGGTTTTATGGGGACAGAGGTGGGGGGAATTAGTTGCACCCCCTGCGAACACAGTTCCAGAGCCGGGTCTGCACCCCAGCGCAAAGATTGCTCTCAGCAAGAGCCTGAGCTGCAGATTGCATCCTCATCCTCCTGGGATGTGTACCTGTCCCTGGAAGTCTTCAAGGCCAGGCTGGATGGGGCTTTGAGCAACCTGGTCTAGTGGGAGGTGTCCCTGCCTGTGGCAAAGGGGTTGGAACTAGATGATTTTTAAGATCCCTTCCAACCTAAACCATTCTATGATTCTATGATCCTCCCTCCCTGCCTTCCCCAGGCAAAACCTGCCAGCAGGCCGACCCCTGTGCCTCCAACCCCTGCGCCAACGGGGGCCAGTGCGTCCCCTTCGAAGCCCACTACATCTGCCGGTGCACCGCCGGCTTCCACGGGGCCAACTGCAAGCAGGACGTGAACGAGTGCAACATCTCTCCGTCCGTCTGCAAGAACGGCGGGAGCTGCACCAACGAGGTGGGCACCTACCAGTGCTCCTGCAAGCCGGCATACACCGGGCAGAACTGTGAGCACCTCTACGTGCCCTGCAACCCCTCGCCCTGCCAGAACGGGGGGACGTGCCGCCAGATCGGAGACACCACCTATGACTGCACATGCCTGCCAGGTAGGTGCTGCCTCTGAGGGAGAGGGATGGGGACCAGGGACCCCTCTTGCAGTCCCTTTGCCCCCCCCAGACAAGTAGTTCCCAATCTTTTCTTCCTCTAAGTTATGGCTCTGGGAGGGACAAAACCGAGGGGCTGTGGGCTTGCTATGTCACCTGTGTTTGGGAAGACGTTGGGCAGCAATGCCCGAAGGAGGAGAGGTCATCCGCGGACTTTTTATACTTGGTGATTCACCAAAATAACTCCTCCAAAACAACTGTTTCAGCAGAGGCCCCTGTGCGGATGCTCATATTCCAGAATAAGAGTGCCTTTTTCCGCTTTAGCTTAATCCACTTCCAGAATGGAATAATTAGCCCAGAATAGCTATTTTGGAAAGTTTCCGAGTGCAAACGGAGTTGGGGAAGGGAGACCCTCTCCGTGCTCGCTGCTGCTCCTTCCGGCAAGCGCCAGAGCAGCCCAACTGAATTACAGCCTCCGAAATGAAGGACTTTTGCAGGAAGGGGCCTGGCGGGGGCTGTCCCAGGAGCTCAGCACCCTGCAAGGGAGCTTGGCACCCTGCATGCCGGAGGAAAGAAAAGTGGCTGTGAAAGGGCCCCCTGACCCCGGCGAGCCTTTTCACTTCTGCCCTCGGCAGCGGTCTGCAGGGAGCGGAAGCGGCTGAGTGTGGCCCCACACTCCCCCCAGCCCTGCGCTGCCTGGAGAAATGAAATAGCGGAGTTTCCTGCCGGGGAGCAGGCGGCACAGCTCCGAGCTACGCTGCCGCCCGGTGCAGCCCCATGCTCAGACCAGGTTGGGTTTGCCAGGGGGCGAGTGCCATTTCTCACCCAAGCCAGCCACGTTGGCCGGCTGTGGTATACGTGGAGGGGGACACATCCACCCTCCCCCTTGGAAGGAAGCTGTGGGCAGTGCTATAGGCTGCCTGAGGAGTCCCTCATGGGATTGCTTTGATCTCCTCTAGTCACCCGTAGCCCTGCAGGGGCTGGGGCAGGACGAGGGGTAGGTAGCTTCTCTGCTCTGCACCCCTGGCAGTGCTCAGCATTACTGGGGGGAGTTCTGGCCTCTGTCTGCCATAGCTCCTGCCCCACTGCTGCTGGGGATGTGGCACTGGGGTGGGGATGGGGTCTCCCAGCTGGCACAGATGTACCTGCATCCTGCTGGCAGCCCAGCCCAGTGCCAGGGGAAGATGCGTGATCCCCATAGGGCAGCGTGGGGGATCTCGTCTTGATCTCTGACACAGGCTGAGAGATTCAGTCCCCTTCCCAAAGCTTTTGGCTGCAATAATTCAGGAGACTCAGTGGTGTAACCCTGGCTCAGGTTGCCCAGAGAGGTGGGAGATGCCCCATCCCTGGAAACATTCCGGGTCAGGTTGGATGGGGCTCTGAGCAACCTGATGTAGTTGAAGGTGTTGTTGGTCCTTGCAGAGGGGTTAGACTAGATGGCCTGTAAAGGTCCCTTCCAACCCCAACTATTCTATGATTAACCATGCAAAATACACAGGGCCCTGCAGGATCTCCTGCTTCCCCTCCATGCCTGCTCACCCAGGCTGGAGCAAAGCTCCTGTCCTGAGGGCCAGCAAGGCATTGAGGCTGACCGGGCAAGCAGTGCTGGGGAAGGAAGCCTTTCCTTCTGGGATGAGCCGGTGCAGCCAGGAGCTCCCAGGGGCAATGCTCTGCGGGAGCAGCTCTGAGCCCTGGCCTGGCAGCGCAGCATTGCCGCAAGGATGGGCAGGAGGAGCAGCGCTGGCCCTGCCCTGCCATTTCGCTGACAAGGCACTTTCCGCAGAGCAGCCCAAGCGTCGGGCAGGTTGGGGTGAGGTATGGCCCTGGGGGAGCATCCCTGCTGCAGGAAGGGGGGGATCGGCGCTTTCACACCCAGCTGCGGCTTCGTGGGCTGCTTCCAGGAGCTTTGCATGCTGCACAGGCTGGTTCTCCTCCCATGGGGTGGCACAGCCCCTGCTCCAGGGGGGACGGGGGGGGTCCCTCAGCACCTCCGCCATCCGGCATGGCCTGCTGCAGGAGCTGCGTCGGCTTCAGGTGGAAGCAGGAGGGACAGGGGGCTGTTTCTCATGATAAGAGGGTGATTGATACGCTGGTATGCAGCGCAGCAGACCTGGAACAATGTCCCCTTTTCATTCCCAGAGAGGCCTGGCCGTACCGCGTTTCTTCAAGTTAGACTAATCTTGGCTGTTTTATCATGCCATCGCTGTAGAACGTAACCCTGAGTTTAAAGTAATTGCAGTACTAATTACTCATTCGGATGGTTCAAAATGACTTAATCCTGGTATCTAGGACATTGCCAGTTATTGCTGTTCAGTCTCAGCCCAGCTGCTTAAAAACGAGGCGCAAATCAACGTTATCTGCTTTGGACTCCTACCAGCAGTCATAAATAGCTGTTGCTGCTCCTCGTGTGATGGGGCTGAGGCTACGGGGGAGAGGAAAACACGGCCCTTGGAGAGAGCAGGGGGGAGAACCCCCAGCTGGGCCAGGGTCTGGGGTCCCACAGAGGATGAGCCTGGGTACCCGGTCCCTTCCCCATGGAGGCGGAGGTGATGTAGTGAGCTGCCCGTGCAGGGGAGCAGCCCGGTCCAGACCTGCAGAATGCCTTGGGGAATTTGGGGGAGCTGCAGGTGCACGCCGGCACCGCTGGCATTGCCATCCCGACCCCGAGCGCCTGGATGGGCTGGGAAGGCAGACACCCAGCGGTGGCTGGGTCGGGGGCCTGGGGAGGCTGGGCTGCCCTTACAGCGAATGCAGCTCTTAACTCAAGTGGCAGTTTGAGGGGGACGGGGTGGCTTAGCAGATGTCCTGAGAAGGGGCTGGCTATTTCATTTCTGCTGCAGACGGCGCAGGGAGAAGGTGGGGGCAGCATGGTTTCCATGCGTGCCACACTCTCAGGTGGAGGCGATAACATAAATCCAAGCAGCCGGGCTCACTGCGCGAGAGGCGGGCTGGGATTAGCACCGCGCCGTGTGCTTCACCCTGCCAGAGACTTGGATCCCCCTCCGGGGGAAGCGCTGCTGATGAGGCTCTTTACATATGAAATTAAAAGCCAGTGATTCAGCACCGGGTGCCGCAAGCCTTTGTGGGAGCAGCCCCGGTTCATCCGGCTTGCCGTGGAGACGGATCCTCTGCCGCTCGGGGCGAGCGTCTCCAGAGCCGGGGGCTTTGGCAGGCGAGCCCCGCACCGGGGACGCCCCGTCTGCCCTGTGTGGAGGAAGCTGCCGCCGCTTGCCAGGCTCTGGCAATGGCGCCCTGGCAGGAAAACCTGTGCAGCAGAACCAAGCCCCAGCAGAGGCGGGACAGGACTGGGGATGAAACCGGGCGGCTGGCACACACTCAGCACCCGATAACAAGCAACCTGCCATCGGTGGGGCGGTGGCGGGGGGCAGAGGCAGTGGCACAGCTGGTTGTTGGTTGGCATTACAGCAGACATCTCCTCTGCACAGGGTTCACGGGCCAGAACTGTGAGGAGAACATCAATGACTGTCCGGGCAACAACTGCAAGAATGGGGGCACCTGCGTGGATGGTGTCAACACCTACAACTGCCAGTGCCCGCCCGAGTGGACAGGTAATGCCACTGCCAGCAGCAAGGGTGACACAGGGTTGGGCTGGGAGGAAGGATCCTGCCCCGGGGGATGCCAGGGACCGGGTGGGGAGAGCCATCCTGCATCGCAGCAATGCTTGTGGAGGCCACGGGAGCTGGGCAGCACCAGCCTCATGCAGATGCCCTGTCCCCTGGCAGGTCAGTACTGCACTGAGGATGTGGACGAGTGCCAGCTGATGCCCAATGCCTGCCAGAATGGGGGCACCTGCCACAACAATCACGGTGGCTACAACTGTGTCTGCGTCAACGGCTGGACAGGCGAGGACTGCAGTGAGAACATCGATGACTGTGCTATGGCTGCCTGCTTCCACGGGGCCACCTGCCACGACCGGGTGGCCTCCTTCTACTGCGAGTGCCCACATGGCCGCACAGGTGAGGCCCCATCCCATCTTGCCCTCTGCTTATGGAGTGGGGTGGCAGCTCCCCGCATGTCCCCTGGCTCCTAGCTGAGGTCTCGGTGTGCGGTGACTTGTGTGCCCATCACCCTTCACATGTGCCTGCCTTTTGCTGCCCAGGTTTGCTGTGCCACCTTGATGATGCCTGCATCAGCAACCCCTGCAACGAGGGCTCCAACTGTGACACCAACCCTGTCAATGGCAAAGCCATCTGCACATGTCCTTCGGGGTACATGGGGCCAGCCTGCAACCAGGATGTGGACGAGTGCTCGCTGGGTGAGTGCCGGGGCTGGGCTCGTGCAAGCGGACAAGAAGCAGCTGGAGAAAGCGCTGGTGCAGCCAGGAGCGTGTCCTGTAAGCTGTGCTTGTGTTTTGCAGGAGCCAACCCTTGTGAGCACGCAGGGAAATGCATCAACACCCAGGGGTCCTTCCAGTGCCAGTGCCTGCAGGGCTACTCGGGCCCTCGCTGCGAGATTGATGTCAATGAGTGCCTCTCCAACCCCTGCCAGAATGATGCCACCTGCCTGGACCAGATCGGGGAGTTCCAGTGCATCTGCATGCCCGGTGGGTGGGCGGCCCCACAGACCCCTGCCCCAGTGTTGGGTGTGGGCAGCGGGAGGGCTCCGGGTGCCCCTGAGCTTCAGCTCGGTGTTGGTTTGGGTGAGAAGCCATGGGAGGTGCACGTCCTTAGGGACAGCAATGAAAAGAAAGAGCTTGGTAAAGATTGCTCTGCACTCCTCTTGCCGAGCCTGCTGGCTTGGATCAAGCCAAGCGCAGAGAGATCTGGGGTGAACGACCATGGAGCAGCTTGTGCATCAGGTCCCACCACCTGTAGCAGAGCTCCTGAGCTGCCTTTGTAAGGATGGAGGGACCAAACACACCCTGGTGTAAGCTGCCCGTCTTACACGTTGTGCCAGCCCAGTGCCGCGGCGCTGACGGTGCGCCGGGTCTCTCCGCAGGTTACGAGGGGGTTTACTGTGAGATCAACACGGACGAGTGTGCCAGCAGCCCCTGCCTGCACAACGGCAACTGCCTCGACAAGATCAATGAGTTCCACTGCGAGTGCCCCACTGGTACGCCGCGTCCGTCCCACCGCCATCATGGCAGAATCAAAGCCATGGTGCATCCCGGCTCGAGCTGGGAAGGGACCAAAAATGAACTCCTTAAATTTTGGAGCTCCCTGAAATGGAGAACTTTTAGTGCTTTTGGTGGGGGGTCCCCCCAGTGCGGTGAGGGACTGAGCCCCGTGTGGGCGATGCTGCTCCAGTCCGGCCCATGGGAGAGGGGAAGGAGGATTAAACCCCATGGCTTTGCACTTGAAAAGGCCCCTCTTTGGGAAGGAGGGCTGGGGGCTGGGGGGGGGGCTGCGCCAGCGGCTTTGAATGTGGTGTCAAAGTCACGGGGTGGAGCGGAGAATGGGGAGACGGTTAATCTGTGAAAGGAGGTTTTGAAGTTCAGAGACTTTGCTCCTCTAGAGATGTAAATAAGATGCTCTCAATGGTGGGTCGCAGCCCCGCATTCAGGGCCCCCAGCAGCCATCCCCATGGAAACCCGGCGCCCCGGCTGGGACGCGGGGGGCCCGGCGGGATCTGCCCGGCGGCAGGGGGAGGCTGGCAGGTCCGGCCACTACATGGGGACGTGACTTCTCCCTCTGTTCCAGGCTTCAACGGGCACCTGTGCCAGTTCGACATCGATGAGTGCGCCAGCACCCCCTGCAAGAATGGCGCCAAGTGTGTGGACGGCCCCAACACCTACAGCTGCGAGTGCACCGAAGGTGAGGGATTCCAGGGGGCTCAGGGGAACAAGCCACCTTCTGCCCCGTGATGTGCTGCAAAACCACTTTGCTGAATTATTAACACATGCCCACCTCCCTAAACACCTGCCATGGGGGTGTCCCCAAACCCCCTGGCAGGAGGGTCGGTCCCTGCTGCTGTGATTCCTACGGGACAGGACTGTCCCTTTCCTGCATGATGGTGGAGCGAGTAGAGCCCTGCTGCCCGCCAGCCCTGGAGCCGGACGTAACGTAGCTCATTAGGTGTGGCCCCGCAGCAGCCGTCCCGCCATGCTCCCCGCCTCGGTGGCGGGCGGCAGCGAAGAGGAAGGCAGGAAGGAAGGAATAAAGCTCCTCTATGGGGACGCAAGGTGCAGGGCTACGGGGGCTCGCCGACCGAAACCCAAGGAGCGGTTGTACAAAATGATGACTTGAGCCCTGGTGGCAAACAGTGGCTCTTTTGTGGAGCAGCTCCCGCCAGAAATCTTCCAGC
Organism: Burhinus oedicnemus; assembly: GCA_008921705.1. NCBI lineage: Eukaryota > Metazoa > Chordata > Aves > Charadriiformes > Burhinidae > Burhinus > Burhinus oedicnemus. The sequence goes on from VFFE01006540.1 coordinate 53,840, forward strand.
TGAATGGCCTCTAATTAGTGTCTTGCTAATGCCAAGCCCCGATGAAAAGCTGCTATGTGGGCTTGGCGGGGTCTAGTCAAAGCTGTACTTTGTCCTCAGCTCTCCACCCCCAGCCCGACAGGGAGGGAGCCGGCCAGGAGAATAGGATCTGCCGGGGGGGTTATTATTCGGGGGTGCCTGTGGCCGGCCCCCCCGTGCACTCCGGGACGAGCCGCAGGCGAGTGCGGGGCCCCGCTTCTGTGCCGAGGCGGCTTAATGCAGGTCATTGTGCACCCCAGGACAAAGCCTGCGAGCCGGGGTCTGACCAGCCCCTCTGCCGGTGCGCCGGGGTGCTCCCCGGGCTGCACCCCGCTGCTGGAGGTCCTGGGGCTCGCAGTGGGGTGGGTGGGCAGGTAAAGCCACCCTGGTGCACTGGCCCCACACCTGGCCAGGGCAGGGAGGAGTGTCCCCCATCCTCACCCTGCTGCATCCCCCATCCTCACCTCATGTCCTCCATCCTGACCCCGTGTCCCTCCCACTGGTGGCAGGTTTCTCGGGCACTCACTGCGAGATCGACATCGATGAGTGCGACCCTGACCCGTGCCACTACGGGACCTGCAAGGACAGCATCGCTGCCTTCACCTGCCTCTGCCAGCCCGGCTACACGGGCCACCGCTGCGACATCAACATCAACGAGTGCCAGAGCCAGCCCTGCAAAAACGGAGGGACCTGCCAGGACAGGAACAACGCCTACAACTGCCTCTGCCTCAAAGGGACCACAGGTGAGCGGGAAGGACCCCTCGGGGGCTCCATGCGCGTCGGCCGTGCCGCGCAGCACCCCGGTCCCATCCCCGTCCCCGGGCAGGTTGGCCCTGGGCCTCTGCCAGCAGCCACCCTGGTGCCGGGGCCAGCCTGGGGCATCCTCGGTGAGGGCGAGTTCTCCCGGTTTGGTGCCCGACTCTCGCAGGAACTGCGCCCCAGCCCGGGGCTGAGGAGCTGCTTGTGGCGGAGGCACTTTGTTGTGGAACAGCAGCTGCGGTCGGTGCCGGTGGGCTTCATTTTGCCTCGTCAGCAGAGCCAGGGACCCCCTAACGGCACCGTTCTCCTCCCCAGGGCCCAACTGCGAGATCAACCTGGACGACTGCGCCAGCAGCCCCTGCGACTATGGCAAGTGCATCGACAAGATCAACAGCTACGAGTGCACCTGTGAGCCGGGGTACACAGGTGAGAGCAGGGCATGGCAGCCACTGCAGCACCCTGGGGACCTGGTCTGGATCCAGTCTCATGCCGGGGAGCCCTGGGATATCCCCTGTCCCTGCAGCGTTACAAGGATGCCTGCAGCTGGTGGTGCATCACACAGCCGGGGCGAGGGTGCAGCCAGGAGGGGAGATGCTGCCATCCCACTTGCCGAAGGTTTTGCACCCTCCAGTGCTCCTGTTTATTCAGGAGGGTGGCCCTGGCTCAGGCCAAAATCAAAGGGGTGTCTGGTGCCGTGAATTCAACTCCCGCTGCGCCCACTCCCATGGGTATCGGGTTGCTGTCTTGTCTGACTGGTTTGTTTGATCGCTGCTGGAAATGGCGGAGCGCTTTGATGGGAGCAGCCCCCGCCTCTCCCCGCTCACGCAGCCCCTTGTCCTTCTGCCCGCTGGGAACCACAATAAAGCCTGGCTTTGTCGGCCACGGCAGGTAGGGTTACAGGCTGAAACCAGCTCCCTTCGTTATTCCCTCTTGGACCAAACGAGCCCAGGGCACGGCCTCTCCCCAGTCGCGTTTAATTAAGCCAGGCAGGCGATGCAGGGGTATGAAGTCACCCTACCCAGAGGGCAGCCCGCTCCTATGTGGCTGGCACACGTGTGCCCGGAGATTCGAGCCTCCGGCAGCCGATCCCCAGGTGGCTGGAGGGGGACCTGCCCAGTGGGTGCCCCCCAGGAGGCAACGCGTGCCCACCATGCTGTGTTGTGCATCCTATGGGGTAACGTTTCGTCACCACCCCCCTTTCCCAGGACGCATGTGCAACATCAACATCGACGAGTGCTCCAGCAACCCCTGCCACAACGGGGGCACGTGCAAGGACGGCATCAATGGCTTCACCTGCGTCTGCCCGGAGGGCTTCCATGACCCCAAGTGCCTGTCTGAAGTGAACGAGTGCAACAGCAACCCCTGCATCCATGGGAAATGCCACGACGGGCTGAACGGGTAGGCTGGAGGGCATGGGGGCTGCTGGGACCAAAGGGCCACCCAGCAAAGTCAAGGTTGTAGGCAGGGCAAGTAGTCATCCCCCGTGCTGGAGCTCATCCATGCTCTGCTCGTAGAGAGGGATGTTTCCCTGCATGGGCACAATTATGAGCTGGGGTTTGCTGGGTAAATGATGGCTGGTGTAGCCAGGAGGGCCAGGTCAGACCAGATCCTGTGCTTCATGCCCCAATTTTTCCCCAAAGCTACAGGTGTGACTGCGACCCAGGCTGGAGTGGGACAAACTGCGACATTAACAATAATGAGTGTGAATCCAATCCCTGCATGAACGGTGGCACTTGCAAGGACATGACCAGCGGCTACATCTGCACCTGCAGGGAGGGCTTCAGCGGTAAGGGTGCTGCCAGGGACACTGCTCTGTTTGGCCCACGCTGGGGCCTGGGTGGGAGCTGTGGGTGGGTGCCCCATGATGCTAGGTGAGTTAGAGGCTTCGCTGTGGGGATGGTGGAGACCCCAGGTCTGGCTGGGAGATGTGGCAGTGCAGCCAGTCTGGGGACCTTCAGCAGAGTTCAGGTGCCCATGGCTGGAGCTGAGAGCAGGAGGCTCTTCCAGGGTGATGGGTAGGCCATTGCCATTGTCACCACATCCCCACTGTACCCCCAGCCCCCTCCCACCAGCACACCTCCATCACAGCCGCTTTTATCTATTTTTCTTTACACAGGACCCAACTGCCAGACCAATATCAATGAATGTGCTTCCAACCCCTGCCTGAACCAGGGCACATGCATCGACGACGTTGCCGGCTACACCTGCAACTGTCTCCTGCCCTACACAGGTGAGGGGGAGTGCCCCATGCCCCCCAGGCCCTCACCGGGGCTCTGCAGGGCTGCTGCTTCGGGTGTGACAGCAAATCGGTCCCTCTGCACGTGCAATGAGCCAGCACCAAGCGCGGAGGCTTCCCTCGCACTGCCCTGCCGTGGGGCTGGCCACATCCCCACCTCTCTGTGCTGCGGCGAAGCTGGAGGAAATTTGGAGGAGCTTTGGGAAGCGGCCAGCCAGAGCTTCCTCCCTTCTCCTCCTGCTCCTCCTCCTGGAGGGCACCGAGGCAGTGGCGTGGCCACAGTCTGCACCTGGGGCAGCAGCACCAGGCAGCTGCTCCACTCACATCCCACCGCCCTGGGGGGTCCGCGCTGCTGGTGGCCCCTTTCTCCTGCCACGATGCTTGCACTGGAAAAAGCGGGCTGAGGCCGAGGGGCTGGAGGGATTCTGCTGAGCCAATTCCTGTTTGCCGGCCTCCTGCTTCCGCTCACGCAGAGCGGCAGCTGGTGCACAATTGCAGGAAGCCATGAGCCGTTTCCTGCCCTCGGCAGTGGCCATAGAAACCCCTGGGAGGACGGGGACGGGGCAGGCGGGGAGGGGAAGGCTCTGGAAAATAGCAAAGGCCACTTCGGGAGATACTGGCTGACAGGGAAGATAAGGGTTCGGAGGGAACGTGTCCCTCGGCTGGACGTAAACAGGAAAAGCAACTGAGAGGGACGAGGGGGAGCGCAAGGGGGAAAAGACACCCCGAGTAGTGCTTCCCTGCCAAAGGAAGTGTGTAGTGCTTTAGGCAGCCCAGATTGCCAGGGCTTAAAGGATTCGTGGGGGGGCCGGGGTCTTGGGGGACCAGGGATGGAGCAGACGGCCCCAGCTGGGCTGTCCTGGGGTGATGGGAAAGCCCAGAGCCTCACCAGGGCTGGAGGCAGCCCAGGGCAGGGGATGGGGGTAGCGGGGTCTTGGGCCACCCGTTGTTTTGGAGGGGCTGTCAGCGGGTGCTTGTCCCTGTGCAGGAGCCACCTGCGAGGATGTGCTGGCCCCCTGCGCTGGCAGCCCCTGCAAGAATGGCGGTGAGTGCCGGGAGTCGGAAGACTACGAGAGCTTCTCCTGCAGTTGCCCCTCCGGCTGGCAAGGTAGGGGCATGGCCTGTCTGGGGGTTCAGCACACCCTGCTCTCCTCAGCTGCTCGGGGAGCGAAAGATGGAGAAGAGGGAGCATGGCTGGGGAGCAGCGGGCAGGTGGGTGCCTGTGTGCCCTGCCAGACAGGAGCAGCCCTGCACAGTGCCCAGCCTTGGGGGATTCCTGACCTGCCCCATGGCTCAGCTGGGTGGACGGGACGCAGCCGTCACTCACCCCTTGGTGAGGGCGGTTTGCTGTGAGGGCTCCCACCCTGGTGCGAGCAGTGACCAAGATGTCATCGTCATCCCCGGGGCTTTTGCCAGCACCTCCAGCCCATGTGGTCTTTGTCCCGCAGGTCAGACCTGCGAGATCGACATCAATGAGTGCGTGAAGAGCCCCTGCCGCAATGGGGCCACATGCCAGAACACCAATGGGAGCTACCGCTGCGCCTGCAGAACCGGCTTCACCGGCCGCAACTGTGACACTGACATCGACGACTGCAAGCCCAGTAAGAGCAGGGGCTGCTCCACAGACCACGCTCAGCCTGGCCCCGAGCTGTCAGCTCTGTTGTCCCTCCTGGGGCTGGGATCCTCCTCCCCATGCATGGGCAAGCCGCAGCCGCTGCTTTGGCCTGGGCTGTGCTGCAAGCCCTGCTCCCGCTTTTGGGCCACCTCAAGCATGTCCCAGTTGAGCTGCGTCAGTCCAAGGCCAGATGGGAGCTGGCAGGAGGGAGGCTGAGGGGGCAGAGTGATGTGTGGGCAGTGAGCAAATGTGTCCCTTGTGCCCAGTTCCCTGGTGGGGCTGGCTCATCCTCTGCTTGGTCCACGGGCTCTGTCCCATCCCCTCCCACGTGGCCAGGGGACATGTGGACAGCGCTGTGGGGCAGCTCCCGGGCAGGGCTGCTGCACCAGGGCTGGACCCATTGCATCTTCACCTGCACATCCCTCCTCTCCAGATCCATGCCACAATGGTGGTTCTTGCTCCGACGGCATCGGCACGTTCTTCTGCGAGTGCCTGGCTGGTTTCCGTGGGCCCAAGTGCGAGGAGGACATCAATGAGTGTGCCAGTAACCCCTGCAAGAACGGCGCCAACTGCACCGACTGCGTCAACAGCTACACCTGCACCTGCCCCTCCGGCTTCAGTGGCATCCACTGCGAGAACAACACGCCTGACTGCACGGAGAGGTACAGCCCAGCACAGCTCATGCCACCAGCCCAGCCTTTGTCAGGGCTGGAGCGAGGGGCTGAGATCCCTGCGCTGCCCCGTAGCCCTGGGCCAGTTTGTGGGGGCTTCGGCATGAAGCATGACCAGTGGTGACTCACCAGGACATGATGTCTGTGTTCCCAGCTCCTGCTTCAACGGTGGGACCTGCGTGGATGGCATCAACACCTTCACCTGTGTCTGTCCGCCCGGCTTCACGGGCAGCTACTGCGAGCATGACATTAACGAGTGTGACTCCAAGCCATGCCTGAATGGGGGCACGTGTCAGGACAGCTACGGGACATACAAGTGCACTTGTCCCCAGGGATACACCGGCCTCAACTGCCAGGTAGAGGAGCCTTGGGCTGTCAGCCGCTGACCCCAGTGTCCATCCGTGCATGCTGGCTGTGGAGATTTGGGGTGTCACTGCAGTCTCCATTCCTGCAGAAGTCCTGCTGGGTCCTGACCCCCATCTTTTGCTCTGCTCCCCCCAGAACCTGGTGCGTTGGTGCGACTCCTCTCCCTGCAAAAATGGAGGCAAGTGCTGGCAGACCAACAACCTGTACCGCTGTGAGTGCAACAGTGGATGGACAGGGCTCTACTGCGATGTCCCTAGTGTCTCCTGCGAGGTGGCTGCTAAGCAGCAAGGTAGGTCCCTGCCATGTTTACAGCCTCACAGGGCCAGGGTGGGGTTCCCCGGTACTGGACTGTGAGCAGAGACACGCTCAGTTCTCTTGGTGGGGATCTTTGGCACAACCAGAGAGATCTCAAGGATTGCTGTAACATGCACCCCCTGAGGCTGCAGTCCTGGCTGCCATCCCCAGTGGGATGCGCGGTGGCCAGGACGTGGCCCTGCGGTGCAGGGTGTCACCGAGATCCCCACGTCTGACTGTGCTCTCCCTGGCAGGTATCGATGTAGCACATCTCTGCAGAAATTCAGGGCTCTGTGTGGACACTGGCAACACTCACTTCTGCCGCTGCCAGGCCGGCTACACCGGCAGCTACTGCGAGGAGCAGGTGGACGAGTGCTCCCCCAACCCCTGCCAGAACGGAGCCACCTGCACAGACTACCTGGGAGGCTACTCCTGTGAGGTGGGTGCCGCAGGGGGCAGAGATGTGCAGGGAGAAAACACCAGTTACTGCCTTTCTGCTGCCTAAGGAGCTGCCCCAGCTTCAGGCTGGCTCAGTGCCCCTCTACCAGCTTGAAGGCTGGGGTGGGAATTGAGTGAACCTCTCTGATAGTTCCCCTCTTCCCTCCTTGTAGTGTGTGGCTGGTTATCATGGAGTTAACTGCTCAGAGGAGATCAATGAGTGCTTGTCCCACCCATGCCAGAATGGAGGAACCTGCATCGATCTCATCAATACCTACAAATGCTCCTGCCCCAGAGGAACTCAAGGTAAATTAATTCCCCAGGCTGGGGCATTAGTGGGCTGAGTGCAGATATCCTCGGTATCTGCTCATTAGCTGCTCGGGCTAGCAGAAGCAAATGCAGTGGTAGAGGTTTGTGTTTGCTTGCGAGCTTAGCCATCAAGGCCACACAACCTTGGACGCAAGCTGCGCAGTGCTGCGTGCCTCCTGCCAGAGCGGCGGCTCAGGCTGCCATTGAGTTGGTCGGGCTCAGCCCCTTCGTGGGGAAGGTTGCACAAGGGACCACCGGGCACCCCGATACTGTTTGATGAGCTGTGTGGGTTGTTCCCCCATTTCTCTAGGGGTGCACTGTGAGATCAATGTGGATGACTGCAACCCTTTCTTTGATCCTGTCACCCTGGGGCCCAAGTGCTTTAACAATGGCAAGTGCACGGATCGGGTAGGTGGCTACAGCTGCATCTGCCCCCCTGGCTTTGTAGGGGAGCGCTGCGAGGGAGACGTCAACGAGTGCCTGTCCAACCCCTGCGACGCCCGCGGCACCCAGAACTGCGTGCAGCGGGTCAACGACTACAAATGCGAGTGCCGACCTGGCTATGCAGGTGAGCGCTGCATCCCCCCTGCTCCCAGCACCCAGCCCTGCAGCCCCCAGCCACCCCAAGCATCTCGCAGCCCTTCCTCTGCTCCTCACGCACTCCTCTCCCTCGGCAGGCCGTCGCTGCGACACCGTGGTGGATGGCTGTAAAGGCAAACCCTGCAGGAATGGTGGAACATGTGCGGTTGCCAGCAACACTGGCCGTGGCTTCATCTGCAAATGCCCCCCGGTAGGATCCTGCTCCTCTCCAGCTCTGAGCGTGGGGTGTTGCACGGGCCCTGCAAGTCAGCCCCTTGCACAGCGGGGCAGTCAAGGGGCCAGTTTAGCCCCTGAGGCTTCCCCAGCTGGGGTAGCCAGGGATAAGCATGGAGAGGAAGATGCTTTGCTGTGGGTGCTCGCTGGAGGGGAGGTGTATCCATATATGCGTACCCTCCTCCCCTGGAAGGAGACTGGGTTAGGGTAAGGGAGAATGAGGTGGCTCAGCCCTGCAGGCACAACATGCAGCTCTGTAGGACAGACTCTTCCCTGGTTGACCATTATTTACACCACGTAAAGGTGGAGCAGGCAGCTATGGAGAAGAGCTCCATTCATTTTGAGGGGTTGCTCTACCGGGGTTTACATTCTAGATTATTCTTGCCCATCACTAGTTTCAGAGCATGTGCCAGGTCCATGCCCTAGGTACATTGATCTGGTTCACTGGGTTTGTGCTGAGCTTCCCAGAACACACACGTGTGTTAGGCTGCTCGTAGGACAGCATCGGTGATTCTGACTCCCTGGTTGCTGTCACCTCCTCAGGGCTTTGTGGGTGCCACCTGCGAGAACGACTCCCGCACCTGTGGGAATCTCCACTGCCTGAATGGTGGCACCTGCATCTCCATCCACAAGAGCTCCAAGTGCATGTGTACACCAGCCTTCACGGGTCCCGAGTGCCAGTACCCGGCCAGCAGCCCCTGCACATCCAACCCCTGCTACAACGGGGGCACCTGCGAGTTCTTCAGCGATGCCTCCCCCTACTACCGGTGCAACTGCCCTGCCAACTTCAACGGCCTCAACTGCCACATCCTCGACTTTGATTTCCAAGGTGGGATCGGGCAGGATATCATCCCACCCAAAATTGAGGAGAAGTGCGAGATTGCAGTTTGTGTGGGGTATGCTGGCAACAAGATCTGCGATGCGAAATGCAACAACCATGCCTGCGGCTGGGACGGGGGTGACTGCTCCCTCAATTTCAACGACCCCTGGAAGAACTGCTCCCAGTCTCTGCAGTGCTGGAAGTACTTCAATGATGGCAAGTGCGACTCTCAGTGCAATAACGCTGGCTGCCTGTACGATGGATTTGACTGCCAGAAATATGAAGGGCAGTGCAAGTAAGTGACTTGCGCATTGACCCTCTTGTTTTAAAGCCATCACCTCTGTGCTGATCATCTAGGGGTATTTTCTGGTTGCATCTGCTAAAGCTCCTAAGTGCAGACCCATTGTTCGCTCTCTACATTCTGTTCTGTTGCCTGTGGGGCTGCAGCTCAAGCAACCACACTTCCCTGTAGTCTTACTAAGTTTATATACACTTGGAAGCTCTCTGGGTTTGGCTCATTCCACATGGCTTCCCTGTCCTTGCCCGTATCACGCCACAGAAGTGAATTCTCCAACTCACAGTAGTAACACAGTGAGTTTCAGTGTAGGGAGACCCGAGATGGAAGTGCAGCCAGAAAACATGATGGTAACATCCAGGCATTTACCAAACATTGTCTTTGGCAAGAGCAGGAACTTAATCCCAGATTCCTGGACAAACTCTGGTCTGAGTAACTGTTCTGTGTCCCCCTGTCTTCTCTAAGTCACAGTAATTTGTCCCTTTTCCTGGCATCTAAATTGCAACTTATAATTTAACAGCCGCTATCTTTCAGCTGCAGAGGTGAATGCTTCACAGCGCTGCATGAAACAGTTGCCTTCTATGTAAACTGGCTTAGTGTCTATCAGGATGAAGAACATTTATACAAAAGAGAGGTCCTTGTGGACCACTGCTTATTTTCTCAGCAGATAGGTAATATGCGCAGTACTTGGTCTAATGCATTTTTCTGCCTTTCTTTTTCTTCTGCCCAGCCCTCTGTATGATCAGTACTGCAAAGATCACTTCTCAGATGGTCACTGTGACCAGGGCTGCAATAATTTTGAGTGCGAATGGGATGGTCTGGACTGTGCAAACAACATGCCAGAGAAGCTTGCAGATGGCACGCTGGTGGTGGTGGTCCTCATCACTCCTGAGAACCTGAAGAACAACTCTTTCAACTTCCTGCGGGAGCTGAGCCGCGTGCTGCACACCAATGTGGTCTTCAAGAAGAACCCCAAGGGAGAGTATATGATCTTTCCATACTATGGCAATGAGGAGGAGCTGAAAAAGCATTACATCAAGAGGTCAACAGAGGACTGGTCAGATATGTCTGGTGGTGTCATCAACAAAGTAAAGAGCAGCCTCTACTCCAGGGCTGGCCGAAGGCAGAAGAGAGAGCTCGATCAGATGGATATCAGAGGGTAAGGGGGACCACTAGGCTCCTTTTTCACTGTGCAGCATTTGTTTTCTGTGTTGATAATAGTAGCACGCTATAAAGGAAAGGATGTAGGCCAGATAATTGTATTTAGATGTTGCTTTCTGTGTGAACAGAAACCGGATTTCGCTCTCATGTGGGAAAAGCGAGTGATTGCTCAGGAATCCCTGATACAATGCTGCGCCGACTCTCACGATTGAAGGAGCCCTGTGTATTGTTGGGAGCTGGGGCTGGGCTGGGTGGGACCTGGAAGTAGAGGTTGGCCTGACCGACTGTCTGACTTCAGGAAGTCATTAAGTTAAGCCTCAGTTTCTCCCTGGGAAATGCTTTCTAGAGCTTTGTTGTAAAACTCAATTACTGCAAACTGTGTCTGGAGATCTTTGGTATAAACATATAGATCTAACCTTCTCCCTCTCTGTGGGCTCAATCAAAAGCCACTGAAAGCAAAGGAGTTAGAGCAGCGAAACTGATGTGAAAAGATCTGAAAGCTCCCAAACAGCATGATTCAAGATATTGTAGTATCTGGGTAATTTTAAAATATTGTGAAGCACAGACTCCCTTCCATTCCTGTAGGTAAGGAGTTAGATTTCACAGCATTCGTTGAGGCAAATCCAGTAGACCAAGAGTGTGAGCTGCAGGGCTTGGGCCACGGGGAAGCAAGGAGACAGGTTCCCACCTTCTGATTCCCGCTGATGGGGGGTTAAGGAGGGAAGGGAGACAGGGCTCGTCTGTCTTCTCAGTGTGGTCATTGCTCCATGTTTCTCATTGACTCTTCTCTCGCACAGATCCATCGTCTATTTGGAAATTGATAACCGCCAGTGCATCCAGTCGTCTTCCCAGTGCTTCCAGAGCGCAACCGATGTGGCAGCATTCCTGGGTGCCTTGGCTTCCCTTGGCAACCTGAACATACCCTACAAAATAGAAGCCGTTAAAAGTAAGTGCAGCTGGTCAGGTGCGGAGGAGAGACAGCTAAAACTTTCCAGCCTTATCCATGTTCAGTTATCTGTCAGCTAGCTTCATCTGAGCACAGGCTGGTTTTAATAACCTTGCATCTTGTTTTTTTTCTTTAAGTCTGTTCTTAAAAAAATTGCAAAACCAGTTTATTATTTTTGCTTATTCCAGGTTTATTTCAAAATCGTTATCACTATAAAAGTTATAAAGAAAAAAAAAAAAAGGAAAAGAAAAAGAAAACCCAACCAGCTCCAATCAATCAGTGACATGCAAGGAGTTGAAGTTTGTATCTTGAAAATCCCCCCTAAATCCTTTTGTCTTAACAGCTCAATGCAAGCGCAATGATTTGAAGTTTGCTAATCCTTTTCCTTAAAGGAGAAAAAAGTGAAGCTGTCTCCTGATGCAGGCTGGCTTGTGCAGCCGAGAATTTGCCGATAGTTTGCAATTCTGATTAATAGCGTATAAAATGACCTTATTTTGGGGGGGCTGATTTAGATCAGACTTAGGTACCTCTATTAACTAATTTTCCTTCATTTCCACTCTGTCACTGGTTTGCTATGCAGCTTAATGTCTCAGCATCTCTTTGTGCCCCACTGTTTTGTAGGTGAAACAGCTGAGCCCACGAAGAACTCCCAGCTGTATCCTATGTATGTGGTGGTGGCTGCACTGGTCTTGCTTGCTTTCATTGGAGTGGGAGTACTGGTGTCCCGTAAGCGGCGCAGGGAGCATGGGCAGCTTTGGTTCCCAGAAGGCTTCAAAGTGACAGAGTCAAGCAAGAAGAAGCGACGAGAACCACTTGGGGAGGATTCTGTTGGACTGAAGTGAGTAATTTGCTTGCTAACCTGTTAAACACAGTGCGGCGGGGCGGCTCAGGGCTCTTCTGAAAGAACCCATCGGAGTTTCGTTCTCTAGTGAAACATATTGGCATAGCGGGGAGGAGAAAAATCAGGTTTCTTAAAGTTCTGCATGGGGAAAACAGCGTTCCCATCTGGAGGAGGTTTTTAAATGCTTTGTGGTCTGTTTGCACTTGGTAAAAAATGAAAGGCAACCTGAAGGGAAATTGCCTTGTTGATTCATCTTTCAGTTTTTGCATGTAGATAAACATGGTCTATCACAGACTAGTTCCTGCAGAGGAGTTAATTTTTTGTATGGTTTTATTTTTAAAGACCCCTCAAAAATGCTTCAGACGGCACACTGATGGATGACAACCAAAATGAGTGGGGTGATGAGGAGACCTTGGACACCAAGAAGTTCAGGGTAAGCTCACTGCCACATTCCCTTTCGGTGCTTCAAGTAGTCACTGCTGGGCTTTGTCATGGAAGGAGCAGAGCGCTGTGGAAAGCAGCAGAGCGGAGGGACCCTCGGGGGCCCAGTCTGCGCTGCGCATCGCTGCTGCCGGCTCCTTTGCAAACCTGCGTGTGACAAACGCACCTTTAAGGCTTGCAGAGCTTCCCACGCTAGAGCTCAGCCCCCTCCTCCCACCCCGACTTGTGCGCTTTGCTCAGTGCTCATTTCCCGCTGTTGTTCCTCAGTTCGAGGAGCAGGCGATGCTGCCTGACACGGACGATCAGACGGATCACAGGCAGTGGACCCAGCAGCACCTGGATGCCGCTGACCTGCGCATATCCTCCATGGCGCCTACTCCACCGCAGGGGGAAATCGATGCAGACTGTATGGATGTCAACGTCAGAGGTCCCGGTAAGGTGGACTCCTTTCACTTGTGTGCTGCCCGTCAGCTAATCTAAAATCCTCCCTTACCCCTTGCAGATCAGCAGTCCCAGACAGCCCAACCTGTCTCCAGTTCTAATACAGAGTCCCCACTAACCTTTCTGCATCCTATCGTTGCTGATGTGTGTGATTTAGAGATAGACCCTGTCACATTTTGCTTTCTCTTTTATTTAATCACTGCGATGGAAATTAGAGAATACAGAAGAAGTACCTATTAAACCATCCAGTTTATCTCTCTGCCACTCCTAGATTCCTCTCCTCCCACCAAACTGCACATTTCACAATCTTCTTTTCAGATTTTTAACTATTAATAACAGGTAATAGGCTTTTCAATTATTACAAACATTTGGTCTTCCCCACATCTGTGAAATTGTCCTCTGAAATAATGAAAATATTTAAGGCTGCGCTGTACTGTACTCAAGTTTGCTCTGAGCAACCTTCCTTATAAATTGCACTTTATATGTTAGTGTGCAAGCTAGCAGATGAAATAGGAAAAGCAGTGAGTGGTGAGATACCACTAAGGAATTTCAGATCCGTATCAGAGGAAGGATATTCGTGTTTGATGTTTAGAACCAGCCAGGAACTCAGTCTTGATGCACCCATGAGAATAAGCATCTATCGCAGACAGAGCATCTTGCTGAGCCGCCTGCGTTACGGAAGGGTAAAAAGCCTTTTTTCACCGAGTTCCCCTATGCTTTTCAGATGGCTTCACCCCCCTCATGATCGCCTCGTGCAGCGGAGGAGGGCTGGAGACCGGCAATAGTGAAGAGGAAGACGATGCTCCCGCCGTCATCTCAGATTTCATTTACCAAGGCGCCAGCTTACACAACCAGACTGACCGCACTGGCGAGACGGCGCTTCACCTGGCTGCCAGGTACTCCCGCTCGGACGCTGCCAAGCGCCTGCTGGAAGCTAGTGCCGATGCAAACATCCAGGATAACATGGGCAGGACACCCCTCCATGCTGCCGTCTCTGCCGATGCCCAAGGAGTCTTCCAGGTAACTGATCCTTTCGCCGCCAGTCTCAGGGGTTTTCTGGGGAAAGTACTGGTGCCACATGTTGAGTCAGTCACACAACGGAGCTTATCGCAGGGTCTCCAGCTGGCCCTGGCAAGGTGCGGGGTCAAAGTCTTGCAAACTGAAGCCCCTGTTGTCTCGGGACGGGGCACAGCAAAGCAGCGACCCTGTAGCTGCCCTCAGATGGGCACCCCAGGACTGGGAGCGGGGACTGGAGGGACCAGCAACCAGAAAGGGGTTTGCAGGTCCCGAGACCTGGTTACCTGGAGTGTCTGCTGTCTGTCCCTCCTAACGTTTGTGTTTCCTGCGCTTTGGCCCTTGTTGTGGCAGATCCTGATTAGGAACAGGGCAACTGATCTCGATGCCCGAATGCATGATGGGACCACTCCTCTGATCTTAGCCGCTCGCTTGGCTGTGGAGGGCATGCTGGACGATCTCATCAACTGCCATGCAGACGTCAATGCCGTGGATGATCTAGGTACTGCAGCCAACTAAAACAGGCTCCCTCAGAGGTGGAAGGAAGGGGCTGCTTGCTGTTACTCTTACACCTCACTAATGCATGTTGTATTTCATGGTCTTCCTCTGTAGGCAAGTCAGCACTGCACTGGGCAGCTGCTGTGAATAATGTTGAAGCCGCAGTAGTCCTCCTGAAGAATGGTGCCAATAAGGATATGCAGAACAATAAGGTAGGGGTCTCCTGGGCTGACACAGGCAAGGAAAGAACCATTTTGGGAAGTCTGTTAAAAGGTTATTTTTGCCTAAAATACAACACTGTTTGACACTGAGACTCTGATTTGATTGTTCTGCTGTGAGTGAAGCTGTTGGATTTAGTTCAAAGAAGCATTGTAGGATTTGGTCCTATGGGTGATGTTGAGGGGCTGTGCAGTGCTTGGTGAGTTTTATGATACAGTGTTCATGTGGCCATCTTCTCGCATGTTCTGGGTCGCTCATAGGGTTCCTCGTTTGGTACCGGTATAAGGACATGGCTCAGCAGGGTAGGAAAAAGCAGCAGCAAAACCTCACCAGAGGAGAGACGATTAGTGTCTCTGCCACCCACCTGCATGGTGTTGGTTGTGGAGCTCATGATAGTGTTAGCCAGGAGAATCTGTGAACTTAAACCTAACCATCTTTGCCGGGTTTCCAGGAGGAGACTCCACTGTTCCTCGCAGCCAGAGAAGGGAGCTACGAAACTGCCAAGGTCCTGCTGGACCATTTTGCCAACCGCGACATCACGGACCACATGGACCGGCTCCCACGGGACATTGCCCAGGAGCGTATGCACCACGACATCGTGAGGCTGCTGGACGAGTACAACCTGGTGCGGAGCCCACCGCTGCACAATGGCCCACTGGGGGCACCCACGCTGTCCCCACCGCTCTGCTCTCCCAACAGCTACATCGGCAACCTGAAACCTGCTGTCCAGGGCAAGAAGGCCAGGAAGCCAAGTACCAAGGGCCTGAGCTGCAATGGCAAGGATGCCAAAGACCTCAAAGCCCGGAGGAAAAAATCACAAGATGGAAAAGGATGTCTGCTTGACAACTCCAGTGTGTTGTCTCCAGTGGACTCCCTGGAGTCGCCCCATGGGTACCTGTCAGATGTTGCCTCTCCTCCACTGATGACCTCTCCATTTCAGCAGTCCCCTTCCATGCCTCTGAATCACCTGCCAGGCATGCCTGATGCCCACATGAGCATCAACCACCTCAACATGGCGGGGAAGCAGGATATAGCCATGGGAAACTCCAGCAGGATGGCCTTCGATTCGGTGCCGCCGCGTCTCTCTCACCTCCCCGTCTCCAGCCCCAGCACGGTGATGAGCAATGCCCCGATGAATTTCTCTGTCGGCGGAGCGGCCAGTCTTAACGGGCAGTGTGACTGGCTCACCAGGCTGCAGAACGGCATGGTCCAGAACCAGTACAACCCGATGAGAGGCAACATGCAACCAGGGGCGCATCAGCAGACGCAAAACCTTCAACACGGCATGATGACCTCCCTGCACAACGGCTTGCCCACCACAAGCTTGTCGCAGATGATGAACTACCAGGCCATGCCCAACACCCGGCTGGCTTCTCAGCCTCACCTGATGCAGAGCCAGCAGCTACAGCAGATGCAGCAGCAGCAGCTCCAGCAGCAAAACATGCAGCCACAGCAGCAGCCGCAGCAACCCCAGCAGCAGCCACAGCAGCAGCAGCCGCAGCAGCATCACAACCCCAGCTCCAATGCGAGCAGCCACATCGGCCAAAATTTCCTTGGTACCGAGCTGAGCCAGCCTGACATGCAGCCAGTGAGCAGCAGTACCATGGCAGTCCACACGATCCTGCCTCAAGATTCCCAGATGCTGCCCACATCTCTGCCATCCTCCCTCGCCCAGCCCATGACCACCACACAGTTTCTAACTCCACCTTCCCAGCACAGTTATTCCTCCCCCTTGGACAACACCCCCAGCCACCAGCTCCAGGTGCCCGACCACCCTTTCCTAACGCCGTCTCCGGAGTCACCGGACCAGTGGTCCAGCTCGTCTCCTCACTCCAACGTGTCCGACTGGTCCGACGGCATCTCCAGCCCTCCCACGAGTATGCAGTCACAGATGGGACACATCCCTGAAGCCTTCAAGTAAGAGACGGTGTTTCAGAGACGCTGGCGCTAAGTGGGAGTTAGAAGCTCGAGGGAGATTTTTTTTAAAAGGACATTGGATGCTTTTATTAAAGGATCCTTTTTAAATATGTTTTTATAAAAAAATAAAAAGAAAAATTAATTCCTTTTGTTTTAGTATTTATTTATGTACTTTTTATTTTACATGAAAACACTGCCTTTTTATTTATATGTTCTATTGTTAAGAACTCAATGTGGGACACCAGTTGCGTTTCAAGAAATCAAAATTTAGGTTTTTATAGGACGTTCTCTTTTGCTTGGGGGGGTTCCTTGTGTTTGATTTGAGAGGAAATGTTTATGTAAAGCTATAAGCAGCAATTTGTAATTCTGAAATGCCATTAATTTATTTTTTTCTCTTTCAACTCAGAAAGAGAGGTGAGAAAGAAAAGGGGAAGGAAAAATTGACTAAAAATACCACTCCTTAGGGGGGGGAAAAAATAAGTACGGACGGATTTTTGAAAGGTACTTTAAAATGTTTCCTTTGCTGTTATATCTGAGAGGACATTTTATGGTACCAGTCATAAATCTTTGTTTAAATTTCAGTATTATATAGTTGTACCTTTGCCTTGATAATAGAAATTTTTGTTGTCTCTTGTTTTTATATATATAAAAATATATATATTTAAATGATTTTTATGATCTAAAAAAAAATAATCAGGATTATAGACCTGTAAGAACAGGTTCTAAGTTAAAAAAACCCCTACAAAACATGAATGCTGTCCCCCACCAAAAAGAAGTTTATTTGCCAAACTTTTAAGAGAGCAAGCCCTTAGCTATGGAGTATATACCAAACCCGTAACTGTGGAGTTTATACAAAGGAGACTTAATTTTACTTTGAATATCGTTACTGTTTTTTGTTTTCGTGTTTGCATTTGAGTAACTGTTTAAGAATAAATGCCAATATAAACTTGTAAACCACATCCTTATTTTAAGGATGGCCTGCCTGTTTTAAAGAAGGCGTGTCTATTAATGCAGACAACCTGAGTGAGATTACAAAGCATTATAACACTGCCACCACCGAGTGCTCGCCCCTATCCAGCTCCTCCGGCAGTGCGATTGCTGGGTGCGCAGTGGAAAGCGCTGCCGGGTTTGGTGGGACACTGGACTGGCTGAACAGGAGGGCGAAGGACCGCACAGCGGAGTCTGTGCTGTGAAACGTTAACATTTTGTTCTTGTTAGTCTGGAGTGATGCATCTTTTTTTATATTGATGTACACTCTTTCTGTGTATCATGTAAAATATAGTATAAGCCTGTGGCAGATTTAATGTTTGTAAATATGTTTTTTTTAAGAAAAGGTGGATTTTGTTTCAAAAATCTAAATGAGCGAGTCTTAAATATATCATAAATATATCACCTTATAGAGGTGTTGGAATATCACTCACTCGGGTGCAAAGGCAAGCAGACACCCTCCGACTAGATATGTGTATGGGACAGGCAAATAGAGAGCAGTTAATCCAGAAAACCTAAGAAAAGGGTTCCTTTTCCTCATTCCTTTTTATTAGAACACCAAATAAAATGGGTATTTCTCAAGGCACAGCGCCTTGCTGCGCACTCATCTTAGTTAACATTTCAGACCATTGTTATTGTGACATGCCTAATATGAGTGATAAAAACATCACGTGGTGTTGAATCTTCCTATGTTTTATAAACTAGAGTGTAGTTTAAGAAAAGATATCTTCTGTAATAAAGTTATCTACATGCAAAGTTGTAGTTTGCAAAAATGATGTATTTTTTTTGGTTAACTGATTTGCAATAAATGATGCTTCTGGGCATCTAGATTTTACTAAAACTGGAACTTAGTGTTTTTGTTATGGATTGGTTGAAATCTGGGCTTGATACCCGCTGTCTTTCAACGCTGCAGAGCTGCCTCTCGGCACAAAGTGCTGGCAATTTCCTAACGTCTTGTTCTTGTTAAAGCTCAGAGCAGGGCTTTGGACAATGCAACCTTCTCCTTAACTTGTGCAAAACTCTCACCGACTTGAGATGTCTGGTTTGAGCAAGGCAGGAGGGGCTCTGCGAGGCTCACGGCCAGGAGGAGCTCTGCCCAGGTAGCCCTTGTGGTTGCTCTGATGTCCTCTCAGACCTCCGCCATTAGGTCAGGATCTAAAAGGCAAAACATTGAAAAGTTGTTTTAAAGAGCGGCACTCACATGTGTTCAAAGTACTGTATTCTGCCACTTTAAAACTTTGCTTTCTGACAGATTTTTTAGGAACATTCTCTGGCTGATGAGACGGCCAAGGGTAAAAAATGGCCACGTGCTTTTAATTCCATAGTGCCTATGGAAACAAAGCCCTCTGCGAGTGGTGTTAAGAATTATGTGTAGTGTTTCCTACTTCACACACAGCACTGAGCATATGGTTGGGCTCTCAGATGTGGTGGCTTGCACAGAGAGGAACTGGGAAGCCATCTGACGACATCACCAAGGGGCAGCAGCAGCCAAGGGAGAGTTTCACTTATGCCACTCCGGGCACAAACACCGCACAAAAACCTTTGCTGTCCTTGCTGCGCTCAAGATTTTTAAGGTAATTTAATTTAATTCTTTCTTTTCCCCACAGGGACTCTGTAGCCCAAATGCAGCTGCAAAGTCCCCAAATAACTGGATATAAATAGCTGAGCTGTGGACCTCCTCCCAAATCAGATAAGCCTTGTAACTCCTGGAATGCTGGTATTTTCCACTCCACGGCTGGGGAGGGAGTGGGCATGTGCGTACATGTACCCGGTATCCAGCCCCAGACAGATTCGGGGCCACCAGACATTTGCTGTACAACCGGTCAGAAGCTGGTGCTGCAGCAGTGGCATTTTATGTGCCACCCAGCAGCAGCGGTGAAACCCAGTGCCATCAGGGGTCAGAGAGGCGATGTGCCACTGTGCACTCCCTGCATACTCCATGGAAAGGGGTATTTTAACTGAGGACAAATCCCTCTTCCCCCTGCAAAACATGGTTCCCCAGTGAGGATCTCATTACCCCAAGGGACACCCTGGAGATGGGCTTCCTGAGACATGCTCTTCCCCCTAAGTTGTGTCTCGCTGCATCCCATCTGGGACATGCTAGATGAAGTGTGTCTGCCTTCACCACGATTCGCACATGTGCTGTCTATGAATCACATCTGGGAACATCCAGCCACGTTCCCACGCAGCCCATCCTTCCAGGCTTCTCCCACATGTACGTGTCCCAGTACTCATGCCTATGGCTGGCTGCGAGCATGGCATGTCTCCGTGCTGCCAGTGAGACTAGGAGGTGCTCATGCTAACGTAAGGCATGAGTAGGACTCTCTCCTATCTGGTCTAGTATGCAACATTCCGGTCAGTCATGATCAAAGCGGGAATTTGGCATGGAATGGGTTAAGAAAAGGGGGTTACGAGGATGTGCAAAACAATATGACATTGCAAGAGGCAACTGAACACATTAAAGAAGAGAGGGGCTGCAAAGCATGTAATTTTCCATGAGGATGGGTCAGAGGGACAGAACGAGGAAAGAGGGGGCTAAACACAGGGAAAGAGACAAAACAGAAAGGTCCGTTTTGGCGCATGAATAGATACTAATAAACTGGCCACAAGGTAATTCAAATTAGAAGTCAGAAAAGGTTTTCTAACCAGTAGAGGTGCAAGGATACACAGTTTAAAGTGTTTAGCACCCAATGGCTCTTGCATTTATGAAGGCATCTGGTGACCCATAGACTCCTGCCAGTCCCTTGTTCCTGCTTTCCTGAGTGGGTACATGGGATGATAATGGGGTCACAGATCCCCAGCTGGGATCGAAGCAAAGTTAAATGAGAAACAAGAGAAATGGTCCATTTCAAAACCTTCCTCCAGACTTAGGGCTTTCCCACGAACTCTCCATCCAGAAGGATTTGCCTTCCCCAGTCCCCTCCAACCAACCCGTGTTATCCAACCATAAGCTCATCTATACCTCATGTTGGTAAAGATGCTGGGAGCTGAATTTCAAGCTCTCATGTCAACAGAAGATGCTGAGGGATGAATGGGTCATGGCAAGCACAGTTGTTTCAGCATTCCAGGTGAAAAAGGCTGAGAAGCACTGAAATTATATCCCATGCCAAGGGAAGGGTTCAGAAGTGTTTGCGTGAAACAAGATTAGCAGTGAGCTATTCCGATGGCAAGTATGTTGATGCTATGAGGAATCGGTGCATCTGAACTATTTGTTTACATGCTGGAGGGCTTGGTCTTTTTATTCTTTGTTTTCATTATTCCTGCTCAATTAGATGGGACATTTAGAAATTGCTACTCTGTATTGCTTTTACCTCCAGGCTATTGGTGTTTGCTCAGAAAGTTGCTAACAGCTGCTCGAACCCTGATTGCTGAATCCAATCAGCAGCTCCAATCACCCCCTTAAGAATGTACAAAAGGAGCCAAATTCACCTAAGGTGTAGCCTCTCTCGAACTGCACATGGGTTAATGTGGCTGGGGTAGTCTGAATAATCACAACTAAATGAGTAAATAAATAAAGTTCAGCTTGTCCGAGTTGGCTAACCTGATACAGAATACCGACAACTCGTAAGCTAAACTCTCCTTTAGCCATTTTCCCTGTTTCTAAACTCAGAGAATGAACTTTTTAATAGTGAGCTCCTTGGGTAGGCCTGCGTTTATGGTTGCCTGCAACCTGAAGGCTTAATAAATTACTATAACTTAATGGGAAAAAGTGATTATCATTTGTGTTGTACCCCAAGTAAGCTGATGAAGCAGGAGAGAAGGACGCATGCTGTCCTAGTCCCGCCAACGAGCCTTTTTATTTGTAATGGGTGACTCAAGTCCAGAACTGGCTGCATTTGCTGAGTACAGTGAATCAATTAGAAAGCTTCAGGGTAAAAGGGATTGAATGTCTTAATGTGACAATTCTTTATAATCACATCAGGAGAACAGCAAAGGTGAGATCCCATCGTTAGTGTTTGCATTGTGTATGTATGTGTATAGGTGTATATGAAGAAGGTTAGATATGTAATGTAAATATATAGCTATAGATACAGATGTAAGCTGTTCATGGTATTTACAGAATACATATGTGTTTTTAAAAAGCCAATCAGGCTAATTAAAATCACATTTCCTCAGGTTACACCTGTTGGGGGAAATATCAAGGGAGGACCAGGGCTTTATCTGCAATTCATGCTTGTGCAGGGAAATTGTATTTGACAAGCTGGTTTAGAAGAATGTTCCTACAAAAGAGGGAGATGAAAGGCACTTTAAAAATCACAGCGCTGCCTCTGGTTCCCACACCAGCATCAAAGTGCTGCTTCCCCTGCTTGGACTGGGCTTTGAGGATGTCACCCTGCTTTAATGATCAAGCATGCAGACTGGGCTGATAATCACCCTTGATTAAGATGTTTGTTTGGGTGGTTTGTATTTTCCCCTCCAAGGCTGGTTGTTGGGTGCAGAGTGTGACAGTATCAGCACAGCGGCCACCGCTGGGATACAAACCCTGGTAAACGAGACATCTCCTCCTTGCGTCTGAACAGGGATTCCCCCTTCAAACCTTCGTGTTGGTGCAAAATAGACCCTCGAAGCAGAGCTGGAACAGTGGAGGAAAATCTTTAGACTTGCATATATGCATATAACTGTTTGATATGCTACGATCTTGTCTAAAAAAAACCAAACAAACCAACCACCCGAACACATGCTTCCCTGGAGAGGTGTTTTTATAAGCCTGTAAGTTAATGCATCCCGGGGACAGCTGTGGGCAGCGGGGCTGAACCCAGGAATCTGCTGCTCCACAGCTTTGGGACACCTGTACGCCAGCCTTCCATGCCTGCGCATGATTAACGTCCCTTCATGCAATTAACATCCCTTCACACGATTAAAACCCCTTCACAAATTAAGCCCTCGTGGACCTGCGGGACGGGGACCTCGCAGAGGGGTCGGGTCGGGGGGTCCCCTGTCCCTCTGCCTTCGGCTCCCGCCCTGACAGAAACAGGCCCGAGCCGGGCCGGGCCCGGGGCCTGGCCGAGGCCGGCGGCCCTCTGTCCCGCTCTGGCGGCCGCCTTCGCCACTGCACCCGCCCCGGGAAACCCGAGGGCTCGGAAGTCCCGGTGGACCCTCGGCCGGGCCGCATCAGGCCGTGCCCGGCAGCTGCATAAGCAGACCGGGCCTCCCCTCCCCGGGGCCGCGCTCCGCCAAGCCCCGGCTGGTGGGAGAGAGGCCCGTGGCGGGCAAGGACTTAGCAGCGTGGGTCCCCTCCGGGGAGAAGGGCCTCCTCGGCAGACCCGCAGCCGAGCGGCCGGCCGGCAGCGCCGCGCCGGGGAGGCGTGAAGCCGGGACTCGAACCGGCGACCCTCGAGTCCGCAGCCTCACCAACCGGGACTCGAACCGGCCACGCCCCAGTCCGCACCGCGCCTGCGCCAGACCGTGGCGCTACGAGACCGGAGCTGTCAAGGCCACTTCCGCCCTTACTGGCGTCGTTGTTTTGTTTTTTTTTTTTTTTTTTACCCTCCGACACTTCTACCTTCCCCCTTTTCCCTTTAAAGGAAGGCGGAAGGGTGGGGAGAGCTGGCAGGAGAGAAACACAAACAAGCGCGCACTGTCGTGGCGTCATCGCGCGGCGCGGCGTGGCGTGACACGTCGGCGGCGGCGGCGGAACTCCCATCCGGATGTTCCAAGATGGCGGCGGAGGGGGCCGGTGCCGCAGCCGTGAGGGGGGGTGGCGCCCGCTGCTGAGGAGCCTCCGTCGGCGGAGGGGCTGCCAGGTACCGCGAGGGGCGGCTGAGGGAAAGGGGGCGCTGGGTCGGGGGCAGCCGGTGGGCTGGGTGGTCCCGGGCGGGGTGTGTGAGGGGCGGCAGGGCCTGAGGTACGGGCCCCGGGGCTGGCGTAGCCCGGCGCCGTGGTGCCTCAGCGTGGGTGGGCCTCGGGGCAGGAAGGCGGTGGGTCGCTGGCAGTCCCGGGACTCGGCCCCTGCTCCCGGTTGGGGCCGGTGGCGGTGCCGTAAGGAGGAGCGAAGCCGTGGAAGGGTGCCGCAGTCCGCGGGGCTGTGCTGCCGAGGCGGCTTTTCCTGTGGGGTTTGGGTGGTTCTGGATAGCCTCCAATGTCACGGTGGGACAGGCGCGCACGCTGCAGGCTTTCTGAATGAGATTTCATGCAGTGGGGGGAGAGAAGCAGAGATCAGAAAGTCAAAAGTATCGCCTGACGTTCGTTATCGTGTAGTTCCTTTGTCGAGACACAATACTTATCTCAGCGTTGTTTTCTCGAGTTGTCAGGTGTTACAGGCCTGTGGTTTATTGGAATAGCAACTGGTGCTGACTCAGTAGTACTGTTGCCTGAAAGTGTTCAGGACCTGCTGGTGTGGTGGACTGGTAGTCGATCTCCTTTACAAAACAAATAGGAATGTTTTATGCTGCCACTGTCTATGAATCTTATTAAGCTCTGTGCTTTTGATTCCTAAAGAGCTCTTCTTGCTGAATAACATTTGTAACTATGGTTGCCATTTATGAGAAAGCCAGTAGGAAGCTATCAACAGTACTAAAAATGTAGAATATGTTCAGTCTGAGCGTCATGCACATGTGTGCAGATGTGCAGCTGTCTATATAGAAAAAAAAAATCTGAAAAACTAGTGTCCCAGATACTGATTTTAAAGCTGCAAATCGTATTTTCCAGCTATTCTTGTCTTTGGGATTGCATGGGGTTTTTTATTTACTTTGTTGTTGTTGTTGTTAGAAATCTGTGTATGTGAACATGTTATTTCTTGTTTGGTACATGCATGTATGTGTGCAAACATGTGTATATATATAGGCACACATGAGAACTAATATCAGTACTCTGTAACCTGCTTTGTGGGCATACTTATTCTTGTTTAAGAGTAATTTATTTAGTTTATGTCCCTTGGAGATAGGATTAAATTAATTACCCCTACATAAGTCATTCCTTCATGCAGATAAATTTTCACAGAGGAGTTTAAAACTACTCATGGCTATAGAGCTTGTCAGGTGAAATTTACTGATGGTCTTGTCTAGAGGGTAGTTTTAATCTTTTTTTTCTCCTCTTTGGTAACATTTTTTTGGCATGTCTGGAAACACCTTCTGCAATTGTTATTTCTGGTGACTAATGTTTAGCAGGCTGCTCTGCATTATCTACTAATAAACCTACTGAAAGTTAAGAATTTCCAAGCTAGATAAAGCAGAGATGGATTGCTATTAACTTGCATAGTTATTTCTCATTTATAAATTTCTTAAAATCAGCATTTCTGTTAGTAGTGGACTGGGGGCAGGGAGGGTCAGTATCACCGAGTTGATATCTTCTGTTTAAGTTACCTGACATGGGCACGTTCATTTTATTTGAACTTAATTCTTCAAATCTTGCATGCTTTTACCACTGTGTGCGGTCTGTTAATATTAACTTTCCTTCTGTAAGGAATCTGATACCTTTGTATTGAACTTCTGTAACGCAGCATTACAGATCTTGTTATAGCAATGGCAAGCCAGCACTTTAAAGTAGAACTCTACACTTATTTTTAATTAGTTAATTACTGGTACTGGTAGTTATAAAAAAGTGGTAAAGTATTAGGATTTTTTCTTTGTGTACATCTGATACTGTAAGGAGTGAAGTCCACATTAGAAATTTGGAAGTGAGTATTTGAGTTGTAAAAACAGTTGGCTTTTGTGCTCAACTCTATTTCAGAAACAGCTTTTCTGTTGAGAACAGAACTGTTAGGTAGATATCAACATTTTGTTCAGTTAAGTTAGTGCTTTCCAGGAGGTGACTGGGTTGGTAGATGTTTTAATTAGCTTTTTTTCCTCCCTGCTTCACGGTATGTTGCATAAAAACACTAATTTATTTGGAGGGCAAGGAGGAGTTTTTGCAGTTAAGTTAATATAGTAAAGAATGTGATGAAAAATAAATGCAGATGTCCAGAACAGCCTGGGGTTTCTTAAGCACGTGGAAGCTGAGGTGGGTGTTCAGGCAGGGTTTCCTGGTAGTATGGCTGGCAGAAAGCATGGCCAGTTGGAAAACCTTTACTTTGTTATTGTATTAGGAGAAAAGACTGCAAAGCACTAAAACCTTTTTGTAAGTATTCCTTGATAGGAATTCAACAGGCAGCTGTGTTTTTAAAAAGAGTGTTGAAGACATTCAAGTAATGCATGAAACTAATGAAGCTTTCTGTTTAATACTTTTCTGTTGAAGTCAGTTTCTGGTCTTCTTTCCTGTTCTAACAAAACACAAGTTTTAACAAATTTACAGAGTCTTAACTTAAGATGCAGCTAGGAAATATATGGACATGGGGGAGAAACTGAGAGACTGTCTTGACTGGTACTTCAGGCTCTCTGAAAGAGGGACTTGGGTTATACATAGGACTGTTGGATTCTGCAGTGATGAGTAGAAGAGATTTTTCCCTAGGGTAAGTTGTACTGATGTCTGATAAAGTCCTGATGTCTGATAAAGTCTGTTGTACTGGACAATATGCTTTTTATTGGATTTTTTTATTTATAACTCTTTATGAAATACATGTAGTTACGCAGTGTTCACTCAATGTGGTTTTTTTGTTAACCAGAAGTGTTTTGCATATGAACTTCTCTATAGCTGTTAAAATTTTGGCTTGATTGCAAACATCTGACTTTTCTGGTTTCCTGTTTTATTACTTTTACTGAGAAGACACTGAATCTTAAAAAAAAAAAAAAAAAAGGGGGCAGCTAAAAATTGCACAGCTTTTGTCTGTCTTCTATAAACAGGAGTGCATCTGGTATGAAACAATTGCCATGGGTACTTCACTTCACATGGTATAAACCATATTTGTTGTGTACTATTAGAAAAGACTATCATGTGTTGCTAAACCTTCACTGAGCTGAACTAGACAAGTACTGAAGAAGAACTCAAGTTTTGTCAGCTTCCCTCCTCCCCAGGTTGTTAAGAGGTGATAAAATTGAAAAATACATGTTCCTGATTAATTTACTGAACTTCCTGTGTACCACATTTCTAACTAGTAGTGTTTGGAGTTCTTGCCGGCAATGTTGGAATACTTCTGTGCCTGTCCTTCCACCATGAAATACAGCTATAACTCTGATACTGTGCCAAAGTCTCACTAGTGTTAAAGTGAGAGCATTAATTGATTAGTAGGTGGATGGAGTTGATTGTCTTTTATATTCTTAAATGCAGTTTTGCTATTATGCAGCATTCATCTAGAAGAGAGAATATTTGTGATGAAAACCCAGTTGCCTTTCTCAAAATACTACTGTCCTACACAATGTTTTCTTTATTAAAACAAAAACAGGCTGTGTTCTGTTGAGGGGAATAACATCTGATGAATTCTTTCTTGAGATGCTTGCTTCTCATCTTACCTGTAAAAAGGTCCATTCACACTGAGCAACAGTGCAACAGAGCTGAAGATGGTCTGTAACTGAATTAGAGTTAGATAATAATTTCTTGACTCTTTATGATTGAATTGAGCTTGCCGTAGTGCTTGCAGGTTCTGTTGTAGGCTGGCTGCTGCTGTGTCCTGTCTATGATGCATACTTCTGCTTGAAACAAATTTGAGGAAATAACAGCATAATACCATTGGTGCTTTAACAGTCTAAGATTTTAACATTTGTACAGGACTGAACAGTGTTTAATTAGTCTTACTTGAAGCTATTTGTTAATACAGTTGTTAAATAATGTGCATTGTTACCACACAGCATTAAACTTCATTAATACTGGACTTGGATTTAGAAATACAAAGTTATGTGTAAATTTCTTATGTATTCCGGAGATTAGAGAGGCATTTTCCACTTCAAGTTCTTTGATTAATTTTGTTTCTAAAATAAAAATTACTTAAGTGCTGCATGCATTATGAGAAGGGAAACTGACTTGTCGTCTTTTTTGCCTTAATAGGGTGGAAGAAGGAATCTCTCTACGGCATCCACTACTAGTTTGTCATCTAGCATCTGACCCTGCTAGAAGGCCATCATGCAGCAGCCTCCACAGACTGTTCCAGCAGGAGCAGCAGCTCCACCTCCTGCAGGCATTGCTCGGAACATGTACTGGAGAAACAGCTCACTCAATAAACGAGCAAATGCAACAGCTGCCCCAGTGCAGCCTGTGACAGACCCTTTTGCATTTGGCAGACAAACTCCACAGGGTTCCCCTTTAGATAATCCATCCAAGGGCAATGCATTGGTTATGCAAAGTTCTTCCCCAGCAGTGTTTCCGCCGCCAGCTGTTATGCATACTTCACCGTCACGTGCAGGGGACAATCTTCATGGACTGCATATGTCTTTATCAGCTCCTGTATCTCAACCAGGAATAAATACCAGTATGTTTTCTAATGTTCCGATTCCTTCACCGTCCCCAGGATATGTTATAAATAGTACTACAGAAGTGCATCCAAATGCAGATCTTGGACTCCATGGGCCTGCAGTACCGTTGCATTATAATACAGGAGCAGCAGTTGAAAATTCTTTCAGTGTGCATCCTGGAGTGGTGTCCGCGTCAAACAAACCTGGAGGTAGACAAGATATTAGTAGAGATTCAAATGATGTTCCTTCAGGACCCACTGCAACAGCACTCTTCCCTCCACCTCCTCAGCAGCCTATGTCTCAGTGGAGGCCTGTTCAAGGTAACCTGCAGTCTCCAGTTCGAAATTTTGTGCCCTATCCTGAGCCATCTTCTCAGATTGATGTTCATAACATTTCTCAGTCTTCTGTTAGCACTTCTCATCCTCCTCCACAGACAAATTTACAACAGGGTCCTGTACACCAAGGTATTCCACAAAATATCATGCAAGCGCCTTTATCCGTTAGTTGTGAAAAGAATGGGAAAAATGGCTCTGCAAATGGCGGTCATCACGTGAACAGCATCCAGCCTGGAAATGTGTTTAGGCAGAACACAGAAATGACTAACACTTGGTTAAATCAACCATACCAGGAACAGTTTTACCCACAGCCACCATTGCAGGACTCCAGTTTTGTCATTTCCGCAGCTCAGGAAAATAACCCCCAAAACCTGTCTCCAGAGATGTCTGAAACATCAAATAGACCAGTTCCCACAGACAGAGATTCAGGAACTCTCTCCATGTTTTTCAAAGGGGATGAGGCAGAAAATGAAGAAATACTTTCATCTGAAAAAAATTACATAGTTGAGAAAACAGAGTTTGATGCTTGTCAGCCGAATTTGGCATCCTCCTATCGCCAGCTGATGCATCCTCAGCGGGCTGCAACTAATGTTCTCTCACAGGCACAGACTGGTACAGGTTCAGCCAATGAGATGGTACAAAAAGGAACGGATGTCCAGTACTTCCCTAAAATTGTAAGTCAGCGGGAGACACAGGCTGCTAAGCACTCTATGTTTGTTAGTGATGACAAGGCACATATTAGTGAGGCGTCTGGGAATGGGGGGTCACAGTATGAAAATGTTGAGAACCTGGAGTGCATTCAGAACCAAGAAGTGCTACCAAACGAACCACAGAACATGAATGCTTCATCTCCTGCTGCTGGTCCTGATCCGTACAGATATGGATCCTTTCCAGGTCAGATGCTTCCAAAGAATGCTGTTGTGAGCCATGCTGAAGGAGGACCAAATTTGGAGGCACCTGATTTGTTACCTCATCCTGTCCGACCAGATAGTGTATCTTCAAACTATAGCAACATTAGCCATAGGAGCGCTTCTAGCTCAGCAAGACCTCAGGAGCAAGTTGGTACATTTATTCAGCAAGAAAGTGGGAAGCCTGATGAAGAATCTTCTGCTAGCTTCTTTAAGCAGATTGACTCCTCTCCTTTGGGAGGCGATTCAAGTGAGCTAAACCTGGGCAAGCACTACCATGGTAATCTATCCCAGCCCCCAACTCCAAGTCCTCCGAAGCCTACAGGAGTATTTCAGACAAGCGCAAATAGTTCTTTTGAACCTGTGAGGTCCCATGGAGTTGGTATAAAACCTGCAGAGATTGACCAAGCAAAGATGGTGGTTGAATTAAGAGAGAACCACTCAAACCAAAAGAATATCAAGAATACAGCTGTACCGGCTGCGTCTCCAGGCAATCTTGAACAGCCACCAGATAATCTGGAAACTATTTTCATGCCTCAGGTACACCCACTGCCTCTTGCAGTCACTGGTGATGCTGGAAACATGTTGCACTCTGGACCTGTTATGGAAAACATACAATCAGTATCTGAGAGAAGGTCCTCAACAAGAGCTCAGGGAGCAGTTAAGAAGTGTGATAGCCCAGCAACAACTCTGTGGGCTCATAATGAATTACCTAATTTTGGGGGAAATGTCCTTCTAGCTCCTGCTGCTCCTGCAGTGTATGTACCTGCCAAACAAACTGTAGAAGTCATTCAGCCACCAGAAGAAGGCCTGTCTCATCAGCAGCCAAGTAAACCGGGGACTATTGCTGTGCAGCTTTCCCAAGATGGAAATATATCTTCTGAAAATCTTGAGAATCCTCCCAAAATGGGAGAAGAGGAGGCACTTCAGTCTCAGGCAAGTTCTGGTTATGCAAGTTTGTTGTCTTCTCCACCTACAGAGTCTTTGCAAAATCAGCCTATCCTGATTGCTCAGCCTAATCAAAGCTATAACTTGGCTCAGCCAATTAATTTTTCTATTTCTCTGTCTAATCAGCTAAGCAGCAATGAAAACAATCAGCCAATGAAGGACTCTGGGGTTGGGGACAAGCCTGCAATGGGTCCCCAAACTTCACATGCTGGTGGGATCATTTCTGGGGAAAACGTGGTATTACCTGTGATGCAAGTTGGATCTCTATTAGTTAATGCACTTCCAAATACTAATCTGTTAAAACATAATTTATTACAAAGCCCTGTTAATTCCTCTGATACTGCTTCTAATCAGCCTGCAAACTTGCCTATGAAAACTCCGCTTAATTTGGCTCCAGAAGGGCAAAAGAATGTTAATATGGAAAGTTTTGTTCCTGAATTTGCTAGCAAGCCAGGGTCTAACTCATCTGTTTCTCCTGGGACGAATCTCCCCAGTGGAAGTGCAAGTGCACTAGTACCCCCTGTTAATTCTGTAGTACAGGCTAATAATTCTGCAAATCATTCAAATAGCAAAGAAGAAGCTGCTGGAGTACTTGACTTTACAGTATCACGGATGTTGGAGAAAAGCAGTGCAAGTGATTCTGTACAGGTGCATAATCAGTCACTTTCTGGTGGTCCAGTATATCCTCAACAGTCAGCTGGTATTACTGGTCAGATGGGTCCTGAGATGCATGACAAACAACATTTCTATCAACAGGTGACAAAAGATGTACAGCATCAGGCTGTATCAGACAGACCTGTACAGGGAGCATTCCCGCCTCAACCACAAATGCAAGCAGCTCACATGCAGCAACCAACATCATCTGGGCAGTCCTCAGTTCCTTCAAACTACCAGATTGCTGCAGGGACTAAAGCCACGCAGGCATCACAGCAGCATGAGAACCAGGTGCTGAGTAACCATCCTCAACCTGTGGGTTCCCAAGAGGCAAGTTCAGCACTGCTGACAACAAGGTACGATCAGATGAGTCCTGATAAGCAACCAGTGTCTGGACAGCCATCGGGTGCTCTGACTTCCACAGCCCCTTCTACCACCACCAGTCAATCAGCCATGCCAAGTGTGCAACAAGACCTGCAGCGTCCATCCCTGCCTCAGACTCCTCAGGATGCCTTTGGTCCACCCCAGAACCCTTACTACTACTATAGACATCCTTATGATGCTTACCAGCCTCCGTATCCACCACCCTATCCTCCTGCAGACCCCAGAACAGCAGCTCATCTTTATTACCTGGTAAGTTTTTATTTTTCCCTTTGTCACTCCTCAGAATGTATTGGTAATTTTCATCTTTTGAATTACGAGTTTAATGTCATGATCAACATTCAGTATAGCATTCATTTTAAGTACTTAATTGTAGGGAAAAATCCAGATATCAGTAACAAAACTTACATTACAAAGATTATAAAAACTTAAAGTAGTTGCTAATACCAATTCCAGTTGGCACAGTTGTCAGCTGATAGCAATTTATTTGGTTCTTTGGAAAAAGTTGACAGTTATAACTCTTTTAGCTGTCCAGGTGATAAAATTTGGTTCCCATCTGCTGCCTGAGTTAGTGACAGTTTAGCAGAGTGGCCAGCATAGAGGCTGAACTGCCTTTAGTCGAGATACAATATTTTTTTCTTAAGTTTAGGATATTAACAGACTTGAATATAACTTGCCACAACAGGTATTGAAAGCTATTGATCTGTATCTCTTCCGGTATCACACTTGTGGTGTGTATGGTGATTTGTTTGGTTTTAAAGGTTTGTTCTTGGAGGTGGGAAGCCTCTTACCTTCCATGTCAATCTCTTTTCTAGGAGGATAGCTACGGACAGTATGACCCACGGTACAGACAGTATGATAGCACTGGCACTGCTTATGTGGAACCTGGGAGCTATCGGTATTCTGAGCCTGAACGTCCTAGTTCCAGAGCTAGTCACTGCTCTGACAGGCCTTCTTCTAGGTATGCAATTCCTAAATTGAGTAAAGATCTAGTATACCCTGAAGCAGTGAGTGTAATGATGCCTGTTGAAGTTTCATAGCATAAACTGTAGTGATGAAGTTCAAAAACTCATTGTGTGCTGACATAGGAATGGATGGCATCAAATGCAACGTCTGAAAAGGATAGAATTCCACAATCTTTTCTGTTGCTAAAGCGTTTTTACTCCTTTCGTTCAGTTCACTGGGTAGTTGTTGGCATTTCTGCCAGGCGGGAAGTCACTGTGATGGACTCGGTGCTGAGGTTAGCTCTTTTTCATGTGTGCTGTGAAAGAGCAGGCCATGGGTTTGTTAATCAATAGTAGTTTAGTTTCTGGCTAGCACTTAAGCAGTGGCTCCTAGTTCTGTTCATAAATGGCACTTTTGCATGGTGGTCTGGGATTTGACTTGGAAGCATAGCAGTACGTGTGGCCTACTGGTAGACGGTGTTTCAGGTGTTCAGAAGACAGGGTTGGAGAATCAAGTGAACACATCCTGGTTCTATGTCAGGTTAATTTGTCTGATGATTACTTCAGCTGCATGGATAAGCTTTCTCGCAGAACTCCCAAACTGTGGTCCATGTAGCAGAGGTGCTTTGTGGGCCTGTTTCACCCACTGATTCACTACAGGCTTTGATGCAGGTAGCACATGAATTAGGAAAACTTAAAAGCCTTGGTCTGTCTGATTATGTGATGTAAAAAATACGAGAGAGGGAAACAATGTATTCAGGTGCTACTTGCAACTATTAAATAAAAAGCAGGAATGAAATCTCTAGTATTTCTCAAGCAAGAAGCAGCAAATTACCTTCCAGGGATTACTGCTTTCTGATGATTATTGCGTAAGTGATTTGTATGAACTTCAAATTAATGACAAAATGTTACTGTTGCATTATCTGGTGGGTGAGTTTGTAGGTTTCTGAGAGAGAACCCCAGTCATCTGGAAACAAACAGTTTGTAGTATTTTTTTGTTGTTGGCAGTTCTCTTATGGAGCAGTCTTCAAATTAAAAATACAACATTTTGCTTACCACCTCCAGAAGATTATAGGAGGTGTACATTGGCATTGAGGAGTACAAAACAGTGGCAGTAGCTGCATGTGATAACTTTTATCATCATCTTAAGTGAATCTAAGTGCACTGTGAGATCTTGTAATGAGATCATAACCTCTAGTAGCACTTCCTGGTGTGTAGTCTTCTCATGTACTTTTTTTTTTTATAAGAGGTTGAAATTCCTATAGGTGGCAAAGCCTGTTACGAGTAGCTCTGTCAGTGATGTGTATGTGACAGTGCAGTCGGATGTGGACTGTGGTATGGTACTGCAGGGCAGCAGAGCCGAAGAGTAGCAAAGTCAGTACAATAGCGTGTCTGAAACTTGCCCTTAATGTATGAGCATTGATGATGCAGGTTTGTAAACTCTTGTTTGGGGAGGGGAGTAACATTTTTCTGAAGGAAACTGAGAAGATTGGTTGGGTGGATAAACCTGATCTGGTAAGATCAAATCATAGGTGCTGTGTTAGCAAACTTCCCGCACATTCCAGGGAGGAGCGTCACTTGACTTGCTTGGCGACTTTGGAGTTTGCACTATCAGTTGTATGATCAGTTGTAGAGGAGCATGAAAGTCCCCATCATTCCACATTGGCATGAAATATCTTTACCTCCTATGTGTGTGTGTGTACGTATGTGTGTTTGTGAGTGTATACACATGTGTAGATATTAACATACATGTATATACGTATACATTTATGTACACATATAGACACACTACATTTTTCATGTAACATTTTTTTCAGAAGTTGAGGGATGGTGTCCTAAAAATGGCATATAATAAAGGTTTATGATTTTTCAAATAATGGCCACATCTTTCTTTTTCCATCAAAAGTATTCTAGTTATCTTTTTCATATATATATATATATATATATATATATATGTATTTATATATGTATGCACTGACTTACTTTGTGTTAGCTTTAGGTTCTCTTGCTTGTTCTGTTCATTTGGACAATCAGTATTCTAACACAGGGCCTGTAAATCATAGAATGGTTTAGGTTGGAAGGGACCTTAAAGATCATCTAGTTCCAACCCCCTTGCCATGGGCAAGGACACCTCCTGGTAGACCAGATTGCTCAAACCTTCATCTAACCTGGCCTTGAACATCTCCAGGGATGGGGCCTCCACAGCTTCCCTGGGCAACTTGTTCCAGTGTCTCACTACCCTCATAGTGAAAAACTTCTTCCTGAGATCTAATCTAAATCTCCCCTCTTCCAATTTGAAGGCATTACCCCTTATCCTATCACTACATGCCCTTGTATAAAGTCCCTCTCCAGCTTTCCTGTAGCCCTTTTCAAATACTGGAGGGCTGCTATGAGGTCTTCCTGGAGCCTTCTCTTCTTCAGGCTGAACAACCCCAACTCTCTCAGCCTGTCCTCATAGCAGAGGTGCTCTAGTCCTCTGATCACCTTTGTGGCCCTCCTCTGGATCTATTCAGTCCTCTCTGTTTATTTGCTCTAATGAAAAACAAGCCTTTCCTACACGCTACTGTCCATCCGAGCCTATTGAGAAGAGTAATAACCCAGAAGATGCCTGGAATTAGTTGTGTAGTGATGTGCTGTGTTACAATTGCATCTCAATGCTGTCTCACTTATTCACTGAAGTATTAAATGTAAAGATGTGCTAACACTCGAAACGTTGCTGCATCTACTGAAAAGCTGAGATGGAGAAGCAGACTGAGTGCAGAATGAAAGTAAAGCATTGGGATTACAGTAGTGCTAGCCCTACAATGTTAGTGTTCTGTGTGCTTGCCAGCCACAGATTGGTATCAGCTCGAAGTTGAACAAGGTGATACAGTATTGAGTTCTTTGGCCAGGTACTCAAAGGAAGGTTTCGGTTTTGTTTCTTTTCTGACTGTATTTAACACTGGTGACAGATGCCACAATGGCAGTCCTGGGGGCTGAAACCATCTGTTCAGAATTATCTGTGAGAGTGCTAGTTCATGTCCTGACCTGTTTTCATGACCTCTTCTCCAGACCATAGTCCTCTTTTCATGACCATAAGATGTATAACAAAACACTGTTAAAGTAGAGGGAGTGATTATTTCATTACTTGCTAAGTTACTGACTTCTCTGTTGAGACAGCTCAAAGGATGCTAATTATAGCAGTAGTTTTTGTGTTAAATTGTCTATAAGTAATTAAATTTATGACCAAAGCCGTTTTCAAAAATCACTAAATTATTGTATAGTAAGGACTGTCAGCTTTTTATGGCACGCAACAATTTAGTGATGCGTTGATTTGTGAAGTCTTCATTTTATGATTCCTTGATTTTCTGTAAATGCATTCTTTTAAATACAAGACTCTACCTTGTAGCCTATAGTTCTTCATATCTCCTGCTGACTTTAGAAAAGATTGAAGAAGGAATGATAACTATTTATACCTGTGCACTTTCTTTCAGGCAAGGGTATACTGACGATTATTATACAAAAAGTGGATGGAGTGATTATTATCCAGGCTATTACCCAAACTCGTATGATTATGGAGGTAAAGTGTCAAAATGAATTCTGAATTTTTCTATAGAAAATTGCAGGTTTAAACAAAGATTTATGGGGAAGAGGAACCTCAAGATCAGAGAATTATTGTATTTTTCCATATTAATAAAACTGATATCCTTTCCACAACGAGCAAGAATAAAGTTACACTTGATGAAAATTGGTCTTTGGGCCCACTTCAGTTCTTAATACCATACCATCCTTCCTGTATGTTTTTTATTCAGTAGAAGTAGTAAATAGAAAATAAATTGGTTTTTTCCTCACTCCCAGCCTTCAATTTGCCTTTCCATTGTGAAAGCATGCCATTGTAAGTCTACAGAATAGTTTTCTTCAATGTATTGCAAGCCTGTCATTCACTGGGGTGCATCCTTGGTGTGTAACCTGCAGGCAGACTTCTAAAGTAAATTTTAGGTGGGTGTAAACAGAAATTGACTCGTGACTAGAGTTTGGTTTTGTCTCTGTGAGCATTCGGATAATTATGGACATACTGGCGTTGGTAATCTGAAGATAATTGCTTGTATAGCGCCTGGGTGGATTTTAAGCAACATCTCTTCACATCCTGAGACATTTAGCATGATGCTCTGAAAACTGATCACAAAGATTCCGTTAATATTTGTTGAGTTATTATCATGTTATGATTGAGTTTTAAAGCGTTAGAAAAGATCTATCTGATGGTAAGCACTGTCCCTTCAAGAGTTTCTAGGTAACTATAATGAACATGTTTCTCTGAAAGGTGTGAAAGTGATTTTTTTTTTCCAGTTGTGTTTTTGTTTGTGTTTTTTAACTGAAAATTAGTAGACATATTTATGTAGTTTTAAATACATTATTTTGGTTTTCCTATATGGTTCAGGACCAAATCAGCATGTAATTAATGAGAAAGGAGTAGAAAAAGGTTATAGACAATGGCCTCCAATACCTACACCACTTCTTTTTATTTTCCAAAGATCCAAGTCGCTGGGAACGTTACTCATCAGCATACGACCCCAGATACAGAGATCCTAGAAGTTATGATCAGAGGTATTGGTATGGTGCTGAACACAACCCTTACCAGAAGAGAGAAGCATATCCATATGGCAACAGGTTTGTCCATTCAATTCATATTCTCTCAATGCTCTTTCCAGATCTAGGCCAGCACGGGGCGTAAGTGCTGATGACGATCAGAGAAATAGTGTGTCTGTCTGAGTGACGGTGGAGAATCTGGTATTGGTTTCTTCAGGGCTGAGCCCCCCATAGCCAGAAAATTAAGTTATGACAGTGAGTGTTAAGACAAAGGCTGAGGCTTTACTGTGCACTAACAGAAATACTACTTTATTTGCTGAAGATCTGCCCCAAAGCCTTCAAAACTTATAAACTGCTGTGATAGTTGTATTGGGCATCAGAATTTCAGGGTATCGTGCAGCTTTGTAAGTAAAATACTCAATATTCTCTAGGAATGCAGATGCATCCTGTAACTGACTATTAAAATGCAGTGTTACACATATTTCACAGATACATGTTGCTAGTCCTTTCTGTAGCTTTAACATAGATCATTGAGGAAAAACAGATGAGCTGTCACGTCACCCTCAAGAAAAGGATTTAAGGCAGTAGATCTTGTTTTCAGATCAGGTGAATATTCTGTGGGTTTTCCTGGAGCAGACTCTGAGTATGATGTTGGTCTTGATCTGGAATATTCTGGATGAACTTCTTAAAGAAATGTAATTTGTTTACTGTGATAAAAACCTCAATCTAGGAAATAATCTAAAAGCCCTTCTGAAGTTAGGTACAGTTTTCTTCTTGACAGGTATGCGGTGAAGTCACTTCCCTCAGGGATATGGGTGGCTATGTTCATTTTTGCCTGTATGTTTCTTTGCTCTTCAGACATGACCGATACGAAGATAACTGGAGATATGATCCTCGTTTTACTGGAAGTTTTGATGATGAATCTGAACCCCATAGAGATCCTTATGGTGATGAATTTGATAGACGCAGTGTCCACAGTGAACATTCTGGTCACAGTCTCCGTAGCTCCCGCAGTGTTCACAGTCACCAGAGTAGTTTCAGCTCTCGCTCTCAACAAGTGCGTTTCAAATGGTCACATGAAGTATTCTTTCGTCTGAGTTGGGTCTTTCTGTATGTTAGGGGTGGGTGAAACATTAGAAGTGTAGAAATATTTCTGGGTTTAGCCTGGGGAATATGTATGTTGAAAACTTCTGTAGGTTAAGCTGTTCTGCAATATAGTTTTGAACTTGATATATGTCACAGTTTTCAAACCAAACCAGGACAAAGAGAACTTTAACCAAAGCTGTGCAAGTTGTCACACACAGAGAAATGGAAAATTACCTCTATTGAATCCATTTGCTATTTGTGAGAACTTTGCCCTTATTGTGCTTGGCTGTACTTGATAATGTGTCTGGCTTTCAGTGTTAGGTTGTTTTTCTCATCACAAGCATGAATGCTATTACTGAACTTGGGATCTGTTAAAAGACTACCTCCATATTTGTATGATGATATTTTGACTTTAAAAGCAAACCCCAAATCTAACTGACTACTCATCTGCTTATGCTATAAGTACAAATACCTGAAAAACACAGAGAATGTTTGAGGTGCAGTCTTTACTAGTGGAATGTGTCATTTCAGCTATAGTCTCATGCATTGGTTCATCATGTTTCTTGGAAGTTTAGGTGGTTTTCCAGTCTGGACTCCAATTCATTTAGGAATATTGGAAGTAGTATTGGAGATCACTTAGGAATTAGTATTTAGGCATTCATCAGGTTTAATCAGTTGAGATTTTCTGTCAAAGTGTTACAGCAGAGGTGGACACTGATTCTGATCCGTAGTTGCTGATACAGCAACACTTGAACCTGTAACTCATTTTATAATGTTATTCTTCACACAAGTGCATAGACATTCTGTTGTGAGAACTGAACATACTTGGATGTGAACAGATCAAATGGTGGTAAAAACACTGAGGGAGAACAGAAAGATGTATTAATTGTCTTCTATAGCCTATTGCTGCAGCTGTCTTGCAGGGTAGCTTTCTCAAATGCAGTGATGTAGTAAGTCTGGTTTACGAACAGTAAACCAGAAGAAGAAGAATCGAAGCTGGCAGGGAGTGCTTACCGTCTTGACTCATGCTTGCAGTATTGCTTGCTTTGTGTAACTTCATGCTCTCTGCTAACAACTACTAATGTGATCTATTTAGAGCCAGCTGTATAGAAGTAATCATGATCTAACGGCTAATACATATGAAACTACTGTGCAGGCAGTGTCGCTCCACACAGATTACCCATACGGCGGATATGCTGCTAACTTTGATGGACAACAGCCTTTTACAGATTATGGCTACCCGACTGAAACTGGATGGTCAGCTGTAGAACAAGGTATCGGCACCACTGGGGAAGGAGGAGGGAAGGCACTGTGGTTGTCTACCAGTAGTAGTTTGCACTTCTGTTAGTATTTATAGTGTATGAGATGCCTTTCATGTATTCACTGAGCCTGTTAACAGGAAAAAAAAAATGCTGTTTTACAGTGTATGTGCACATGAACAAAGTTTTGTTTCCTCTTCAGTGTAAGGATAACTTACTTACTGAAACCTGGGTATATCACAGAACAGAGTAGCTAGACAGTGTTTGCTATTAAATACTGCATACTTCCTTTTCTAAATTTCTTTTTAGATAGATTTTTAACTACAGTGCTTGTGCTTCGTGGGGGATGATTAAAATTTAACTTAAACTTCAGATTTTTTCCATTTTTTCCATTTTTCCATTAATTTCTGTTACCCTTTTGGTGTGGAACAAAACACTGTTTCTCTGGAAAAGCTTTTCCAGAGTGTGTTGAAGGGTATCATTAGCTCTTCGAAGATGGTGTCATATATTTGTACAGAGATCACAGAAATGTGTCCGCTACAAACAATCAAAGTACCTGTGTTGAAAAAAAAATGAGTGGATTTTAAAGTTTTATAGTCTAGTTTTGTTCTTGTTGTTGCAAGTCTTCAGAAGATCTTTA
The DNA here is from genome assembly GCA_008921705.1 of Burhinus oedicnemus. Taxonomy (NCBI): domain Eukaryota; kingdom Metazoa; phylum Chordata; class Aves; order Charadriiformes; family Burhinidae; genus Burhinus; species Burhinus oedicnemus. The sequence continues at coordinate 92,919 of VFFE01006540.1, forward strand.
GGACTATAATGGAACTGATTAGTTGTTGCTTATAAAGTTCAACCAAATTGAATGGCAGGGTTTTTTCCACTGGTACTGCAGGATTACTGAATTGCATAAATACATCAGCAAGTTTACTTAGTTGCAAGACAGGTTACCTGTTCTTACTTTATCTTTTCTTCCCATTTCAGCACCTTTAAGGCCCTCAACACCTGAGAAATTTTCAGTGCCTCATATCTGTGCTAGGTTTGGTCCTGGGGGCTTCTTAATAAAAGTGCTGCCAAACCTGCCTTCAGAAGGACAACCAGCTCTGGTTGAAATACACAGTATGGAGGTAAAGCTTAAAAGAAGACAAAGGAGTTGGTGGAATACAGGCCCTTCTTTTCGAAGGGGAGTAGGGATCTTGGATCTATAGCTTCCTGACTTTTTTTTAATATGTCAGCGCATGTGTCTCTCTCTGTAATTGTAAGTACAACAGTAACTTTAAAAATTATTTTCCTCTGAGAGATGATGTAGTCATGAGCAGATCATCCAAGGTAAAATCCTTAAATCCTAGAAGGGCTGGAGTTGTGTTGGTTTGTTTCTAATGTATTGCTGTTCATAGAGACAACATTGTCCTCATACATTCTCTGCAGGGCTAAGAGCTGCTTGTCATCTAGAGACACTTGGGGATTAAATATCATGGATACATTTTCATTCTTCTTGTGCTTCTACAAAGAAATGCAATACTCTAGTAACGTGAAATATATGGAAGAACAGGCTTACATGATAAGGGTAGAATTCATTGGTAAAATATCACTAGAAGGAAGTGGAGTTGTACACAACTACTAGAACAGCATCAGGAAAATTGTTAAGGAGATGTTAGGCAGACTGTTCTGTTTTGCTACAGAATGCCTTCCCATGTGAAATAGATTTTTGTAATTTGTTATCCTTGTGCAGATTACAAGTCACCATATGTTTTTTATTTAAGAGCAGTAAGCTTAATTACATGATAGACTATGTCGAGGTCTGTGGTTTTTATTATTAAAAAGCAAAATTCTTAGTTATAAGAGTTTCTTATGGTTTATATTTGTGTTTTAGACTATGTTACAACATTCTCCAGAGCAAGAAGAGATGAGAGCATTTCCTGGTCCTCTTGCTAAGTATGTTCTTACAGATTTCAAAAATAACTTTCATGCTTTCAGATTTCTTTTCTTCATCAAACTCTTACTTGTATGAAAATTGGCGGATTTAAGCTGACTCAAAATATTTATGCCTTTTCACCTGCTTTAAATAATACATGAGCTTTGGATTTATTCCTCATTCTCATCACAGTAACGATCTGAATGTTTACGTTTATCTCACTAAAAGCTTTTTTAATTTTTTTTTTTTTTCAGGGATGACACCCATAAAGTGGATGTTATTAATTTTGCACAAAATAAAGCTACACAGTGCTTTAAGAATGAAAATTTAATCGACAAAGAATCTGCAAGTCTGCTTTGGGACTTTATTGTACTGTTGTGCAGGCAGAATGGGGTATGTATCACTGCTTGAGTTTTTGTCTATCCTAAAATACTTTATACACAAAATGGTATTTATGTAAAAGACAGTAATATGCATATAGTGACATATCTTGGAATAGTTCACAGATTCACAGAACAGGTAAACTGGTCACTTATCCACAGGTGCTCAGAGGTGCTGATATTCATATGTTGTTACTGAAATGACAAATAAAGTGAAGGCAATGTTGAAATAACAGAATTTTTTTGTCTCCACCTATGTAGACTGTTGTGGGAACAGACCTGGCTGAACTTTTGCTCCGAGATCATAAAACAGTGTGGCTTCCTGGGAAGTCCCCTAATGAGGCAAATTTGATTGATTTCACTAATGAGGCTTTGGAACAAGTGGAAGAGGAATCTGGTGAAGCCCAGCTCTCATTTCTTACTGATAGTCTTGTAACTGCCATTGACAGTCTTGAGAAAGAGACAGAGAGATTCAGAGAGTTGCTGCTTTATGGCCGCAAGAAGGTGAATGCTTATACCGTTATTGTGAATACTGCATGTGTCTTATTTTGTTTATGTATTTTTCACATATCTTAAAGCTCTACACAGCAGTTAAAATCATTTTTGCAACTTGCAGTCCGTGTATTATTTCATGGCACTGTGCTGATTTGGAAAAATGTTGTGCCCTACAGTTTATAATATAAAACAGAATTATATTCATGTGTTAGTACTTGATCTAAACAATCATTCCTTCATTTAGTCACAAAGTACTACTGTAAAATAGTCATCGTTTATCTGAGTAGTATGTTAAGCTATCCCCAGGAAACTAATTTCTGTATTAATTAGGATGCTTTGGAATCTGCCATGAAGCATGGTTTATGGGGTCACGCTCTACTACTTGCCAGCAAAATGGACAGCAGAACACATGCAAGAGTTATGACCAGGTACTCTTTTGCTTGTTGCTTAGTACATACAGTGTGACTGTCTATTCTGCTAATGAGGTAGAGACTTGGTGCTCAGAAATCTTAATGTCCAAATCATGAGTTATCCTTAGTAGTTCAGGCAAGAATTATGCTTTAATTTTACCTGTATATCCAGTTGTCATCTGTTACTCTTTATTCTGGGGCCTTCTGGCTATAAACTTAAAAAACCTGATTTTTTCTATGCCACTTGTTCCATTTAAGGGGTATTTGAACACTGTCATCTGTGGACTTACTTGAAAGGTGCTGTTAATCAGGCTTTGAAAACACTGTGCAGAAAACCAGCTGTCAACTTGGTTAAAGCCAAGAAACTCTGTGGTACCCTTCATTCTCCTTGCCTGAAAGAAACAGAAATGTTCATACGTGCTTTGTCTATAGACAGGAAAACTTTCTCTCAGCTTCCTTGAGCTTGTGAAATCATGTATTGAGTCTAGTCAGCTGGCATGGGGAGAATCCTGAGGTTTTTCTCAGCTTGGACTGACCTATGTCAGAGAGGCAGATCCAGTTAACTAGTAATGTTTTGCTTTTGAACGTTATCCACTGGACAATTGCTTATTCAGTGTAGTATTTTCAAATAGCATTTCCTTCTCTTAAACTAAACTAGATTAACTGCTGCTGAGTGTTCAAGTATATTTTAACTGCTTACCCCATGTTTGTGTTTTGTTTTTCTGTATATTGTCTCTGTAGATTTGCCAACAGTCTCCCAATTAATGACCCTCTGCAGACTGTTTACCAGCTCATGTCTGGAAGGATGCCAGCTGCATCCACGGTAAGATTCAAGTGTGAGCTACGCTTGAGACTTAAAGAGGTACTGCAGTGAGCAGCATAGTTCACAACAGTTATCTTTCCATGTGCTTTTCCTAGAATGTCAGATAAGTTGTTTTGGTCCTTTTTAGGTTGAAACACTTACCCATGCAGAGCTCCAGTCACTGATTTGACTAAGTAATTCTTCTAATTTTAGTGCTGTGGAGATGAGAAATGGGGAGACTGGAGGCCTCATCTAGCAATGGTGTTATCCAACTTGACCAATAATGTGGACTTGGAATCCAGGACCATTGCTACCATGGGAGACACTCTTGGTAACTTGGGGAATAAACAGGGTGATGACTGAAGGAAAAGCTTTCTGAAAGCTTTAATTACTCAGCTGATTTTTTTTGAAAACAAACAATTGCTTTGTAAAATGTAAAGTGGAACAGTTTTATATGAGTGTGTCTCTATTGTGAAGGTATTTGAAAGCCGAAACAATACGGGACACTGAATTACAATGTGCCTCTGCAAGGAAATATCCAGAGTTCTGTCGCTTATTTCTCTACAGCTTCTAAAGGCCTGCTGGATGCTGCTCATTTTTGTTACCTTATGGCCCAAGTTGGTTTTGGAGTTTACACAAGGAAGACAACAAAGCTTGTTCTAATTGGATCAAATCATAGGTTTGGTTTTCCTTTTTTTTTTTTTTCAATGTGACTTTTTAGATGCAAAAGTGAAAGCTTAATGGCTTGAGAGACTGAATTGCTCCCCTTATCATCACTAGCCACAGCTGGTTTTGAGATAACTATTTGATGCCCTGTTTGCCTCCTGTTTGAGGAGTAGGAGTTACTGATATTATGTCTAACAGAGCTATGGTTTTGGCTTTATTTCTGATTTACAGATCTGTATTGTCAGCATATGTAATCTCAATGTTAAATAATATTTGTCCTCTGCCATTCCTGAATAGCTTGCCGTTTTTGAAGTTTGCCACCAATGAAGCCATTCAAAGAACAGAAGCCTATGAATATGCACAGTCCCTAGGAACTCAGCCTGGCTGCTTGCCCAATTTCCAGGTGAAGAGCCGTTTCATCCTTTTTTATTTTGGCAAGTTTTATGTGAGGTTTCCATCTCTCATGTGCTATATTCAGCATAGCAAATATTTTATCCATTGTAACATGAAATATTCATGGATAACGTAGTATAAGATAGCTTTTTTCCTGTTGTCACTTCAGTCTCCTTTTTGCATTTTTAATCTATGCATTCTGAACTTCTGAATTTTAAATTTTGTTGTTATCATGACTCTATATTCCAGAAGAAAAACCCAGCAGAATTTGTTGGTGCTAGCTGTAGACAAATAGATAACTTCCATTGGATAAGAGAATTGAATGCTTTTTCCCTAATTTTTTTTTTCCTGCCTACTACAAACGTGGTAATAGGATATCTGAGCTTTCAGCTGAAATAACAGACTGCCTTTCATTTGATGCTTCTAAGAATGTTCTGATCACTTGGTTTATTTCACCTGCTTGCATTCCATAGGTTTTCAAATTCATCTATGCTTGCCGACTAGCTGAAATGGGACTTGCTGCTCAGGCTTTCCATTATTGTGAAGTGATTTCCAGAACTGTCCTTAAAGATCCACATTACTATTCACCTGTACTTATTGGCCAGCTAATCCAGGTAACATAAGGAAGAATTAAGTATTTCTGGCTTCATATTGTAGCTGGTAAGCTGTGGCTGAAGTTGCCTTTTGTTGGATGGTTAACTTAAACTTTACAATGATTCCTTTCTCTAGATGTCATCGCAGCTACGCCTGTTTGACCCACAGATAAAAGAAAAACCAGAACAGGAATCTTTTATTGAACCTTCATGGCTAGTAAGGCTTCGACATGTGGATGGACAGATCAAGGTACAGAATGTACTTTTCAACATGAAGTATTCTCTTTTAAGGATTAGTGTAAATCCCTTTTTTTTTTTTTGAATGGTTGTGTTTATACTGCTAACTACAGAAACACAGGAAGTGACTTTATGATATATTCATGTCATAAAGTGCAAATATTATGATTTAAACCAAGTGGACTTACCACACTTCAGTGCCCTAAGATGCAATACAGAGTAGTTAAAGGGTGGTATATGTTATATGAGATAAGGCTTTTCTTAGTACCGTAATGCAAGGAGAATTGCAAGGCTGCTTCAGTTGCAATAACTCCTGCTGTAAGGAGAGGATCTGCTTGCCAGAAAAAAAAAAAAAAGTTGTGTGTGAATTAGTGTAGCTAGATTGTAACAGATAACTGCCATATATTTAAAGAAATCGGTTA